>CM060962.1:95944411-96491911 GCA_030765045.1 Tenodera sinensis | reverse complement strand
TTAAAGGGTTTCGATGTAATACCTTAGTCACCCGTGTAATGCTATTTTCTCTACACACATGTAGGTACTTTCCTTGGTAATTGATTTCTTTGCCTTTTTTCGTTTTTTGTACTATACAGAGTGATTCATTTGAATTTTTCATCCCTAGTCATGTTTTAAACCCTTTTTGGCACACACAAAACGATATTTATAATTAATTTGAAATGCAAAGGATATTCATAGAAATGTGTTCATTTTCATTTACTTGTTTCAACAAATTGGCTGTGAATTCCATTTCCTTAGTTGCCACTGCAATAGTGTTTGTTGTGGCAATGCTACACAAGTTAATAATGCAACCTAAAGATGATCGAGAGTAAAAATGAATAAAAGTATTATAAAATTTGGATCGTGCCCTTAGCGTGAAGGTAGCGCAACCACTTACCAAGTGGGTGACCCGGGTTCGATTCTCGGTAACGACGTGGAAATGTTCTCCGGCTGGGAGACCTAGCCCGGTGTGCACTGAGTCTCATTAGGTCCCTGAAGGGCCAAATGAAGCGCTACTTGATTCAAAAGTAGCTGCCCTGTTTGCGTAGACCGCATAAGCGGCTGGGAGAGATCGGGGCGCTGACCACGTACCACCTTGCACTACTGCACCCTACTCATAGCACCTGTGACGGGCAGAGGTGGGGGACGCAGCGGCTGGGCGGTAGGCCTTAGCCCGGAAAGGGTTGTTGCGTCTTGGGTTCTCATTATGGAATATGACATACTAAGTGCATTTGCAATTCCCACGGCAGAAAAGTTAAATGTAGGTCATAATTTACATTGAATACAGTAATTTTGGTTTTCTAATAACAATGTACCAAAAATATTATCAGATGTTGCGCATGATAAAACTTGTTGCTAGGACAGCAGATAGCTCTCCTGTGGGGTAAGTTGCCGTGACGGCGTGGTGGGTACTGGCGGGCACCTGCGACGGGGAATGAACCTCCGCCTAGTGACGTATGGCTCTTTGCGAGACCCCGTAAGACGATGCGAAACTCACAGATGGTTCCAAACAGTGCATCTTACTAAATTCGTTTTGTGTACAAGGTCAAAACATTCAGAATCGTTTGGTTTTCCAAAAAAATCACAAACCCGTCTTCTTAATGGGAAAGCAACATTTTTGTTATTGCCTGAATAACAAATGCAGTTGGTTTCATCGAAAAGGACAATATGCGCCCAGCTTGGAATACCAGAGGATGTACATTTGGCATCACTTTTCTAAATTCAGGGAAAGGACTTGGGCGTGTTTTTGCTGGGAGCAGTTCAATCTCTGTGCGCCATCACGCGAGACAAACCAGCTCTTTTGGAACGCATGAGACAAGCAATGTTAAAGCACCACACAGCATTGTGTACGGCCGTGAACAGCTGTCGTGTGCCATGAATAAAACATGCACCTTCACGCAAAATGCTGCTGCCTTTATTTTTTCTCTAGTGCATATCGGGTTTTTCTTACCAAGTCGTCGACGGCAATCATTTACGTAATGGAACTGAAAGGGAAAACCTACCACTGGCGTGGCCCCTTCAAATAACCTGAGCCAGCCAGCCGACAAAAAACCATAACGACAGGGGCAAAAAGATTAACTTAATAAAATGGTTTACATTCACCAAGAAAGGTTGTTAGTTTCTCTGCACGCCCCTGGGAATTCGGCCCAAAAATTAAACATTTCACCAGCATACAAATTTTATGATTATATAAGTCGAAAAAGAAAGGTATTTACACTATGGTCACGTCTGTACGTGTATGTGTGTACGTGTGGATACTCAAGTATGAATTAAAAAATGAAACTTTTCAATAATCTCAAACATAGTAATTCAGATAAATATTCTCATGAAATTTCCAACACACAGAGAAATACTTAACCTGTTGCTCCCCATTTTCAACAAAGAGGCTCTAACGATTATGCTACAGCCTTTCGTGATATTACAACTCACAACTGCTTTCTTCTCGTAACCTTGACTCATTCCTTTCTGTCTAAATTCACTTACTCTGCCTCTCAAACACTAACTCTGACGATACGATCACTCAAAACTCAATAGACTGCTTCACTGGTTTTATTTCGACGCGACGTATCTCTTCAGACTGCGCACAGATACAGACACACACACACACACACACACACACACACACACACACACACACACACACACACACACACACACACACACACACACACACACACACACACACACACACACACCACCACCACACTCCTGCTGCGACGACTCGTGTCTGTAACCAATTACTGCTAACTCAAAAACTGACTGTCTCGTCGCCTCGCTTCCTTACGTAGCCAGGATGGCGTAACACGAGCCTTTCTCGAACTTCACATTTTCTGGAATCTCTACTATTACGCCGCGAACGCCTCTCGAATAATCTCGAAAACCTCTTTTGCTTTTGCCGCTATGATTACTGTCTCCTGTTTGCCCACAGTGAGTGGTGTGAGGCAGTTTGACCTTGAGGGACCTTGTTTGCTCGCCTACCTGGTATGTGGTGTGAGGCAGCTTGGCGCCGGCCGTCCTTTGTTGTGCGCCGCGGCTGGCGTTACAGTACTTACATTTCAGACTATGTAAAAATAACCGCTGTATCAAAGTAAGTTCTGAACTATTCATTATCGTTACCTGAAATAATGGTTTGAAGGAGTTTCTGCAAAGCTTAGGAATAGGGAATCCCAATTCTTCAAGCTTTTTCTTGGCTAAAGCCGGGGACTTCCTTTATTCGGTGATGTACAAATCGAAATTTTGGATATTGTTCCCTCAAGTAAAATAAATGTCCTAACAGTGTAGCACTACTGAAATCCAAATAGTTTTCTAAAAAAACTTAGACAATGCATTATATTAACAGGCATTCAATGAATTAATCACCCAAAATGTCTGTGACGAAAAGACCACCATGAACTCATCAAGGTTAACTGCATCTTAACAGTACTTCGAAAAGCAGAGGAGTTTGTTCTAATTACAGTGTACTGGTGCTCAAACTTAAAAGTATATTTCGTGTCTTCTAAATCCCAATATATATATAAAAGATAAGTGTGTGTATCCAGGGTTAAACGCTAAGCTGATAGATATCGTTAGGGCGTTTTGATCCATTGCTGTCATTAGAATATGAATATGAGTAGAGCAAAGAGCTAATTAGAAGTATACTTCAGTTACTGTTTCACCCTATTCTTTTATGTTTTTACATTGGGCTTGGAGAAAATCTGGAATTAAAATTGTAAAATCTGACACATTACTCACATGAATTTCTCTATTCACCATCATTTATTTTCATGTAACTACTATGCACTCTTTTTACAAAAGCTTATTTTTCTATCTACTTTATTTTAATTCAGATAAACCCTTTTCACAAATAGTTCAACTACACAGTTGTAGATATGAGAGAAATAGAGGAAATCGAATTGATATCGGATGTTTAAAAGCGGGCCGCTGTATGCTGGCCTTGAAATTACACTCACTAACACATCATGAGAAACAACTGAATAGTTGCAGCACCTTAAAAAATAAAGTATTGAAAAGTTCAATATTCAAGATGTTCTAGGGCTTCTAGCCAGGTGTAGTGATGCAGAGCCATCGACGTTTCGGGAGTGTACGCCTCTCCTATCATCAGGATGATGATGAAAAGTTCAAACCAATAATAACGGAAATCTGGGTTATGGTTGATGCCACAAAATTCATTTGAAATAAATTGTGTTTCTAAAGGTTTATGCAGTGTTTGTGTTGTAGGTACGTTTTCGTCAGTCTCTTTAGGTTCACTAGTTTAAAAAAATGCTAACTTTTCTCCGGATGAAGAGTACTTCACTGGCTAGTTCCAGAAAACTCAACATATACATTTTATTTCTTATGTAAATTCTTAAACATGTGATGTTATAATCATAATCGTTAAGACCACTTTTGAGAAAATACAACAACAAAATTGAAGTTGTATGTGATGTGTTGCTTCGTGTGGGGGAATTTTCTTGAAAATCTTTATATTACTGTTTTGATGTATCCTGAACATAAATACTAGGTTTAGTACTCATCCAACATTTCCTTTTTGAGTTATACTGTTCACAAACACGCGCGCGAACATGAGTGAACATGCACCTACATTTTTCTATATCTATTAAGGGGCCTAAAAACATATCTTTCCGAGAAATCTCAATATCGAACTTTTGGGGGGAATATAATTTTTCCTCTAACTACTACACAACTGTTTGTGCAGATAGTTTTATTGGTAATTGAGCACAGTGTAATAAAAAATATTACATCAATATTTGCCTTCTTTACGGATCTATAATTTTACTTATAAGGAATACTACATTTTCAGATTGGTTAGTGTCTCTAAGTAGGCGTGGCACAGAAAGCGTGACGCAGAGTGGGCCGGTCTTGCGATAACGAATGGTTTGCAGGAACTGAGTTCCAATGCTTCTGCAAGGCCAACGACCCATTTACCTAGGCTAACAGGTCATGCATTGAGGTGTGAAGCAAATCGGATAGGTCTGGCATGGGCACGAGAGGGGAGGTAGTGATTGATTACCCCACTTTCTCTTGCCGAGTGACGAAGGTTGTTTTGATACAAGCGCAGTGGGAGCTTCGTTCCACCTGCGCGATAGTAATAATCTCTAGGCTGTTATTAACTATTTTGTTTATATTAACGCGTTTTGCATACAATAATTATTACAGACACATGCTGTGATTAAGCAAATTACATAATTCTCAAGTTTATAACCTTCCTTTATCTTATGCACGTAATATTCTTACGCTGCCTTATAATTAACATACTAAATTGTTTCTCTTTCACAATAAATAAATCAGTAAAGTTCCATTGCTATTTATCTTTTAAACTATTTTAAAACTATTTGTCCAACATAACTTTTTTTCTTTTAAAGTCAATATTGTGCTCAAACTTTGAAACACGAAATACATTAGCTTATATTAAACAAACTAATATGAAACGAAAACCCTTAAGAAGTGGAAAATCATATTGCCCCTTTTATATGGTTACAGATATGAGTACTCCGAAATTACCTTTTGAAATTGTAAATAAATACCTAAAAGACCACCAAAGTTTGCTTTACGCTTCTGAGCATAGTGGCGTTTGATATTGTAATGCTTTATATTTGTAAATTGTAATCTGCAAATTTTCCTGTTTTTGTAGCTTACAAAAATTCTCTCTGCGACTCTTCATGAAACAGACGTCCCGACGAAGTCATACTCGCCACTGAATGAGGCATGTCGGCAGCAAGGGTAAAGCCGAACAGCAGTGAAGGGGAGGGATGGTTGGTGGAGTGAGGCACGAACACGTTTCAGTAGAGTGGCCTTTTTAGACGATTTTGCCCATGCCTGCGAGGGGCTATACGACAGGGGCTGTTCATTTCGTGACGCAGTTATGACCACGCAAATAACAACAAGTAGTAAATTATATGATTGGTTTACGGGAAAACCGTTAGACGAAGAGAGAAAAAAAAACCAACTAGCACATCGAAGTGAATACATATTAAGGTATCACTTATAAAAATGTCTATACCCCTTAAACGCTGTGTAACTTGAAGAGCAAGTGAAACTTTAAAAGTATCGAAGATTTATCTCGAAGTATTGTGCTCGTACATGCTTCGATACCCTC
This sequence comes from Tenodera sinensis, assembly GCA_030765045.1. NCBI lineage: Eukaryota > Metazoa > Arthropoda > Insecta > Mantodea > Mantidae > Tenodera > Tenodera sinensis. The sequence continues at coordinate 96,486,291 of CM060962.1, read as the reverse complement.
AGGTATCGATAATATAAAAGTACTTAAGGAACTGCTATCCTATCCGTATTATACCATAGGTAATACCTTTACGTATCCCATTCGTTTCAGATGTTTCCATGTTTCACCCTTGTCACGTGATATACATACGAGACACTTATTTTACAAATGTAATGTACGATGCTTATCTGAAAAACGTAGGTTATATATCAGGAAACCAAAGTTCCCATGCAGGAATCATTTGCGCATGCTGCAGTCGCAGCGTTAATGCCTGGCAGTAAAGATAGCACAAGTGGAAATAGTCACGAAAGTGCTAGCTAATCCATCTGCAGTCCTTTTCCTTGTTTATTTATTCATTCATTCATTTGTGTTTCACCTGATGTAAATGCTTTATAGGAACATGATGTTGAATATGCATACATACAACTCCAGCTCGAATCCGTGTTCTGACTCTTTCAGAGAAAAATACAACAGGAAATAAAACATTTTAAATTACCTGTTACGCTTCAGTGTACTTTAATAATAAAAAACTTCATACACAAATAAGTGTATAAATTATTTTTCTTTAGAAATACCTATACGAGGTTATTTAAACATGTAACGTGTATGGAGGTTTTCCTAATGTTGTATGCCCAACTTGTAGGTTTAACGTAACAGCGAGGTTAGTTTTCAATGTAACATTTAGTTAATGCAAGTGAAACCGAACGAGGTAGCGCGTATAACTAGCAATGGGAGTTGGTGGGTTTGATTGCCGCAGCTGACCTTCATGACTCACGGTGTTTATCAGCGGTTTCCTTGCTCATTATGCTAATGAAGGGAAGATTAATTCCATCCTCCTCCATTTCACTTCAGCTTTGATCTGCTTGCTCCTTTCAAGGTTGCTACTGTCGGTGGGAGTCTCGGCGTTGCATGGCAGGGAGAAAGATTGCTCTCTGTAAAAATTTGTAAACCAGAACGGGTCTTCCAAGCCCCTAGGCCGTCAGTGGAATGTGCAAACCTGCAGGGGCAGTAGATGGCTGCCTCCGGGGAGTTTCACACTGAAGGAACGCCAGGACCCTGCCCTCTGCTCTGCTGTGACTCCCTATCCAGGTGCCCTCTGTCCCCTCTCACCACTTTCATCTCTCCTGGGGAAGCTCCGTTAGTGGGACAGGCGTACAAGATCTACGAAAGCCGAGGTGGTAAGTTCCACTTTCCCCACATCTGGCCATGCGCCAATGAAACTGCAGTGTGCTTTGGTACAAAACATGTACCTTGTGTTACAGAAATAAATAAATTAATAAAATCTGCAATACTCCATCCCGGCACCTAGTTACATATACTGGAACGTATATCTACAAATTATAACTTTATTAAACCTTCCCAAATACAAACATTATAATTTTACAGATATATTTTAAAATTATTAAACACAAAGGATATTAAAACAAAAGAAAGAGGAAGAAAAATTATAAATATTTTAAGCGCTCTGTAAATATTAACTAAAATAAAAATTAAATACTGAAAACCACTAAATCGGTTAGCTGGTGACCAACTACCCTTAAATACCTACCGCTAAAAAAACTACTTTACCGGTAGCCGTTCCAAACTGCCGGTAACTGGCAGTAACTACTAAAGTTAAGTATTAGATATGTATTTCCAAAAATTGCTTTGTTGTGTGTAGTAGTCAATTAAACATATCTATACCAAAAACAGGCTATTTAAGTTCTGGAATTTGGTTAAAAAACTTATCTTTTAACAGAAATATTAAAAACTTATTTCAATTTAACCCCCCCCTAAAAAATCCAAAATTCAGAATGAAAACTTTACAAAGAGAACAAATGAGTAAAACCAAATTTGAAAATGGAATTTAGTAAATTAAAGCCAATTGGTTTCTTAACTAAAAGTTACACATTCTAGTTCCAAATGCTTTTGTTGTATACCTACTTTACTTCGACATAGATACTTTTAGACCACCTTATATTACAGGAAGTATTGCACTCCACACGAAAGTTCGATGCCGACATATCGCTGAATACAACAAATGAAAAGCACTTTTAGAAAAAGTTACGCTGCGCCTGGTTTGTTTAAAGCACAGCCAAAGAAAACGATAACTCGCATAAATACTAAACTTAGTATTTAATTACAGTACATTCCAGAAGTACAAAACAAAGATTTTCAAATTAGCATTTACAAAGAAAACATTTCGATTTTACGGATTTTCTCCAAAATTACCAACAATTTTTATTCAAGTACAATGTATTTTGGATTGTTACTTGGAAAATAAAATGTATATGTTAGGTGATCTGGGAATGGTTTGTAAAGGCAACATCATTTGGAAAGTTTCCTGCAAAATCCTGCGTAACAGGTAAACGATCAAAAGCTTTAAACTTCTACTTATATGTACTTTGAGTAGAAATACATGAGCAACATCACTTTTTAATGTGAGATACAGGAAAAAACAGCAAAAATTTAAGAGGTGTACATGCTTAAACACTCAACGACAATAAATGAAATTAAACTTCGTATTGTATTGTATTTCGCGATTCATAAGCTTACAATTATTTGTTACATTTAAACATTAATTAGAAGAAACTAAAAACTAGCCTATCGTATACATGTGAACCTGCAATAGAAAAAAAAACGCAGTAACAAAGCCACGACGTGAAGAATTAATCTCGCTCTCGAAAAAGATTCCCAGAAGTGTGTGGAGCTAAGCCATGAGAGCACTGTAATTCAGCACGTGGTTCATTCTAATTAGTTCTGGCGAAAATTACGCTTTATATAAAATAGCCGAGTTAATTGTAGCGAAATTATAGGTAGGCACTTAATTTGAATGTTAGAACAGAATTAAAAACCATAAAATAAACGAAAAAAACTGCACACTGTTAAATGAGAAGAAATATGTTTTAAGATATATATATATATATATATATATATATATATATATATATATATATATATATATATATATATATATATATATATATATATATACACACACACTTAAATGTTGTTCCCTTTCTATCTACCTGTAAAATATTATTCTAACACCGCACATGAAACAGTTAAAAATCTGATGCAATTGATATAGAATTATAAAGCTAAAAATAAAACACTTAAAATCTTCAGAACACATCTATTGCAATAGCATTTCTTCTTGCTGAACACTAAAAATTATAACTTTCTATCTCTTTATTTGGCTCCTAAAATATTTAAAGTGCAGTACCTTGTTTCCCTGCATGTTCCGCGCTTATTCCAGTTACTTCAAATACTTATAGTTGAAAAGCAGTTTAAAATGTTCTATTTCACACTGCATCGTCATATTTAAAATAGTTGTACAGAAATGTTTAAGAGTAATCCCCCGTTTTCTTTGAAGTCATAAATGAAAGGAAAATTATACTTTACGTTCGTGAAGAAGGTTCCATTGCTTCACAAGGCCTACGGTCGATTTTAGCGAGCGGGATGGCTCAGGCGGTAACGTCCGTGGCCCGCATTTGGGAAGTCGCGGGTTGGATATCCCACGCCGACCTTCCTGACCCATGTTTCCCCGGGTCGCCAGGTGAATGCTCGGAAGGATTTCCATATCCTCCGAATTTCTTGTTCCTCCATTTCATTACATTAATCATTTCATTTCACACTTCATCCCGTTAGGTTTCTTTCAGAGTTGGAAGCGTCGGCGAGCGTCATGGCAGCAGCGCGACAGGGGGAACAAATGCGCTCTGGAAGTCTCGTCCCCCAGATTGGTAGGTGAGCCACTAGTGTCCGCCCCCTCCCTATGCGATGGTAAAAGCCCGAGGCGACGAGGAGAGCTAAGACAGTCTCTGCCGGAGTGCGTCTATCTGGGAAAATGCAGGAACCCTGCTGCCTGCTCTGTCATTGCAACGTTCCGGCTGTCCTTAGGATCCATTCGCCTTATCCATCCTCTCGGGAGTGTACCGTCAGGGGCACAGGTACAAAAGATCGTCTTTCGGTCGAGGTGTTAAGTCGCACTCCATACGTTGTCACTGAGTCATGTCAAATTAAAACATTAAACAGTTAAAACAGTAAAGGGCAAAACATAAAGAGGGTTATAATTATGGTCCGAACCTTGATACCAGAAACAAAAGGTTGCGGGGTTTGGGCTATAGGAAATATGAGGGGCAAGCCTGTCACATGATCACAACACAGAGGCGGCAAGGTGCAGTCGACGTAGTAACGTTGTAGATAAAGTTTTTGCATAACTTACATTCAACGTTGTCACCATTTGCAGTAAAATATTCGCTTCCAAATTCTTGTACAAGTTCAACAACACGTGAATATTTCTATTTTTGTGCTGCAGGCATTTTTCTGTATGGAACTAATGAACACATTCGAGACACTAATGCACTGTGCAATGACGTCACGCTCTACCCTTGTGGAGGTAACTTGCAATTACCTCATTTGGTGATAGCTGTATAAAGGTTCGGACCCTTGTTATAACACTAGAAATGAACTCTTAAAAATTTAAAACGCTCCGAAAGCTAAAAACCAAGTTATACCTGCTTATCAAACACCATTTGAGCGATGAACCGCGGCGTTTCTGTTATGAAGATAAAGACAAATAAAAACGTAATATTTTGTCGATGCAATTCGCTCCAATCGACTCTGGAACTCTAGATTGGAAAGCAGATACCCTAACGAATATAAAACATGGGACACCTAACAAAATAAGCACAATATGAAATATCTTTAAAATGGTCTATTATCGTTAACATGGGTAGTCAGCTACCAAAAGAATGAAGTTGTGCACGCTTTGACTGCGTAGCAGACGGACGAAACTGGTTCCCCACACTATGCACTACGAACGCCGATAACTTTATACCTCTTTAATGTAGTTGGACTACTGCACCTAATTATCATTATAAAAGAAAGAAAAAAAAAAGAACAATCAAAAGTGACTCCCGAATCTAGTCGTCTACACTTAAAAATAAAGAAAAACAATCTGATGTGTTGCACTCACACGACTTTCTCTACTCTTGTACTAACCATTCTTACAAACTACTATTCCTATATCCTCTTCGTGTTATCTTAATGTTTATCTTCTTGTAGGTTCAAGAAGAATACGGGAATACACTAGACCATGAGCAATAGTCAAATATTTTAAAGCTTTCAAATTCCGTCCTCTTTGCACGGTTAACATAAAAAAATTAATAAGGATGTTGCATTTGCAGAAATATAAGTTCTCCAAAACTCACACAAATAACAAGGAATATCTCCGATCATCTGTATACATACATAAATTGTGTGTTTTAGCAAGATCTACCTTTTTATAGTAAGATTTGGTATATCTCTTACGGCTTACAAGTTATGCAAAAGTCATCCAAAGTAAATGGGCTATAGCCAGAAAATTCAAGATATACAGTTAATTGCCATAAAACATCTCAAACATATGGCATTTTAACCAAATCGTTAGAGTCATGTTCAAAAAATCAAAATTTTCCACCAATTTTCCGTGTAAAGGGTACTTTAGGGTGGAGGAGTTTTCTTCAGAATCTTTGTGTTGCATCCTTAAAAGGCATTAAATTTAAATACTAACTTTGGCTTTCAACCGAGTTTCGTTTTTGAGTTAAGCTGTCCACAGACTGACACACACTCACACTCTCTCTCTCTCTCTCTCTCTCTCTCTCTCTCTCTCTCTCTCTCTCTCTCTCTCTCTCATACACACACACACACACACACATAAGGACCTTATTCTAAAAATACTTTTTTTGATTCCTGGGGCCTCAAAACATATATTTCCGGTGAAACCTTCACATGGAATTTTTGGATGGAATACACTACTTCCTCTACTTTACTATATGTAGAAGAGAAAGTAAAAAGAAAGGAATATAATACCCTAGCGGCCAAATAAATGGCGAGAAAAATTTATTCGTTATGCGTAAAACGAACAGCAATATTACATTAAGTGTTCAGGTGCTTTTAACCAATTTTCCAACTTTGTTGCAAAGCTACCTCCCGACGCTTTGGTCCGTAGAAGGCTCTTTGGGACTGTGCTGTTTATACAAAAGAGCCGTCAACATACGCACGAAAAAACAGAGGGAGAGGGTGAGAGAGATCGAAATCAAAAAACAAGGCGCGATCGAAGGCAATGACCATGATAAAACGAGAGTTGAGGGCCCTAAGGCTCAAAGCGTAGCCAAGGGATGTTTTTGATAAGAGGAGAGGTGACTGAGCATGGCCATAGGATGTGTGATGCCAAACCCCAATGTCACAGATCATGGAAGAAAAACTTTGTTTCAGATTACAGGTAGGTAATATACGTGTATAAATTCTCACTCGTATAAACTGGTAATCAATGAATTTGGAACAAGAACAATCACAACTTAGAGAATGGCTATTTTCGCGGATTTTGTTAATAGTCATGGGTTGAAAATGCCCTCTGCTTTAAGAAAATGAAGTACGTTGTCGTTATTTAGTGATTAATTTCGTACATAAAGAACTGGCTCAAAATGGACGGTGGGGGTGTTGGGGATTTTCATCCAGTTTTAACTGTGTAATATATCTGCCTTTTTCAAATAATACCTCTTCTGCATTTACATTGGGAGATACGTACATGAAACCTTTACAAAGCTTTCATGTATTACTTTTATATGTTTATTTACTTCTTTGTATTTATTTTTATGTTATCTCATTTTTACTTTCTCTACTACCTACGTATAGTAAGTAGGGATGTATTCAGTTTCGAGACCACCGTAAATATGTTTTGAGCCCGTGAATCCAAAAAAGGTATCTTTAGAAAAAGATCCCTGCGTGTGTGTGCGAGGGGGGGACGGGGGACGGGAGGTCCATGTGTGTTTGTGTGTGCGTCTGCCTGTGAACAGCATAACTTAAACTCAACTCTTTGGAAAATTTTGATTTTCTCAAAATTGACTACAGCGATTTGTATTGAAATGCCATGTGTTTACGATATATTTATGTTCCTGGCAAATGAAATGTATACTTCGAATTTTCTGGCTATAACCCATGTAGATCTCTTTATTCTTGATGACTTTTGTATAAGTGGTAAACCATAAGAGAAGACCAAATCTTACTATACAACAAATTTAGACATCGTTAGATTTCTTCTTCTTCTCCTCCTCCTTCTCCTCTTCCTCCTCCTCCTCTTCCTCCTCCTCTTCCTCCCCCTCCCCTTCTTCTTCTTCTTCTTCTTCTTCTTCTTCGCCTTGTTCTTCTTCTTCTTCTTCGCCTTCTTCTTTTTGTGGAGTCCCCCATTTCGGAGATATTCCTTGTTATTTGTGTGAGGCTTGCAATACTTAAACTTTTCTCAAATGAAAGGTCGTTATTCACTTATTTATCTCTTGGCCGTGCAAAGAGAACGCCATTTCAAAGCCTTCATATAACGACCAACTTTAAAGGATTTGACTTGCGCTCAAAGCCTACTGTATTCCCATGTTCCTCTTACACCTACAAGAAAATTAGCAAAAGATAATTTCTGTAAATGTTTATCTCGACTAATATGAAGAAGATAGAGGAATAAGGGTTTATATGAATAATTAATACAAGAGTAGTGAAAGTCCTGTGAATGTAACACATGGGACTTTTTAAAAAAATGTACTGCGTTTCCTACTTGTTCGTGTGTGGTGTATATTAAACCTATTTTGTGCGCATGTGGTATACCAATTATATATTACCCTTGTCAAGATCATCCATGTGCGGTTTTAACTCACAGAGAAATAAATTTCTGAAATTGTAAAATCTGAGACGTTTATAAGGAACTTCAGTTAAGCTTAAATACTTCATGTTTTCTCCCACATTAGATCACAATCCACTTTTAGGCGTTAAAAATATTTGCTCAAATGAAAACATTGAGAGTCATTTTGTATACATTACACCGTTGAGAATCCGTGCAATGTTGAAAAACTTAGAAAACTAACAAAATAAAATTCTTGGAAAACACCAGAATACGTAAACTGTAATATCGGATATTTATTTTGCACATTAAAAATAAAAATGATTTTCGCGTTAATTTGAATGTTATGCTGGAGTCGCCTTATACCAACACATTGTATGTAAGAATTAATTTTAAAGCAGCCTACAAACATTTCCAGTTGCTGTTTATTCTAAAAAGTGCTTCAGGAAACTTAAAAATATTGCACAAATTATAGTTCTAGCGCCCAGAATGAATTACGCGTTTCCATACAGATACTCCAGCTGTTCGTACATTTTACAAGAGACAACATACAACTACGAACAGCGCCATTAATACCGAAATAACATGTGATTTAGCCTATCTGAGGGATTGATGGTCCCAGGCCTGGGCGACTCGAGCGATATCTTTAGCGACCTTCATTTTTAAACATAACATGCATGCAGTTATCGGGCATGGTCGTGAGCAATCTGCGTTCTCTGAGCACCAGTTACCCAGCTCTGTCATAAGCGCAAAGCGAGACGAGGGATGCTTTTTAGAAGAGGAGTGAAGTAGTTGCGGAGCGACGAATAGGCGTAGGCATAGGATCAGTATAGCTAAATCCCAATGGCACAAGGTCGCGGGGAATCGTTTCAAAGCATCACCGATCCAGAGAATTTCGCTTCTCATTGAGATTGGCAGTCCCCATTGCTAATGTGCAGCAGCAGAAAGACGGCTATGTTTATTGGCACTACCCCATTAGTTTCCCATGTGTAAAACGCCCTAAAAAGCGTGGACAGGTGGTCTCCGGCTCTACAAGTGACAACATCGGCTCTAAACAACATTCCCAAGGTAATCACACCATTCTCTCTCATGTTTATCACTCTTTTAATTTGATCCCCGGGAACTTTAAAAACGCCAAAATGTTATATTTACGTGAAACTTCATGGCAATGCTTAAAGCAGATATGATATAATGGGTTGTAGAATTAGTAAATATAACGATTGTGGTATAAGTAGGTATTTGAATCTGCTCTTACAATTCAGTACTTGGAGTCCCAACATATGTACCAAGTCCCGTTTTTGCTCCAAAGTGTCAAACGAGCATTTCTCAGCCGTCATAGCCCATAAACGTCCTGCGAGTCTGTAGATCGATTACCAAAGTGTTTCATATTTGTTTATTTTTATTCTTGACATACCGTAGAGAATAACGTGTGGGTTTATTGAATACGATCCACACGTCAGAAAAACGTATAGTAAGATAAATAGCACTACATTCATGTAATGTTGTCAGGTGTACTCAAGAAGGTTAAATCCTTAATACCCTAAAAACAATACACTTACTACGGTTACCACTGCTATTTATAAAACGTGGAATAACATTCTTGCAAGCTTGAGTGCACAACTTAACCTTGCAAACTGCAGTGCAAAACAAAATGAAACTAATGTGTTATTCTTGGTTTTCTATTTGTTTGTAAATTATTTAACCTGCACTGCCAATCTATCATCAAGAGCCTCTTAGATAAGGAGCAAGATGTTCCAAATTGTGATATGGAAAATATTTTTATGGGGCCTCTTATGGGATCCACTGAGCCCAACCTCAGAATTTTAAATGGTATTTTTTTGTATGTTCTTGTACATTCTGCAAGTTTGAATAGGGTCATTAAACCATTGTGTCTTTCGATAAACTATTGTAGGTATCCTAGATGGGTCTGCTACCTCTCGACGTTGATGCAATTCACCAAGCAGAGCTGCTAACATGACTAATAAAACCGCCATCTTTACGCTAATGTTAAGAGCCCAAAGCCGCAAAGCGTAGCCTAGGGATACTTATAAGTAGAGGAGTGAAGCAGTCGCAGCCAAGCCGTCCCCTTCGCTCATGTGCAATACGCCATTATGTCGTGGTTTCTTGACACAACGACGTGGTTTTGCCATAAAACTAAACGTCCTAAAGGGCGCAGCTGGCCTACAGTCTCTAGAAGTGATAACATAAATGCAAATTCTAAAGTATTCCAATTACTTTTATGACAGTTAGTCAGCAGGATAGATACAATTGTTTTGCTCACGTTTGTGGTCTAACTAATTTTCTACACTAGGCTTTTCAGCACTTACCTAATTTTGTGTATTCTTACACTTTTCATTACGCAGCTAAAATGATGTACCTGCATTCCCTGCTGAAACTGTTGTAAGATTGTTTACTTCCTGTGTATAATGTCGGCCTGTGTCCTTTTCGGCTAGTTACAAGGCAACATTAAAGTCCAAATAAATTAGAAACAAACCATGTGCTCTGAGCACACTGATGCACACAGTGCGATATTTAAAAAAAAAAAACCCGCAAGATAAAATAGAACACATTAAGATTCCGCTCCTCTTGGTTAAAACGCGCCACTATGCCGGCTGGAACTGGCATTGAGAAAATAATCGCTGTCTCAACCCCAGTCGATGTAAACACATGACGTCATTAACTAGCCCACGACACATGGGAAACGAAAGTACACCATAGCATGACTGAGGAATATCGTTACAAAACATGTTATGAGAAAAAAAAAAAAAAAAAAAGGAAAGAACATTTTGCGGGAGAGACCAGAAGTGAATTGTAACTACAGTATGGGAGATACTTCACCTTAAAAGTAACCAAATTTACCTTATGCAATCCAAATTTAATAGAGCAACAAACAAAATATATTCAGAATTCAAGCCTTGAATATTTCTATTTCATACGTGTTGTTAACGTTGCCAACGGATTTGTAAATGTAAAAGCAGTAATTTCAAACTAAAGCTTCATATTATGATTATTATAATACAAGCATAACCAAATTCTTTATTCTATAAACATTAATGTTGTTCCAATAATCTGTTAACTAGATAAAAAAATGTGTGTGTTTCTTCAAAAAGGTCTGGTTGCTTGCAGTAACTCTAAAGAGGTCGCGAGTTCGAATCTCGGAGGTTACGAATTCGAATCCCGCTTATCGTAAGTTATCCGAGTAAGGCTTTTTCCGAGGTTTTCCTTTACCCTCAGAAGGCGAATGTCGGGTAACTTAAAGCTCAATGGACCTCGGGCTCATTTGAGCATCATTTCACCCATTTTCATTCATTCTCCATCCGGTATGACACAATGCTGGGGGACGTTAATTTAAAAAAAAAAAAAATAAAAAAGTAACTCTAAAGAACATATTTGTTTAATGAATAAATAAACAGTTAATATTTTAAAGATATTTAGAAGAAATTATTAAAAATAGCAATAATAATAATAATAATAATAATAATAATAATAATAATAATAATAATAATAATAATAATAATAATAATAATAATAATAATAATAATAATAATAATAATAATAATAATAATAATAATAATAATAATAATAATAATAATAATAATAGTAGTAGTAGTAGTAGTAATAATAATAATAATAGTAATAATAATAGTAATAATAATAATAATAATAATAATAATAATAATAATAATAATAATAATAATAATAATAATAATAATAATAATAATAATAATAATAATAATAATAATAATAATAATAATAATAATAATAATAATAATAATAATAATAATAATAATAATAATAATAATAATAATAATAATAATAATAATAATAATAATAATAATAATAATAATAATAATAATAATAATAATAATAATAATAATAATAATAATAATAATAATAATAATAATAATAATAATAATAATAATAATAATAATAATAATAATAATAATAATAATAATAATAATAATAATAATAATAATAATAATAATAATAATAATAATAATAATAATAATAATAATAATAATAATAATAATAATAATAATAATAATAATAATAATAATAATAATAATAATAATAATAATAATAATAATAATAATAATAATAATAATAATAATAAACAACTTCCAAACATTCGCCGGGTTACCCCTTGGAAACCCCCGAAAAATTCGAATCCATGAACTCCAGATCGCCGGACGCAGACGTTACCACCTAAGCCATCCGGCTCGATAAACCTAGTTACCAAGCTGCTTATAATAATATAACTTTGGATGCTTCTTAAAACTGCAAAGTTTACTTAAGTTAGTAATTTCAATGCGAATCTCATTATGTTACTAGCTAATGTTTCACACCATGCTGGACTATCCAACTGTGACTTATTTAAACAGGCTATTAAAACCGTGGAAGTTAATGGAATACCTTGTACTAACTTTCACATATATTCAGAATGTTCTATGTGTGTTATGAGATCGAGAGAATTTATTTTTGGTTATCTTGTACAACAGTTGAATTGGTTTAAGTGATATGCACGATTAACTTAAATAGTAAATAATAACAACAGTAAAATTCAATAAGGGTGTAGTTTCCGTTTAATTCTATAGAGTATCGCTCACCTGAGCAGACTGTTGCTCACAGCTGTTCCGAATAGGATTACACAGTATTTTGTTTGCATCAAGTTACGTTCTAAGACTGGATCGATTTTTCCAAGCGTTTAGATCACAATTTTTTTTTTTAAAATAAAATTAATCCAATTTTTTAAGCGTTTCTATTTCTACCTGGAACTGCCGTTTGAGTCAGTTTGACCCACTTAATTAGCATTCTAGATGTCCACCAAGAGTAATGTTGCGACAATTGGTATCGTTGTGCGTGGTGAAGTATATTACGGCATTTTTCATGAGTGTGTAGCTATTTTATTTTTATATTATTGCATTTTGCACGTATAGTCTGAAATATATAGTACACAAGAGAAATGTAACACACAATGAGTTGTGCAAGATACCTTTAAGGAAATGGTACACAGACCTCGAATTGCTGACGATAGTTGAGGTACTTGTACAACAAATAAAAAGAGAAGTCAAGACGAAATAATGAAGTATAATGGTAATAAAGCTAAGGTCAAGCTTTACCAGTGTGCGAAACTCTTTTACCTTCTTTTTTTCAGAGTAATAATTTATAAAGAAATGGTGGGAAAATAAAGTCATAATTGCAATAAATAATTTCCACATGTAAATTAACACATAAAGTAAGACGCACGATTTACAATATTTGTCAGGAAAAGAAGGCATCAGCTAGCCAATTTCCATATTAAGAGAAGTAATTAATTAAGGGTACACACGAAGGGGACACCTCGCGCACATCGACCAACGCAGATCTATTGTGGCTTACGCCCCAATGAGGTAGGGATGAAGTGAGGGAGTCGCAGGGTGCCACAGGGTTACAGTCAGACGGGCCACACAGACGTACGGGAGTCTCTAGCAAGTGCTGAGATTTCTTCATCCCGGTGCCAGGCCCCGACGAGCAGCCACCTCCGCGGGTCCGGTGTCATACAAGCGTCCTCACCCCCCCCCCCCCGACGGAGGACAAGGCCGCCCAAACGCCACCTACCGCGGAGAATAGCCGTTACCATGTGCAAGAATCCGCACCATCAGCTCGGCACCGCCAGCACCACTCGCGTGATAAGGAAATTGAATGTAGGAAAATGATGGAAAGTAAACTGTGGAATGGAATTAAGCACCTAAGCATTTGCTTAAGTGACATGAGCAAACCACAAAAAAGTCAGAGTGCGCGGTCTCCGGTGATCAAGCCCGGGACCTCCCGAATTCGAGTCGCACACTGCCGCGGTGCCACCTTCCTCGGTAAGTCAATTGGTTAAGTCACTGTAGCTAAGGCGATTGGGCGTTATGGTGAACTCAGTCATCAAGAAACTCGTTAGATGAAACACATTGTACAGAACAGAAATGTAGCACCATCAGTTGCGCAAGATGCCTGCAAGGAAAAGGTACACAGACCTCCAGTTGCTGACAAAACTGTTTAATAACTTTAACTAATAAACAATATTTAAATACGTAATTCTTGAAGCTTTCGTGAATATTTCTAGCTAATAAACAGTGATGTCCAACCTTCTCTCTTTGGAGACGCTTACTTAATTAGCCGTTATTCCCCACTCCACTCCCTCAATCGTAGGACGAATCATATCTTGCTTATGTACAAACACAACCAGACACTCAGTATCCAGTGGACATAAAAAGGTGATTCCATGGCAGTTTCTAAATCATAACTAACGTTCTCAGAACACCTCTTCATTCTGGATAATGTTTTGCATAAATGGTAAATAGTAAGAGACAGACAAAAGCTTACTAAATACAAAACGTGAATCTCGCTAAAACGCACAATTTATGTCAAATAATTCTTTCTTTTGAGTGAACCATTTCCGAGATATTCTTTATTACTTGTTTGAATTTGCCATTACTTATACTTTTCTTAAATAGGAATATGCTATTCGCTTTTTTGTCTCTTGGCCTTGCAAACAGAACGGAATTTCAAAGGCATGGCATAGCAACCAGTTCTTAAAGCATTTAACTATTACTTAAAGCCTACTGTACTTGCTGAACACTTGGTGGACCTCCTAAGGCTATGCACTTCAACTTTGTCGCCAAATATTCATGGGCTTCTTAAACGTCAGCTGTAGCAAAGAAGTTACTAATGAATAGATGTTTATCCTATAAGATTTGAAAGCGCTTTCGTAATCAAAGGCAACGTACATGTAACCAGCCCGCCACTGCAACACAAAGCAGTGGCAAAATCCGCGTGCAGTGGAAGGAGGTTCGTGTGTGTGTGTGTGTGTGTGTGTGTGTGTGTGTGTGTGTGTGTGTGTGTGTGTGTGTGGGTGGGTGGGTGGTGCATGTGTGTGGTGTATGTGTGTGTAAAGGAGGGGAACACCTCGACTCACTGCGATCCCGACATGTATCTATTGCGGCATACCACCCATCCCCAGGGGGAAGGGATGAGACGAAGTGAGACCGTGAGGCTTGCTAGAGAACGGAGCCAACGAAGCCCAGAGAAGCATAGAAGTCCTTCACGGTTACAGATATTGACACCTGGCGCACAACCGAAGTGCGTCCTACACCCATAGAGAGGACGACGAGGCGAACCTTGCGCCCCGGGAGCAACTTCCAGGGAGGGCCAGGGAAGAGATTCCATTGGGCAAGCAATTATGCATCTGTCCGCATTCGCCGGAACGAACCACGCTACCAACCAAACCTGAAAGATGGCAAGGAAGGTAAATGAGAAATAAAAGGAAAGGAATCCGTGGAGAAGAGATTACTGCACTTTACTATTCGCCTAAGGGACATGGAGAAACCACGTAAAAAACCCATGTCAGAGTTTACGGCTAGGGGATCGAACCAGCAACCTCCCGAATGCGGGCTGCAGACGTTACCGCCTGAGCCATCCCGTTCACTGTGGTAAGAGATAAATCCAGCCTCCCCTCTTTCGCAGAGGTTAGACATCGCTGCCGTAAACTTTAGTCCACTGAGCATTTTGAAGATCAAAAATTCCGAGAAAAAAATTGAGAAAACTGAGGTTAAAGTTCAACGCAGCTCTTTATTTAAATAGCACAGGAGCAGCTAAGCAGACAGTTGCGGCTTTAAAATTTTGTCACATTAAAGAGGTGAGAAATAACAGAAAAAGCCTCAAACGTGCAACTACACCATCCGCTGAGAATTATTTAAATTGTCGTTTTCACTTCTCGGATAACAGAAACAGTTTCTTCATATGGCCGCACATGCTCTTTTTGATCGGCGACAGCGGTGAAAGTTTCCAGTCGAACTGAAGACACCTTCAGAGTGCGTCTTTAATACTGACGGTGCTGAAAGCTTCCCCACCACCACCTCCTCCTAAATTACCTTTCTTCGGCAGTGCCTTAAAGACCTCCGTGATGTCAATGAGGCATTCTGCAGAGTGGAGCCACTCCTAAACTCGTAAGACAACCACCAGTGTTCCTTCCACTCTATTCACACTCGGATCTTCTGCCATTTCAAATCTTGGCTACATATTTGCATTGCATTGCTTGTTTTCCGAGAATTCCTGTAATACATGAAATCTGATCCTCATAAAGGACAAACAAATGAACTGGGAACTTTGCTCATTCTGCAGAGTAAATGGTAGATTTCAACGTTCAGATTAGTATCGTAAAGAAACCGAGCGGGATTGCTCAGGTGGTAACGTCTGTGATCTACATTGCGGAGATCGCAGGTTCGATCCCTGGGGTTGACCTTTCTGACTCATGGGTTTTTCCGGATATTTTCCCGGGTCGCCAAGCGAATGTTGGGCAGGATTTCCATATCCTCCGAATTTCGTGTCCCTCTATGTCGTTACATTAACCATTTCATTTCACCCTTCACCCGTTTGGTTCCTTTCAGGGTTGGAAGTGTCAGCGAGCGTCGGCAGCAACCTAGCAGCGGCACAAATGCGCTCTGGAAATCTCGTCCCCCGGATTGGAAGGCGACCCTGCTGGTTTCTTGGACCCTATTTGATGGTACAAGCCCAAGGGGCGAGGGGAGCCGGTTTCCGAGTCACGCGCCCCCGTGGAAGTACGAAACCAAGGGGGGTGGGAGAGGAACCGGGCTAAGCTAGCCTCCACCGGGGTGATTCTAAGTGAGAAAATGTAGGGATCCTACCTTCTGCTCTGTCGTGGCAACGTTCCGGCCGCCTTTAGGATCCATTCGCCTCATCCATCCTCCCGAGTGGTGCCCCGCCTTTCGGTCGAGGTGCAAAGTCAACCACCACAAATTGTCATTAACTCATTGGCTCATCGTAAAGAAAATAATATTTAACAGAAGCTACGGGTAATTGTGTGAAACAAAAAAGTTAATTGAAATAAAAAAGATCTTATATGTCTTATGTAGCATTATTACTTTCTCTTATTATTCTTACAAAACCTTATTCTGTCCTCTATTACATGTTATCGAGATAGGCATTTATGGAAATGGTTTTATTGCATATTTCTTTGTAGCTACAATGGTTATAGAAGAACAGAGTAGGCTTAAGCGATAGTGGAATCGGTCTTTGTGTGACGGCTTTGAAATCCCATTCTCCTTTAACGGCATTGACATTAAGAATAGACTAACGACTTCCTATTTGAGAAACGTATAAGTATTTCAAACTTCAAACCAAGAACAGAGAACACCTCAGAAATGACTATCTCCGCTAAAAAAAGTATTTGACTTAGATTGTGTGTTTTAGCGAGATTTGTAGTAAGATTTTGTCTATCTCTTAGGGCAATCATCGCTAATTTTGGTCCCGGGAGACAACGCCTTAGCTGTAACGACACGACGGGGCCGTACCGTATCCGAGTGGTTAGACCATTCGCTTCTCACCAAAGCGGCCCGGGTGCGATCCCAGAAAACCGCATGTGGGATTTGTGGTGGACGAAGCGGCGCTGGGGTGGGTTTCCTCCGGGTTCTCCGGTTTCCTCCACCATCTCATTCCACCGGTGCTCCATCTTCATTCCATGTATCGTCAGTGTCACCGCCTGCGGTGCCGTTTGTAGTAAAAGCGGGTGTTAAACACTACAAAGGACACGACATCCCTCTCCTCGCTGAACTCCCTCCCCTGGCTTAGGTACCAATACCAGCGGTGGTTCAGTCCATTATCTGAGTACCACGTGTTCTAACGTGACAGTAACGTTTTCAAAACCACTGAAGTTCAATTTAGGACTGAACGAGGGGATAAATATAGTTTCTGTAACAAAAACGAGAATATAAAATGTTTTTGTCTTCCAAAGTATTAATGGGTGTCAGCAGCAGTAATATGCAACGACATTATGTGAAATGTCACAAAGATCATAATACGATGTTGCATAAATTTATTATTGACTTAGTGTATAAAGTAATGGTATTTCATACTGGCTTATACAAGTTATTAGGGGCTTCCTATACAAACGCAATAGTCATAATTTGATTTCCTATATAACTATAGTTGCACATAAATCCACGAAGTCGATTATTATGGTCATTTCATTTTAGGGCAGAAACGGAAAACAGCACTACGATACTTAACCCTAGCAAATGTGACGGACATGGCGATATACAGACTCCAACTATGATTTAAAAACAGCTGATTGCAAGCTATCATACCGGGCGGAAGGGAAGTCATTACATTAATTCAAACCAGTGATAGATCTCGCTATTTGGAACACATTTTTTACCTTACGTTTCTGTCTCTGATCATTTCCTACGGAGATATCTCAGTTTTGTCAAAAACAAGCTGACAACACTGCAGATTGTGTGGGTGTCACTTTCACTAGGTCAGTACATAAACAACCACCACAACGTGGTGTCTCGTGAACGTAAACAAATAGCATGCCGTGAACTGTGCGAGAGTAGACCAATCAGAATCGTTAGCTTTCAAAACAATACACTATCCTGTAAGCGACCGACCGATCGACCTGTTTAAATTTAGAAACCGGTTAAATTCCCTGACCAACCTCAACGCAACATTGTCGAGTTACGTCACGTCTGAAAAAGCTGCTCGGAGTATTCCTTCAATTCTCTTAAATGATTAATTATATCGAAACCCTGTGTGATGTCCTATAATTACTACCGAAGTTATGTCAGAAATAAGTTACTCTATACATCTTACAAGTAACAAACTATTATCTTGGTACATTATTGTGGAATTAGGCATCTAATTTGGAAGATTAACTATTTAATTTTTCGAAATTGGCTGATCAAAGAACAAAATGCCACTAGACATTCTTGTTTGTAATGCTTCTATGAAGCACATATTAGAAGGAATGTAATAAGTTCCTTCCACCCGGTATAGCTAGGAAAATCGGAAAAGCAACGAAACCTTTTACAGATGCAGGCTTTATAAAATTCTGTGTATGTGGTGCCACTAAAATAATATGTCCCCACCAAGCAGATTAATTCTCGAAATTGATGTTTGTCTCCCAACATTGGCAAGTATAAAGTGCTAAAAATTTAATTTAAAACGGCATTCAAAATGAAATTGACGAGTTTGTAAACTATCCCAAGCACTAGATAAGGTAACAGACATAAACGACAAGGCTCAGTCAATAATCTTCATTTGTGGTGTAAACGAGAATTTTCCTGCACACGAATTGTTTTTGAGTCTTGTAACCCTTAAGGATCACACAGCAGTAGAAGAACTGTTCCGTGTATTGAAAGATACAGTATAAAAAAAGTGGAGATTGAAAAAGTGGCGTTATGTGATGCTCCAGCAGTGCTTGGGGAAAATAAGCGTCTATTAGGGACATGAAAGCTGTTATTTAAAATGTTACAAATGCCTGAAAAGGTACGCTTTTTCCATTGTATTACCCATGAGGAGGTACTGTGTGAAAAGATTAAGAATGCAAAATAGATACTAATGTATATTATTAAGAGTACTAATAAAAATAGTTCCTTCAACCCAAGTGTTTTGGGTTCGATTCTCAGCTGGGGTTGGGAATCCTTTCATTAATCAGAATAATTCCCTATTCCTCAGAGTCTGGAAGTATGAATGTGGGAGCGAACGTGGCTCAAAGGCCTGAGTGGGGACATGATCTGGAGTCCGGCTTTCGTGACAGGGATGGAGTTTCTCAGGGTATTTCTTCCCCGCCATGCTGCACCCGAACTCCCACTGACGCTTTCCTCCCTGAAAAAGACGAAACGGATGAAAGGATGAATGAAATGATCAGTAAAGTGAAATGGAGGGAGAGGAAATTCAGGCGATGAAAGTAACCTACCCAGCATTCGCTTGGAGACTCGGAAAAAAAGATGGGTTAGTTGGATCGGCTGCAGGTATCGAACCCACTACCTCCCGAATGGGAGCTTCACGCGTTATATCTCGCTCAGTAGCACTGCCCAAGCACGTGGCTCACGCCCGCTATGACAAGACAGTTTTCGTATGAAGTACAACACTACTCTGGCTCGGAAGAAATGCTAGTGTATATCAAGT
Organism: Tenodera sinensis; assembly: GCA_030765045.1. Lineage (NCBI taxonomy): Eukaryota > Metazoa > Arthropoda > Insecta > Mantodea > Mantidae > Tenodera > Tenodera sinensis. The sequence continues at coordinate 96,466,733 of CM060962.1, read as the reverse complement.
GTATTCGTCGCTTCAAGTTAAAAACAAAGTACTACACGAAATAGGTATTGTAAAGCAAAGTAAATATTCATATTAGATATTAAACAAACACTTAAAGGGGGGCGAAACACAAAAAGCATGTTTCTTTCTAAATGAAGCATAGGTATTCCTTTTAAAATGCATGATACCGTTGTCGCCGTGCAAGCGGAATAATAAACACCTCATACGTCATCAACTTCATCCGCGTGCTGCAGCTACGTGGAATTTCACAAGCTGGTTACTGCTGCGTGTACTCTAATACGTTTCCATAGATTGTTATTATTGGTATTGAAGTTCAAGAGCAGGGTACTTTATGGTGGTATTTTGTGATTGTGATACTGAGTCAGTTTAGTTCTACACAAATAACTAATATTGTGAACATTAAAATACCTCAATATATATATTGCCTGTTGTGAGTACTTGTTTATGTTCCTTCCATCTTACGTACACAGATTACGAACAGAGAGACACAGTTATTAAACATGCAGCTTATGAGATGAAAATTTCAAAGGGCCTTTATTAAAACGTGGAATTATTCCTACTATAAGGAAAAATGAAGATGCTCTCCAGATATCAAATTCTAGTAAAACAATTGATCTCCTTCGCCATCTTCAACAAAGGACAGAACGATACGAAGCTAGAAATTGCAAACGCATTATTTCAGTTATGTGTTAGTGCTTACTTGCAATAAGACTGAGAACGCAGGCGATGATGCTAAAATAGTGCACGAGAATTCAGAATAGAAGGTGATGGAAAAAGAGATTCAGAAGTACAATGTTAACTAGCTGCTGAAATTACCTGGTGTACATTGTATTATATATCTACGAAGCAAGCAATGACGAGGAAGGTCATGATAAGCTGAATGAAAATTTCTACGAACCCAATACTTCAGATCTTGATAGAAGTAGTAACAAGGAACAAATAAGAAGAAGAGAAAAAAGAAGAAGACGAAGACGAAGAAGAAGTTGAAGAAAAAGAAAAAGAAGAAGAAGAAGAAGAAGAAGAAGAAGGAGGAGGAGGAGAAGGAGGAGAAAGAGAAGGTGAAAGAGAAGAAGAAGAAGGAGAAGGAGAAGAAGAAGAAGAAGAAGAAGAAGAAGAACAACAACAACAACAACAACAACAACAACAAGAAGAACAAGAAGAACAAGAAGAAGAAGAGTTTCACCATAAATGAAAATGAACCCACAGAGGAATACTTCACAGTTGTTTGGGCATCTCTACCTTTATTTTTCAAGTTATGTATTTTATGAAGTCAAAACAATTTCTGGTTACAATAAAGAGATAATGCTATGTGTTAAAACAATTAATTACCGTATTATTGACGTAATTCATTCACATGAAACTCACAAAAAGTATCAGACAATAAACCGGAAGGAAATACCTTAATAACAAGTTCTTTGTTATTATTTGGTATATCGCTCGAGCAATGTAAGTCCTGCAAATCACTGGGTTTGGCAATGTTGTCAAGGCTCACATTCTTTAAAGCTACTCGAAACATGGCAGCACCAGTTATTTGCAGTCCGAACAACACACGCTTATTTATTGGTACAGATCCCTTAGAGTTAGTTACACCAATGGATAGAGCCAGCGTGGTTTTCGGTGTTTACACCAGCTGTCTCGGTATCGCTATCTAAATGGTTTAAATCTTCAAAATCACACTTTTTGGGTTCAAATTGATAAGGACAGATACCACGTTCACTCATTTTCAAAGTAGATACTGTAGGTATTAACTTGTTAGTCATTTAAAAAACCACATGATGTGCGAGTTCAGTAGAGCAAATGACGTCACGCGTCAAATCGTCAACTTGCAATAACATGAGAACCACTTGCGTAACGCTAAGAGCATTGCTTTCCATCACATACTATGTTATAAATTGTAATCACAATAATAAAGCGAGAAAAGACTAATGAATATTGCAAGCTTTTATTAGTTCAACTAAAAATACTAACTGTATATAAATTGTTATTTCTGCCCTGTGATTTATACCAATATAATACAGGGTCTGAAACATACAATATTCAACCAGAAATAGGAACAAATTAATGTTCTATATTGTCGGCTTACCCGTACAGATTAGACACGTTTCATTAAAGTTGCGGAATTCTATTATAAACTAACAATAAAAGGCAGAATGGAAAGTATAAGTATATTTGACATGAAGTCTCCCAAGTGGTTGCTAAAATATTGTGACAAAATGACAAAAGTCCAGTCCAACTACTTTTTCTCGCTTTATTTTCTTCTACCTGATTACACAAAAACACAGTTCTCTTTTACCGAAGTTAACCCAGCCTTCAGTCTCTCGTGATGTTACAACTCACAGCTTCTTTCTTCTCGTAACATTGTCTCCCTCCTTTCTGTCTTTCTTCACTTTCTCCTTCTCTCAAACATGCTGACTGACAATACAGACGCTCAACACTCATTAACTGCTTCGCTATCTTAATTTCGACGCGACGGTTCACACGCAGCTGACACATACACACTAAGACTAAAAACTGACTGACTGACTACCAATTCTCGTTGTCTCGCCTCCTTATATGGTGAGAATGGCGCAACACCGACCTTTCTCGAACTTCACCTTTTCTGGAACGTCTACAAGTACGCCGGCAGACGGGCACTTCGCGAATAATCTCGAAAATACCAGTGTGTTGCCCCTCTGACTGTTTTCACGTGTTCATAAACAGTCGCGCAAGGCAGCCTGACCTTGATCACCTTTGATGCATTTACCGCCTGTGCTGTGAGGCTGCCCGGCCCCGAGCCTTTACTGTGTTGGCGCTGCCGTCAGCCGGCGTCACAACAGTTACTCACTTTATTCTACTGATGAGCTTCTGTATTTTAATGCACTTAATATTCCTTTATTGTGTGTAGTTTGTGGACATAATGCCATTTTTTCGTATATGTAGCTTATAATGTACAATGACAATGTCTGAAACAGCAACACATTGGCTCTGGACTTTTGATCAGTTATTATTAGGCTTCGAACCTTCATACAGCAATCGCGAAACGAGATGATCGCAAGCTGCCAGCCACATGGGCAAAGCCTGACGTCGTTGCACCGGGACAGTTTTTGTTTTTTTCTTCTTTTTGTAGTGTTTAACGCCCGCTTTTACTGCATAGGGCACCGCAGGCGTTGACACTGATGATACATGGAATGAAGATGGAGCACCGGTGGAATGAGACGGCGGGGGAAACTGGAGAACCCGGAGGAAACCCACCCCAGCGCCGCTTCGGCTACCACGAATCCCACATGCGGTTGCCTGGGATCGACCCCGGGCCGCTTTGGTGAGAAGCGAATGGTCTAACCACTCGGCTATGGCGCAGCCACTGGGACAGTCACTATCACTATTACTATTATTATTACTATTATTATCATCATTATTATTATCATCACTGTTGTTATATCAGCTTTTTTCTCTTTTTTCATTAAGAATATTTGGGTAGTGTTTTGAATCCTGTCTTGGGATGTAGTAATACATCTTTTCCATTTCTACGTTCAAAGCGTAGCAATTACCTCTAGAACCCCCTGTTGCATATTGATGAATTCTATCTGCGTCTTCAACATACTTCCCAACTATTACCGATACGGGAAAGGCATCATCTTTGAAATGTTGACTCAGTGCTTTGACCTAGTTTACCTTGGTGCAAAGTGCAAAGACAGTTTTCTACTGGAATCCCATACACAAGAACCGTGATGTAACTCAGAGCTGAATCACGTATGACAGACAGACGTTGTTCTACATAGTGGGTACATCACGAAGCTTACGACTCTATGGAAAAACCAGTGGCGAACTGTGAGAAACGTCTTGATTGTGCAAATATTCTCTGGAGTAAATATGCATTCAGCCTTACGTGGTTTTGAATATTTTTATATTAAAATGCTTCGCTGAGTAACGCTAGAATAAAATGTCTAATGCGAACCAAAGTTTAGAGAGAATCTTGCAAATAAATGAATAATATGTGTGTGGCTTTAAAGCAATTCCATGTATTTGGATGATTTTATAGCCAACAGAGTTAGTAAATAACAAAGGACAGTGCGAGCGAGGGCACAACCATTCTGTTTTTACGTGTGAAATTAGATGGGAACGGAAGATAAAGTGGTAGAGGGAACAGGGGTCAAATGTGCAAGATGGCCACCGTGTATCAGCTAGGGAAGCAGGGAGAGCAGGATGTTGTAGGTGTTTGAGCTAGGCTCTAGGAACTGTGTTTAAGAAGTATAGCAGTGGATGTACATATGTGTTCATGCACGTTTGTGGTAGATGAGTAGGTATGTGCCTTGCATCTAACGCGTGACGTCTAACGCATCAGCTGTCTACGTTGATTACATATATGTCTCCTAATCTCACCTCTCCTACCTAACCTAACCTAAATGCTCTTCTAATGATTTATTCCACCCCTTTCCGGCTAACCTAAACTAGGTCCTACACATTTACTCTTCTACACCACTCTTTTATAATTTAACCTAGTCCAACCTAAGCTCTACTCTTCCACTCACCTATTCTATCCTACTATAACCTAGCATAAGCCCTCTCTTTATTAATTTATTCTATTCCCCTTGTCGCCTAACTTATCTTACCTCCCCTGCTCCTCTGCTCACGTATTCTATCCTTTTATGACCTAACCTAACCAGCGTTTAGCTGTGGTATAAGAAGAAGAATTTAGCGATCGTCTTCTTTTCTCACCATTTAGGCATACGAATGTCATTGCACTGTGATTTAACCAACCAGACGTTTATAAAACGGCACTTGTAACTAAACCTTTGGTTCCAGGCCAGTCAAACTACGTTTATTCTGCTCACTCTCTCAATAGGGAGAACTTACAAGTTAGCGCCTAGGGTCAGTTGCCTGTCGAGAACCAGACGGAAACTGGACCACAGAGAGAATATCCCAGATTGGGTCATCAACCCATAGCTTGGTATAACAGTGAGGAAGATCATAAGAAATGCTGGTAAAATGGATGCAAGGAAGGGTGATTAGGGAGCAGTTGGATAAATGAATGATGGGGGAAGCCGGAACACCCAGTGAAAATCCGTCCAGACGCCGCTTTTCCTGGGGCCGAAACTTGGTTACTGTTGTAGCACTCGGCCCCGGCACCGCCATTTACATGTATAGTATGGAAACAAATAAATAAACATCCCCTCCCAACCCCTCCCTCCTGAGGCCCGACATATAATAGCCTGACTATAGACTGAAAGTGGAATCCCCTCCGTTTGTACCCTAACTCCATCTTTACCTAGTTAACACTGCATGGCAGGGTCATAATTGTAACTAAAAATCTCATATCATGCACTCATCATTTCATTTCCTGTATTCTAGCATTTCATGCTATGCTACTTCTTATAATAATATTGATATGAAAAGTTAGCTCTTGTGCAACTTTTCATTCATCAAGATAAATATATGCCTAACAATGTTTAAAAATGAGATATTAGAGCAGAATGTTGAGATATTGTTTGAATATTTACATCACAAGTCAGGTTTTGAGCAATAAGTGTGCGCAAAAGAGTGAACAACCACAAATTTTCAAAATTATTACACAGACTGTCCACCATAACAGAATTTAGCTACAAAAACATTGATTGTAATTGTATATTTTAACTATCTCTACGTTTTCCTGTATCAATTTTTTCCGTTTATAATAATTAAGATGACCGCACCCGTAGCCCAGTTGATAGCGCACTTGCCTCTGACGCGGACGACCCGGGTTGGATCCCCGGTACCAGCATGGGGATTTTTCCCCCGCTAGGAAGTCTGGCACGGGGTGCACTCAGCCTCGTTAGGACCTGGAGGAGTCAATCGAATAAAGAAGTAGCGACCCCAGGTCGCAAAGGCCGCATAACTGGCCGGGAGGGATCGAGGCGCTGATCACCTCCCACCCTCCAATATTGCACCCCACTCATGACGCCTGTAGTGGGCAGAGGTGGGGGACACAGTGGCCGGGCGGTAAGCCTTGGCCCACGAAGGGCTGTTGCGCTAGGGGTAAAAATAATTAGGATTACATAAATAAAAAGGTTTTCAAGGGTTATTTACAGAAAATTTACGATTAGCATTGTATTTCTTATGACAAACTATGAAACAATTAGAAAGGAAGATAGTTTAGGTTAGTTTATTTATATTACACCAATTACCACAATTTCTAAATTACCAACCCATTGAAATCTCTAACTAACAAAAATTCCCTGGTTGGGTAATGTTCTTCCCTTAAAGACAGTTCCCTTCTAATCCTTCTTCGTTGCCTGATTACCCTCCCCTTATGTAGGACTTACAAGCCAGTGTCTAGGGTCAGACGCCTGTCGAGAAGCAGAGGAACCTATAGACCGGGCAGAAGCGCGTGGTCAGCCAAGCATCAGGTATGAGAATGAGGAAGAGGATGATATGAAATGGAGGCGAAATTAATTAATGAAAAGGTGATGATGGAGCAGTTGCTGGAATGAATGGCGGCGGAAACCGTAAAACCCGGAGAAAACACATCGAGACGCCGCTTCGTCCACAATGAAATACAAAATGTGGTATCCTGGCATCGAACACGGGCCACTTAAGTGGTAGGCGAGTGGTGTAACCGCTCGGCCACGGCGCCGCCTAATTTCCCTTCTAATTGCTGAAAAAAAAAGTGGGTTATGGAGTTTTAAAATGCTTGAAGGGTTGTAAATGATACCCAGATACAAATCCCAATCTTGAGTAAAGACGCACATTTTACCCCTAAACCTCCGATATTTTTTCCTGTCATCTTGCCTTTTGAGTCATTACTAGAGGGCGGATAAGTGTGCAAAGAGCCCCAGTTTTAGCGCACAAGGGTTCTACTGTTGCTACTCTCGCATGTACACAACTGCAGGCATCTGCTGATGCGCGTGTCTATCTATACGATGGCTGCGCGGTACCGGTTATGTTATTCATCCTCCGTGCTCAACTAACACGTATCGCACACGGCTTCGCGCTCTAATCATTACTCACAAACAAGCCTAAGGCTCCAGCTGCCCTTCCTTTCTTACTGTTCCTTTCGTCACTTTTCCTTAAGGCAAGGCTACACTGAAAGTTTCAGCCCCTTTAATCATCATCAGTTTATTACTCTGAAAATGTAACCACATAACTAGGCATAATTCTAAACTTGCATGCAACTTTTCATGTTGCACCAAATACTTTAGCAGTTATTAATTTTTGTATGAAAATATTGTAAAAATTATTCCCTATATAAAATGTTGCACTCATCAAAAGGTTTGAGGCTTTTAACTGAATTTTTTGTTTTTGCCTAGTACAAATCAGTATTAAAAGACCCACATTCTTGTTTTTTGGAATATTATTTTACCTTTTGTTCTAACTTTTTGTTCCTTGTGCTACCCCATACCTTTTTGAAAATAGTAGCTTTTTCATATTTCAAGTTCTCTAGATAAATTGACAATCACTCGTGGTATTACTTATGATAATTGTTAATGCTGTTTCGCATTATATTCACCACATAAAGTCAGGAAATACCACTTGTGTTAGTAGAAAGTAGGACGCGTTACACCTTCTCTCCTCACTATTTCTGATTGTTATGTTCTCTGCGGTTTATTCCTACAAATGTTTCATTTTCTATTTCATATTAGTGGAATTAAACGTTTGCGGGAACGGTTTCAACACATTTGTTTGTAGGTACACACAATGGGAAACAGGAGACCAAAGCAACTATTAAATGCTTAAAAGCGGAACGTCATAAGCTATAGGCTATTTGGAATTCCATACATTCCTAAATATCCCGAGAGACAACTGAATGCTGACAGCACTTCAAAGATTAACACATTACTGTAAATTTAAGCCAATAACAATAGATAACTGAAATTGCTGATGCAACAACACCCTTTTTTCAAATAAATTGTGTTTTGAAAGGATCTACATTTCGTGTGCAGTAAGCCTTTTTCTACAGCTTATGGTTTACCAGAAGAGAAAATTTTTTCTTCTATACCTATGTACAGGCTATTCCCAGAAAGTTCAGGACATACATTTTATTTGTCATGTAAATAAACGTTATCAATTACATCAGAGTAATTTTTAGGAGAATAAAAGATAACGAACCAATTTCCAAGTAAAGGGCAGTTGGAAGTGGGTAAGTTTTTTTGAAAATCTTGGCGTGAAGGTTCTAGAGAGTATTTAACTTAAATAATAAATTTGGTGTTTATCCAAGATTTCGTTTTGTTATGCTGTTAATACAACACATACAACTTTTTCTATAAATGCTTATTCGTGCATTCAGGGGACCTCAAACTACGTATTTCCGGGAAATAAGGATATTAAATTATTAGGCAGAATGAATAACTCCCGTTTTACTGTTAGTATGTGCTGATTCTAGAGTATCCCTTTGCTTGGAAAAACAGCGAACTGAGTTTGATGTGCATGTGCAAAACTCTTATTCCAAACGTTCATTTTCTACGTTAAGGCACACAGGCATATAAATAAAAGTTTGGAAATAGCTCTCACAGCATTCATAGCACTGTAATAAGCGAAGGCATCTAAAATATCAAACACACCGTCAAGGACATAGATATGCCTGTGTTTGACAGTCATTTACAACAGAGAGCGCTGTCACGCTTACTTTTGCTCTTCTTCTGTTCTTGGAACGCGGAATCGGCTATCGCAAAGACTGTATGCAGTCTTTACAGGTTGTCAACGTGTGTAAGTGATACGTTTTAGGTTTCTTACGAGCGTGTTGGGTCACAAGACCTACACAGATAAATTTTACTGTGTAGGTGGTGAAGATATTTTAAGAAGCTGACTCGTCTCTGATGTATTTATTTTTTATATTTTAAAACGCCGAACATTTTAATTCATGACGTTGGTGATCCTTTTTCCCAGCATTCCTTCCGGTTTCCGGGAAGACAAGTCCGTCACGTCGCGAACGTGAAGTGATTTGCGAGTGGTGCTTATTTCAAGTGTTAATTTTTGCAACTGTATGGAATTTTATCGTCAAGCTGGAGCGAAAAACTGTAAAACTGGATGCGTTCCTGAGCAGGTAAGAGTAAACTCTTTGACAAACATTTAAAGGATGTGCTGCTGAAGTTCGGTTCTATGCTGAACACGTGCTAGATTGCATATTCTTTGTTCCTTTATATAAAGCGTTGGCATAATTGCACTGCCATCACAAGCTTAAAATGTTTTTTGTGTACATAAGATATACACGCGGTATGATTTGCGTAGCGTATTTTACTGCATGTGGTATAAATCCGTGTGAGGTGACACCAGTTCGAACCCCACTTAAAGTTGGATTGATGAATCTCATATATTGGTCTTATGATTGTAGATCTGAAGAAATGAATGAATGTTATTTGATTGGTAATAATGTCTTACTAACTAGACAAGCGCGACATACGTTATGTTGCTGTATAGTGCATTATAGCTCGGTGTGTGTTAAACTACCTGAAATTTGTTTCTTTGTAGTGCCATTTAACGATTAAAGCAAGTACCCTGTAAACTGCAATCCTTGTCGTCGCCGATTTTATTTTCCCATTTGTCATCGTAATTGCCATCCGAGTTAGTACTGTGAGCATTAGCTCTGATTAACAGGCAATGTCATTGATGGTAACTGGTCAAATTCAGACGATGGGTTGTGAACTGGAGTTTCTGGCAGCAATGTCCAGATGTTTCTGATGTATAACAGCTAATACTGGTGAATACATAAATGTTAATGCATAACCAGTGCTAACCTACACCTAAAATATTTAGGCGATGTGATTAGCAAAATGCGCCTTACGTATGATAATGTTGCTCATTTTACTCCGAATAACTATAAACGCTTTGTTACAATAAATACATTTTCAGCCAAAACGAAAACAGTGTTTTAGCTAGTCGGACGCGTACTGCTGCACGTGTCGAACAGTTAAATGTGCCATGAACAAAAATGTCTAACATCTGATGTTATAATAGTATAAATTCCCCTACCCTCCTGAATTTATTATTCCGGGCGTGTAGGCCATGGTCTAATTCTTTTCTTCTGTGACGTTTCGCTGAAAACTGCAATCTGCATTTTCAAGGAGTCAAAACCATGAATATAGCTCAGGAGTGCAGACCAGACAGATTACCTTTCGGTAATTATCACTACGTTTCCATGCAGAATTGAACTCTTAAGTCCATTCCCATTTCTGCACTTCCATGTTGAATTCAATCCGGAAATGAGATCGAACAACGTTCATCCAACAAGGTTTCGACTCAATTCCACTAAATAAGCGGATCGGATCCAGTGGTTGAGCTTCGTTTGAATCCACGTTTCCATGCGGTAGTCAAACCGGAAAAAGAACTTACTTGAACTCGCCATACAGTAGAATCTCGATAACTTGACATTCCTTATAACTCGGCGACCTTTTATATTTTTATTTTTAATCGTTAAATGTGACTAATAATTTCTATAATCCACTATGCGGTGTGAACAGTATAGGTAAAATTTAATGTGTGTCTGTACAAGCTACCCCATTCTCCCTCACAGTGATAAAAGGGCTGACCGCGTATTGACCTTCGATATCTAGTCAGAACATAAGCAGCTAGCAGAACATTGTCATGAATTCAAAAGCTTGCCACTAATAATGTGGATACATAATTATCAAAAACACTTGTTTGGAAGATTTTAACGTCTTATTGCTTTACCCAGTACGTACGTGGTAAACTAAACTTTGTTATATATGTACTTCTGGTTAGAGTACTGTTTATCAGATTTTGTCCCACTGAAAATGTCGAACGAAAAGAAAAGACAAGTTAAGATGGCGATGTAAATTAAATTGGATGCGCCAGGGAGACCGGACAAAGGGGCATAAGTAATCATTTTCAGGATATTTTATTCATTTGTTTCCTATATTTACAGCTTGGGCAGTGTTTATACAACAATTTCAACGTAAATACATTAATCAATTATTCTAGCATATGTTACACTCGTTTATAAACATTTGCTAAATATCCGCATACGCGAAATAAAACCGCTGCATCGTACGTACGGAATTTGCTCATAAATAAAAAACGAAGCTTGACCGCCAAATAAAACTTTCAAAATCGTAATCCGCAATAAAAACTGCATCTATTACACTAGATCTCATTCGTTTTCTCTAGCGGTTAATTTTGTAAACATTTACCATTTAGGGTGATCAGATCGAAATCTTGTTGCATGAATGTTCGGTCTCATTTCCGGATTGAATTTAATATGGACATGCAGAAATGGGAATGGACTCAAATCGAGTTAAATTCTGCACGGAAACGTTGTAATAGATACCTTAGCCTAACCTAACACGGGCATAAATCTGACTACAAAGTTATGCTTGTGTAAAACATGACACCATGCGGTAATCTCCGAATAGAGACTTGGGACGTTCTTGCGCTACAAAGGTTTCAGTACCTTCCGATGTGCACGAAACCAAAGTTCTTCTATAGAAACTCGCTGTTTATACAGTAATTTCATCGTAAACACATTAACAAATCATTTTAGTGCATCTAATACTCGTTTATAGACGATAATTTGCTAAATATCCGCCGCGAAATAAAACTGCTGCAGCACACGAATGGAATTTACTCGTAAATAAACAAAGCTTTGCCGCCAAATTAAACTTACAAAATTGTTGCTCGGAATGCAAATTCTATAGATGGCATCATATTTGATTCATTTTCTCGAGTGGTCCGTGTTCTATGTAGTTAGCTCACTTTATTCTAGCCAGTACACGTGATAGCATTTAGCTGTATTGTAAGAGTTTAAACCTTGATTAGAATATTTCTCGAATTCTGAAGAAGCGTAAGCACTTGTTTGCAATACACAGCAGCTGGTGTTCAAAGCGGCCCCTCAGCAGCCCATAGCAAAGTAATCAAGTAGAACTGTTTGCGCAGTTCTTGGCGTCGCATAATAATCATTTGGAAACTTGGTATATTTGATGAGGATACGCGGAAGGTCTGAGCTAAAACCTGTGCGTACTGAAACTTTGTCCTCGGACAAGTAAAAGGAATTATTTCCCCATTTTTCGTTTACTATCCTAAGTATGCATCTTTGACTTCGTCTACTACGACCTGATCTTTCAATACTACATTTGAACCTGCCACTGAATTTGTTAAAATACGCGTAAATGTATCGTAAACCATACATCGGGTGAAAGGGGTACGTACACATGCCGCTTTTGAACCACGGTGACCTTGACGGGTATTTGCTTTCGCACAGAAAGTTTGTTTGACTCACGACTTCGTTTGCGCTTGTGCCATCTTCATGTTAGTCGAGTAAACATTTGCAGAAATCCTATTGCTAATTTCCTTGTAGGTGCAAGGAGAATATGGCTTTGAGCGACAGTCAAATTTTTTAAGGCTTTGAAATGCCATTCTCCTTGCATGGCTAAGAGATAAAAAAGTGAATAACTTCCATTTGAGAAAGCTTTAGGATTGCAAAACTCGGCACAAATAACAAGGAGTATCTCCAAAATGGTTCACTCCACAAACAAAAGAACATCTGGACATAACTTGTGTGTTTTTAACGAGATTTACATTTTTGTAGACTAAGATTTGTTCTATCTCTTACGGTTTACCAGCAAGTTATTGAGAGTAATCAGGACTGAATAGGCTATAGCCATTAAATTCAATATAGATTTTACCGAAAATATGTTTTGAGATCCCCAGAATCAAAACAAAAGGTTTAGAAAAAGGTGCGCGTGCGCGTGTGCGTGTGCGTGTTCCTGTGAACAGCACGACTCGAAAGCCAAATGTAGGTAATATTCACGTGTAAAAGTTTCAAATGTCAGGTACTTCCTAATGTGAAAATGATGATTCTGGAGGTGCATATATGTGTAATTGTTACATATCGGTGTTTTTATATTCATGCCACCTTGTAAGCGAGGCGGTAGAATAAGTATTTAAAATGTAGCTTGACATTGCTTTCGGCATAAATGAATACTTGTATCTTAGTCTAATAAAGTACTTACTCACTGTAACTGGCCAAGAACTTCTACAAACGTGCCCCGTTTGCGTTGAAAGGTTCTATTTTTCTTTGCTCTGTTTAGACCACTGGGGATGGCCGGCCGTTCTTGCGGTAAAATCCCCTTGACCTATTTTTACACAAGTGGCCGCGGAACCTCAACGTTTGCGAGAGCAAGTTACATACTGATACATACGTACATTAGAAAGCTTGCTACCTTGGCGTGTATGGGATATATTAAAGTACATACATTTGTATCGACAGTATTGCAAATGTGAAAAACGAAATATCCTTTAAGGCGCATATCACGCCACTATATTTTGTTTTACATGCAATGCATGTATTTCTTTCCCCCATTATTTGAAGCCAGCGGAGTTGTCATTTCCTCTTAAGAGTTTTGGCTACTTTAGGTTTTATTGAATAAAATAAGAATAGAACCTCTCTTTTTCAAATATCGAAATCACCTGTAGGAGTAGAAACTCTCGATACCGAATATTCCTAATTTCTGAAAATTTCAGTTGATTTAGTTGACATTTTCATAAGCTTTCCCAACGTGATTATAAAACAAAACTTCATTTTCTTTGTCCTTGGGTGTCCGACATTATCAGGAACATTAATTAAAATAACCTAAATTGAGTCGTTTAAAACACGAGTCGTTGAAAATCTAAGTATTTTAAATGTTTGCATTTTGTTATTCAGAGGATATATAAAACATTTTCTGATGTTATGACCTTTCGTGGCAGACAAAACAATAAATGATGTAATAACTATTTCTAAAAATCATTCATAATTTATAAAAACCCTAATTTATAAAACTAAGGCAACACGAAAGGCTCTTTAGAACTCACCTGCAAAGAATAAAGATCTACTGAAAATGTCAATGAAGTTGAAGCTGTATCACTAGGCACATTTTCCACTGCAAAAGCTACAAGAAAACAGAAATCAAGTTTGTGCAATTTCCACAATTTGTGCACACGCATACAAATCTATCCTTTCTTTCTTTTCCTTTTTCTTTTCCTTTCTTTCTTTTCTCTTTCTTTCTCCTTTCTTTATTTCGTTCTTTCTTTTCTCTCCCTTTCTCTTTCTCACTCCTTCACTCTTTCCCTCCCTCCTTTCTCTTTTTCTTTCCTTTTCACTCTTCTCTTTCTCTTTTCACTCCTTCTCTCTCCTATCTCTCTTCTTTCTCTCCTCTCTTTCTTTCCTCTTCCTTTTCTTTCTTTCGCTCTCCTCTCTACTTCTCCTCTCTCCTATCTATCTCCTCCCTCTCCTGTCTATTTCCTCTCTCTCCTATCTCCTCTCTCTCCTATCTATCTCCTCTCTCTCCTATCTATCTCCTCTCTCTCCTATCTATCTCCTCTCTCTCCTATCTATCTCCTCTCTCTCCTATCTATCTCCTCCCTCTCCTGTCTATCTCCTCTCTCTCCTATTTCCTCTCTCTCCTATCTCCTCTCTCTCCTATCTATCTCCTCTATCTATCTCCTCTCTCTCCTATCTATCTCCTCTCTCTCCTATCTATCTCCTCTCTCTCCTATCTATCTCCTCTCTCTCCTATCTATCTCCTCTCTCTCCTATCTCCTCTCTCTCCTATCTCCTCTTTTCTATCTCCTCTCTCTCTTCTCTCTTCGCTCTCTTCTCTCTTCGCTCTCCTATCTCTTCGCTCTCTTCTCTCTTCGCTCTCCTCTCTCTTCGCTCTCTCCTCACTCTTCGCTCTCTCCTCTCTCTTCGCTCTCTCCTCTCTCTTCGCTCTCTCCTCTCTCTTCGCTCTCTCCTCTCTCTTCGCTCTCTCCTCTCTCTTCGCTCTCTCCTCTCTCTTCGCTCTCTCCTCTCTCTTCGCTCTCTCCTCTCTCTTCGCTCTCTCCTCTCTCTTCGCTCTCTCCTCTCTCTTCGCTCTCTCCTCTCTCTTCGCTCTCTCCTCTCTCTTCGCTCTCTCCTCTCTCTTCGCTCTCTCCTCTCTCTTCGCTCTCTCTTCTCTCTTCGCTCTCTCTTCTCTCTTCGCTCTCTCCTCTCTCTTCGCTCTCTCCTTTCTCCTACCTCTCCTCCTATCTCTACCCAATCTCTACCCCATTTCTCGCCTCTCTCTCGCCTCTATCTTCTCTCTCCTATCTCTCTCGCTCCTCGCTCCTTCGCTGCTCTCTCCTCTCTTCTCTGCTTGCTCCATCTTTCTCCTGTCTCATCTCCGGTCATTCTCCTCTCTTTCTCCTTTCCTCTTTGTTTTTTTAATTTGATCGAAAATTCAGTATCCAGTATCCAAATAAATGTCAATTACGGAAGACAGCGTTAGTCATAGATTGCTTGATTCTAGGCACTACAGTTATTTCAAATTATCAGTCAATTGTACTTTGAGAGGATTACTTCATTAACCATGTTTTCTGTATAATAGAAGTAGCAGTTTACCCAGTGTTTGCCTTCATTATTCGTACAAATACTGCAATACAAACGAATGCTGATATGCATCAATCAAGCCAACAAAATCAAAGTCTGTACTACTTCAGGAAAATTGCCCATATAATCAGCAAAAACAGCTGAATTTTAATGTTAGAATTCCCATAAGTGACATTTTCAACGTTATATAAATATTCTCAACATGTCACATACTCCGTGACATGTACTTATGTGTTAACCGTCATGCAGATATCTTCAATAATTTCTTGGAAAAGAAATGGTTTGCTACTGTACTAATTTGGTTGGATTAGATTAGATTGCGTTCAGCGAGTACACAAATTGCCATAAAGGCCCGTAAACCTGAACATGTCATGGGAAATGTAAAATATAATTGCACATGTACCCTGGATTCCATATGCCGTCCCTACTGCTTCACGGGGCATTTTACCAACCTTCGCAGGCGGTGCGTTTTGCCTTTGTTTTTCGAACACGCAGCGGCGTATGTTAGAAACCTGAACTAAATTTTTAGGTGAAAATGACCATTTCTGGTTTTGAATTATATGACGTAAATCAGTGGTACCATTAAGGGAAAACAGGGTGGTTACTTTTCCCCCTCTATAGTTATCTTTTTGTAACGGGACATGTTGACGCCTATCACCGTCTTTATTTCATGAAGCTCAAGGACGTACCGCGTTAGCCAATGGCAGGCACCTTTGCCCTGCAGGCCACGACACCAAGTCAAAGAGAGTGGAGAGGGGAGAGGAGTATAATGATCCTCGTTGCCACCACTGATATGAATATTCAATAGACTACTGTGAATTATTTTGGCCGCACATTTTCTCCAATTCGTACTTTTGAAAATCCAGCGACATGTTTACCTCAGCCGTGCACTTTATTTTCACCACACTGTAGTGTACTGCGCTGGTGCTTTTGTCGCGTTTTGCATTTTGTATGCAATTAATTCCTTCCATTTCAGTTTTGCTCTGATTTGTATGCAAGTTTGCATACATAATCTCAAACGTATTATCTAGACATTCAAATGTACATTTTATGATTGCTTATTCATTGGCTCACAATCAATTTATGTGGGAAAGAAAGGAAATTGTAACGCCAATAACTTCATAAAAACAAAAAGGCATTTCTCAACAACTAATGTTAAATTCAATCAAATACATCAATTTTTCAGTGTACTTAAGTATCAGCAAATACTCTTAAAATGTGAAGGCAGTTTTTTTTAAAAAAATGCCATTTTTTGGCTAATTAAAAGTATTTAATTTTATTATCTGGGAAACTGTTTGGGCTAAAACGTTGGGCTTTTGCGCAGTCTTTATTAGTCATACTAAGTGTGCCAATGTTCAAGTAAACAGATGTGAAGTTGAAAAAGTTAAATAATTCAGTAATTTTGTCCCTTGACTAGCTGCCGCGATGTATGCACATATTGCGGAGGTGTATCACGCAGTGGCGGCTCTCCAGGCGAAGCTCCACTTGACCAGTTTTAGTTGTATTAAATATGATATAGGTGTTTAATTTGTTGTACGCTTAAATATACAATCAGCTGCCAGCTATCTGCCTTCTCTCTCGCGCTTTGGCCTTGAAGGTGCAGCTATTTCTGTCAGCCAGCATATAGCTGCATGTTTATATCCGGTTGTCATGACAACGAAGCAGAATATAAGGTTCCACCTATTGCTAAATAGCCCTACTGCGAGGGTAAAGTGCAGCTACTCAGTTCAGAGATTTAGTGAACTCCAGCCCCTTTTAGAGGGTAGTCTAGCGGCTTATTGCCCTCGTGAAAGGCAAGCTAACTCACCTCCCTCTTTTATTGATGTAATTACCCCAACGTATTTTTACATTGTTTAGTTAAAGTGGTTGCGTACTCTAGTTGCCCATTTTACTGAAGTTAGCTTCACTACAACTTCTGCTTTGTTTAGTTAAAGTTAGTGGAGAAATGAATCAGCAAAATATTGTTCGTAGTATATTACACACGCCAATTTCGCGGTGAACTGTTTGTGATAAAAGGGATGTGCCATAATAATCTAGAACTGTTTACGCAAACCACGGCGCCACAGCATGCGCGGAAAGGCAAACAGATGCACATAACTCCTCCATGCCACACATACTCCACCTGTGATGGCCAGTAAAGTGTCTCCGAAACTATAGGGACGGCATAAATGTAAGTCAGTGTACATAATAATGGCAGTTGTATAATGAACATAAGCAATACGAGAAAATAAATAAAGCAAGAAAATAAAATAAACTCTTCCCTGCTGTTGTAAGTCTGGCTACATATGTACAAATACATGTGGAGGCTTATTTTCAAAATTCCCCTAGGCTGTTTGCTGCCTCGTCTCATTTTGCTTGCTCTACTCCGTATAGTAGTTAATTCGCCGAAGCTTCCAGACCAACTTGTTTATCTCGTCTTAAGCAGTTCGATTTTGCCAGATATTTACGAGGACTGTTTTTAAAATAAGTGGAGTTGAGGTATTTTGCCACTGTGGCGCTGCAGTCACAATGTAGAGTATGTGCGATCACCTCCTCCATTCATTGGGAACCCAGGCGTAGCTGTGAGCGATCGTCACTCTGTTTTCCTATTGTTAGAGCGTTTCGAAATATTTTAAACAATAGAAGGACCCGCTGAATGTTACGCTAGGAAACATTCATCGCCAATTGTGAAAGGTTTAATGGGAAACAACGTGTCGCAATGTCCAGTCACACAACCGAAACAAACGCAAGATCTAATCGCGTAATTTGTTTGGAAACATTTCGAGCACCCTCACTGTGGTCTGGGTTTGGGGCAAACCTCTAACATTTCAGGTTGGAGTAATTCCTGTTGGGAAAACAAGTCTGCTGCAGTGCTGTTTTCGACATATTTTAGCTAAATTTAAATATTGTTTTAAGTGTTCTACAATTACACGATTTCCAAATAAGTTACCTCAGAATACAAACTCAAAGGTAGGTATATACTTTGCCTTTAAATCGTTTAATTAATACCAACTTCTTCTACGGGCATGCACTTCATGTTCACGTATCTAAAAATTTGCTGTGTATAATTAATATACGCTTACGCATATGCTTTTAAATGAATTGGCAAAAGTTTGCAGCCCACGTAACAATTTCAGTAATAACGAACAATAAAAAGTAATCAAGGACGCTATTTTCAAGAGTAGAGGGGGGGGGGTAGTAACTCAACATTTTAAACTACAGATGTCTTGGCTGGCACATAAATGGGTGCATCATTATACAGGTTGTTTTAAAACAACTCCGAAAGAAGCTTTTGACGATTATTTCTCACGTCGTATGCGATACGAAAATATATTTTCCAGCGCCAAAATGGGTATATTTAAAAGCGCCGTATTATCACCTTGGATTAGTCACCCAAGAGCAATGCAGCACTTTTTGACCACTATGTCGGAAGGTAACGGAAGTAGATCAGGAACACATTGAGGCTTTAGCAGTGTTTCCTTAAACATAATGGCAGGGCAGACTACGGTTTCATTGTCTTCCACCAAACAACCTATCCTTTAAGCCATTTATTGAGCATGAGAACTCAATACGCTGGAGGACATATGGCGCTAATACTGAATCAGAGACGACGTAAGTTAGTGAACTAGAAGACAGACTACAGCCACAAGAGTATTAAGTAGTGTCAAAGTATTGCAGATATAGTTAAAAGCTGACTCGTTATGCAGTGAGTATAAGAATATTTTCTTCTTTGAAATATGTAGTACTAAATGAAAATGTTCTACTTTCTTTTAAAAGTTGGTGATAGCTACAGTAAGTTACAGAGATTTTAATATTTGGTTACCTACTACCAAAATACTATGAAGGTAAAACAGTAATATTCCTTGTAGAACTAATGTATCCTTTTAAATGGAAATTATAAAGTTAGTGTGTAGAGGAATGTCCCTCGTATTACTAACAGCTTTAAAGCAAATGTTCAAACTGGTGGCCTCTTGTTCGTAAACAGGGACAACTTAAAATGATCGGTGCATTCTAGATTAACACTCGCTTCTTCTCATATAGCATCGAATGTTGCTACCAGTTCTTGTGTTACAGACGTTTCATACACTAGACCGCGACAACCTATCCATACGCTTGGGAATCCTACATAGAAGTGCGTTGCGGCGCCATCATGCTGGTACCAACATCATGTTCTGTTTTAGTCCTTAAAGGAACAGATTCTCTGACTGGAAATCCCAGGATTACCTTGAGCCCAGTAATAAACATAATACACTGCATTTAGCCAGCGTGTTTTACCTTGCAAATAAAACTCATAGAATGGGGATCGATATAGCACTTCTGCAACAACCATTGGCAAAACTCCAGTCTTCATTGAAGAACCTGAGCTTTAAACGGACGACGGGGATTCACAAACTCCACACATGAAGATGGTATACCTTCATTCCAAGTCCTAATCGGCGAGTAGTAATTCTTTATGGTTTTTTTGGTATTACAGTGTTCATCAATATTCTGTCGCTTTCTTCTGCTTATCTTCGTATGATACACCTCACATGGAATATTTATGCCATCTGTAGAAAAATGTTTTGAACCTAACTCCTCCACTTTTGTACACCAAGTAAGTGCTGCACTTGAGGCATACTTGCAGATTTATTTCAACTGCACAGTTAATCCAGAGTCTATTCGCAACTACTGCACTCTGGAGCGGCTGTCCGTAACACAGCCAGTTCTTGAGGTACCGGAAAGGTACGGAAATGCCCTGCTCTGGTCATTAAGTAATATTCTGCAAAGTTAATTGACCCTTGACGCTTCACACTGTTATTGATCAAAAACAAGGAGTAACCCTTTCAAGGCATGTTTGCGAAAAAAGTTGAGGCATATTTACATGGAATGCAAAAGTTATTAAAACATCTGACACTAGTGGTTCCCGCGCTTCCTACCAATCTTAAAAGGGTGCGACTTTCATTACTAAATGGTAACTTAAATGTCGTATTAGACTAAATATATGCTACCCAGCTGTTATGTTCGCTATCAGTAACCTTGTCCTAAACTTGTTTTAAAATAGTACAATGTTAAATTACGAGATTATTGACTTACACATTTCAATGCTCAAAGTATTGTCACCATTCATCAGTTCATTTATCTGTTTGTCGCAATGTAATATAAAGAGTGGGAATTTAAAGCCAGCATATAGTGACTTTTTAAAACTGTGACTACCGATTAACTTAACTGTAGCCTTTTGTACCAACGCCGTGATGTGTAATGAAACTATCTTGGCAAATGTTTATCTCGATTAAAATGAGTTTTGCTGTCCTTTCGGAACACCCTATATAAACCACCCCTAAAAACCTCTGGAATTCATTACAGCCCAAGAACTGTATTCAGATTTTTCGACAATTTTCATAGCTTGGTTCCCTTAGTGAACCGCAACTGCCAGCAATGGTGTTTGGCGCAGGAATACCACAGTTAAACATTTAAAATATCGAAGATTTTCAGAAAATATTAAAAATACTTCGATGCCACTGAGATATCAACGGTATTTGGGCCCATCCGTGGTTTGTAGTTTTTTAAGCATGAATTTGATAGAAATGTGCATGTTGTATGACAGTACTTCTTCTAAAACCCAGAAAGAAAAAGTGCGCCAGTGTGCACTTGCTATAATATCTCAAACTGGAACGATCCTGTTATAAACACATGGGAGGGGAGAAAGAGACAGATACTGTAACGGAGGTCTCTTAGGCCGCTAATTGGAGACATTCGTGGGTGTTTATAGAGGCAGTTCCCTATACCGGGAACTCCATCTACTGTACAATCTTCGTGCTCTTACCTTTGGCCTTGCTAAACTATTTTAAATAATGACGCCAAATGCTGATTTGTTTGTTTGGTCCAATATGTTTAGTGTTTCATTAATTCATGACTGGATGAGTTTTCAAATTGAATATTGTCATTTAGTTTGAAGTTTAGAGTATTCTGGAAAGATTCCCGCATGCTATTTGGCCAACTTGTTATTGTCGCCTATGTTTTCATTGTGAATGGTGTTATTGTTATTCTGCGTTACGTGAATGTTTTGGCACTATAGCTATAGAGCACAGTGGAGACATCCCTGATGTAACCGTAACTGTGGGCCTGAGAAGGCTCCAGCATATTTGCGTGGGAAGTGGTATTAAGCTGAGGTGTGCAAAGCACAATAGTGACCCCAAGGCAAAAAGTGGCGACATGACACGTTCTCAATAGGGGTTAATGTACCGACGCGACGGATTAAATAACCAACACCCGTGCTCCCACTCGCTCTAACCCTTCATTGGGACTGCATATTATTCATAGAGAAACTTGATTTTCTATTCATTTGATAACCAGTTTCCTCGTAGAAATCTTTATGCAGTGAATATCAACCACCATTTGTTTCCTTTTCCAAACAGAAATTCAATATACATAGATATTTCATTGAAATGTGTTTTGAGGTCCCCTGAATAAAACATTAATTGCATTAAGTGTATGCTCAGGAACTTTCGTGTCTCTTACACGAGGATATATCCCCCTATGCTCTGTGTGTCGTACGTTTTCCTAGATTATCCGCGTTACGCTCAACAGCACCAATCCATTGGTCTGGGCGTTACACTGCGTTCCATTTTGGGCGACGACCCATTTGCTATAATTCTTGCACTACGATTACTATCCGCCATAGGGTTCGCGAAACAAGCTTAACTTGTTTTATTTTTTTGAGCTTTTAGTTTTGCTATATCAGAATATGACTGCTCATTTGTATTGTTTTACCTTTGTTTTTAGCGTTTTAACTGTTTTAATATTCACTAACGTTTTAACTTTTTCACTACTCACTTTTCTTAACGTTGTAGCTATTTACCTTTTCCATTTTGTGTTTTAGCTTTCGCCTTTTAAACCCATGAGTTTGTGTTTGACTTCAAGACTTGACTTAGGGCCCAAATGACCGAGTCGTCGTCGCTCACTCACTCTCACTCACTCTCACTCACTCACTCTCACTCACTCTCACTCACTCACTCTCACTCACTCCCTCGCTCACTCAATCTTTCGCTCACTCACTCTCTCGCTCACTCACTCTCTCGCTCACTCACTCTTTCGCTCTCACTCTTTCGGTCACTCACTCTTTGCTCACTCACTCTTTGCTCACTCACTCTTTGCTCACTCACTCTTTGCTCACTCACTCTTTGCTCACTCACTCTTTGCTCACTCACTCTTTGCTCACTCACTCTTTGCTCACTCACTCTTTGCTCACTCACTCTTTGCTCACTCACTCTTTGCTCACTCACTCTTTGCTCACTCACTCTTTGCTCACTCACTCTTTGCTCACTCACTCTTTGCTCACTCACTCACTCACACTCACTCTCACTCACTCACTCTCACTCACACTCACTCTCTCACTCACTCTCACACACTCACTCCCTCGCTCACTCACTCTTTCGCTCACTCACCCTCTCGCTTACTCACTCTCTCGCTTACTCACTCTCTCCCTCACTCTCTCGCTTACTCACTCTCTCGCTTACTCACTCTCTCGCTCACTCACTTTCTCGCTCACTCACTTTCTCGCTCACTCACTTTCTCGCTCACTCACTTTCTCGCTCACTCACTCTCTCGCTCACTCACTCTCTCGCTCACTCACTCTCTCGCTCACTCACTCTCTCGCACACTCACTCACTCTCTCGCACACTCACTCACTCTCTCGCACACTCACTTACTCTCTCGCACACTCACTCACTCTCTCGCTCACTCACTCACTCTCTCGCTCACTCACGCTCTCGCTCACTCACTCACTCTCTCGCTCACCACTCTCTCGCTCACTCACTCACTCTCTCGCTCACTCACTCTCTCGCTCACTCACTCACTCACACTCTCTCACTCAGTCTCTCACTCACTCTCCCACTCACTCTCCCACTCACTCTCCCACTCACTCTTTTACTCACTCACTCACTCTCACTCACTCTATCACTCACTCGCTCACTCACTCTCTCACTCACTCTCTCTCACTCTCACTCACTCTCTCACTCACTCTCTCACTCACTCTCTCACTCACTCTCTCACTCACTCTCTCACTCACTCTCTCACTCACTCTCACTCACACTCTCACTCACACTCTCAATCACTCTCACTCACTCACTCTCGCTCTCTCTCACTCACTCTCTCTCTCACTGTCCCACTCACTCACTCTCTCACTCACTCACTCTCTCACTCACTCACTCACTCACTCTCACTCTCACTCACTCACTCTCCCACTCACTCTCCCACTCACTCTCTCTCATTCTCACGCACTCTCTCACTCACACTCACTCACTCTCACTCACACTCACTCACTCTCACTCACACTCACTCACTCTCTCTCTCACTATCTCACTCTCACTCTCTCACTCACTCTCACTCACGCTCTCACTCACTCTCTCACTCACTCTCTCTCACTCTCTCTCACTCTCTCACCCACTCTCTCACTCACTCTCTCTCACTCTCTCACCCACTCTCTCACTCTCACTCTCTCACTCTCACTCTCTCACTCTCACTCTCTCACTCACTTTCTCTCTCTCACTCTCACTCACTCTCACTCTCACTCACTCTCACTCCCTCACTCACTCTCACTCCCTCACTCTCACTCCCTCACTTACTCTCACTCACTCTCACTCTTTCACTCACACTCTTACTCACTCACTCTCTCACTGTCATTCACTCTCACTCACTCTCACTCACCCTATGACAAATTAGCTGTTAAATAAAAAATTTTTGTCTTTTGCATCCAACGGTTCTAATGATTTTGGTTAAATTGGTGCATGTTTTTTCATAGAGGCTGAAAGATACTGCTCCGACCATACATTAACCAGGGATTCTACATGAGTGTAACAAATATGTCCAATACAATAATGGTCAATAAAGAACCGTTTCCCCAAAAGCAATTTGTGTCAAATATTTGGAGCCACCTAGGTTCTTCACGAATGGCTATAAATGGTTTATTATTTACCTAACTGTCGCGCCATCTTTGTGTGAACAGTGCTGTAATGCATATATGTATACCTTAATTCGAATGAATTTAGCCACAATTTAATGTTAACATGGCACGCGAAGTTTAACTTCTAAGAGATTTGGCAACATCAGGCTAACGAGATTGGAAACGACGTGAAAGGTGACGCACACACCTCATCAACCTGCACTAGAAGTATAACCCAGACAAGAATGATCCTGTTGTAAACAAAGAGTACACTCCAGCCACTACGTATTGGACGTATAACAATGCAGAATAAGTGCTGCAACACTAGCTGTAACTATGCTAACTTCTGGACAATAAATGGAATAAGACAATGCCAATAACTCTGATGGTGGTAGCATAATGGTTATGCTTCATTATATGTACCTTCTCCAAAGAGTGAAATAATGCGCGATGAAATGCCTCTCGCCACTTGCTACGGTTTGCCTGCTCATGATGCTCAGGATATGCTTGAAGTTTAGTTCTAAGAAATTACTGAGAATACTATTATGCATAATTTACGGCCTAATAAATATTTAAATCCCGCGTGGGTTTTAATGTGAACTATGCCTTCCAATATTTTCTGTTTTTTTTTTCTATTCATTTCTCAGCATTTTCTTCCTGTAAAACGTTTCTTGCGAAGCAATTTTTGTATTGCACTAATGAAATGTGTTACATGTTCAGACACATGACAAATAAAAACTGACCTAGGTTTTATAGTGAGATGTATCTAAGCATATATTTATTTTCATATAAAAATTACAATTTTACGCAAGAAACATTTGCAATTTTAAAAAAGTGTTGGAACCTAATCTGGAGGGGAGACAGAGAAATCTATAGCAATTTTAAAAAAATAAATGTATTTTGAAGCTAGGGTTAAAATTTTAGAGCAAACTCATTTTTTTCTCGAGGGACTGTTTTAATGATGTAACAAGAAATAGGTCTTTGTTCATTTGTAAGTTACATATTAGAGCAAAATGAACTTTAGACTGTAGTGTTTTTGAGACATTACACCTATGGTATAAATTTAAAAAAGCTGGCACTCCCAGTTAACAATTTCAATTTTTAAGTCATACATATCCTTAAACTTGGTCCAAGTTCCGGCTTTTGAGGTATGCTGGATAAGAAGAAACGCAGTGACTCTGCAAGGTAAAAATATTAAATCAGCATTCACCACAAGACCTACTTTCTTCTGCGGTAGCCATATCATATGGAAATAACTTTTTATACCCGTCTCATTAGTAATATTAGGCTGCATATTATCTAACAATAAGAAATTAAGAGTGTATAATTTGACTGTCATCTGTTTAATTATATCTCCTTTTATAAACATTTATTTTCGAATTTACAAGCCTAGAACAGAAACATTTGTGGTGTATGTGCAGGATACAAAAAATGAATCTAAACTAGAGATTTCGAAGGTTTGCGAAATAGGGGAGTTTGGGTTTACCTTCTTCCGCTATACGTAGACTTCCCCTCTCTTTAACCCCCAGCCGTGCATTGTATTGCAGCGGCGGGTTGCTTACATGTACGTTGCGTTTGATTAGGAAAGCACTTTCAAGTTTTAGGAGATAAACGTCTGTTCTGCTTACGCTTAAAAAGTCCATCAATATTTGGCGACAAAGTCGAAGTGCTTAGCCTTGAAGATATACCAAGTGATCGTCGCGTGACCTATTACGATACAGACTTTTAATTTGGAGAAATGGTTCACTCAAAAGAAAACTAAAATTTTGACATAAATTGCGTGTTTTAACGAGAGCCATATATTTAATAAGCTTTTGTCTGTCTCCTGCTATTTACCATTTATGCAAATATCATTCAGAATGAAGAGAGCTTGTGAGGACATTACCAGAAAGGTCAAGTTATTACTTGGAAACTGTCATGGAATCGCCTGTTTGTGTCCGTCCCTGAACACTGAGGAGTGGAATGGGGTATAGCAGCTCATTATGTAAGGTTCTCCAAAGTGAAGTTGGGCATCTCTGATATAAACATAAATATCCGAGGAAGAATAGTCCCTCTTTTGTGAAAAAGCAAAGAGTAGAAGTACAAGTTTATGGGTAAGAGAAGGTGCCACACTACCCACGCCATAGGAAGAAAAGAGGGAACGTTGACGTCAGTGTCATTTCTGTCCAATTAGCAATTGAATAGTGGAATCAAATTTGCATCATTGGTAATAGTACGTTAATGAAAACCAAAATGTTACATCGTTGACTTCCAGTATTCATAGCAGTATATTATTGTGTAGTTCTCTTACTGTTGTATCCACTTAATGTTCAAAATGTTCATTTATTGTACTTTAATATTTAATCATTACTGAAGTATGTAAAATATGTATCTACAGTCCTTTGCTACTACATCGTGTTCGGATGTGTAACAACTGAGCTTATAGTAGATATAAAAGTTACACAATGAATTTAGAAGGTAATTCACCTCCAAAGAGCAGGAAGAATGTCAGAAATCATAAACATGAAGCAGGAGAAGAATGTGTAAGCAAAATAGGAAAATCGAAAATAGGTTTCACAAAAACAAATAATAGCAGTCAAGGATTGCCAACAGCATTGTAAGTTTAAGTGTAGAGGCAAGTCCAATGAAGAAAAAGATTTAAAAGACCTGAAATTTACGTCTGAAATCATAGTATTCTGCTCTGCTCCAAATTTAATCGAAGGATTATAAATTATAAAAAGGTTTTAGTTCTTTTTTCTCACATTTATTACAATTCAAATATGTGCATAAAATCATAATATAAAATTATACATTAGTAAATGTTACAAATAAACTAAAAAACCGCATTTTGGTTCATAATGAACACGTAATTTAATTTTTATTTCAACTTGTTGAAAACTGCAATTAGAACCTGTATTGCAAATAGTTTAGCTGATCTGGGGATAGCAAGGTTTCAACTGCAAAGCATTACTACCCATAACTTACAAAGTTTAAATTAACTGGATTCCATGACCATACAATCCTGAAATTAATACAAACTTTATCACAAATGCTCAATTTGCGCATAAAATGTGAGAAACTGTTAGTTATTGGACTAACTTTAGATCCTGATTTCTCGGAACAAAGTAGCCAGTTAGTGCCTTGTCATTCCAAAGCAACGATTAGGCATAGACTACTAGAACAGAGTAGTTCTGTTTGAGACAGATTCTAGCTGCCTATCGTAGCTAATGAAATGCATCTCGACGCAGTCTGAGCACCGCTTCCATATGTGGGTCACCACCCGTACTCGAACTCAAGCGCATTCCTGGCTGGAAATTCCAGCACCACGCTCCAACCCAGGGCGAACATTGGTGCTGACAATAAAGTAAGCCTCGCCTTAATTATCTGTTTTAAACAGAAGCTAGGTATGACAATTTCATTTATATTTTATTCATATGGCACTATATTTTTATTCATGAAATATTTTAATATAGATATGTTGTAATTAGGCTAGTCTAGGCTTCTGTCCTATGCAATAGAGCAGTGTTTTTCAACCTGTGGGAAGGTCGCGGGAGGTCGAGAGAACTCAGTAAAAAAATCAACAGATTTTAAAAAGGTAGATATGTTAAGAAAAAGTTAACAAAATGATACTGGTTATGTTATCTATGCACATTAACAAAAAATGAAATCTTAGAGTACTCGTTCATTTTAATGTGAAGGTTGCGCTTCAGTTTGTTCAATTTCTCCCATTGTGGATCCGTTTTTGCAACATTAAGTATTAAATCATTTTCCAAATTTAAGCGATTTCTTAGTTTACTTCTTATTTGGGCCATTGATGAAAATGTCAACTCGCACAAGTACGAGGTAGAAAATGGCTCAGTTGCTAATTCCGGTTATTCTGTTTTTTCTTTTTAACCAAAAGGTATCCAAATTTTCAGACTTGAATTCCAAGTGTAATATCCCATCTGCAGATAATTCCAACAGATTCCCTTTGAGCTTAGTTGCTAAATTTGCCTCATTTATAGCTGCATTTAAAAACGGATTTAAGATCCATCTTTGCCCAGTGCTATCCGATATCTCTTGTACTGAGAAGTAACGACACAATTCTTTCTTCAAATTATCTAACACCATTTGCATACCAGATATGAGTTGATGTTTATCTCGCTTCCGACTTCTTCAATGAAAGACTGTCGACGAAAATGAATCAGTTGTTTTGATTTGTAGATGATGACCACAATTCAATTTTGTTTATAAAGCCATAGGGTTTGTCTTTTGTTGTAATGATATTTTCATCCCGCCCTTAAAGACTTTTATTCAAGTTATTTAAATGCTCAAATAAGTCAGAAAGAAAAGCCAAACTAAATACAAATACAATGTAATGAAACGTATTCTTTAAACACAACACGCTAGGTCTATTGCACATTAATTCATATTACTCAGGTATCTACAAAAGATTTTCAGAAATATTTATTTAGCACAAGCTATGCGAAGAACTGCTGTTAAAAGCTCACCTGCAAGACGATTTCTTATTGGAGGTTTATTTATTTTCATAATAGAAAATAACTGTTAACACCTATAAGTGGAACCAAATAAACCCAAAACTTTCGCACAGTAATCAGTTTAGAATTAGAACACGCAGCAAATATACACAATGTCATTTTCAGGCAGTCTAAATCGCGGAACCTTCCTGTAAATTGCTCTACTAGGCCAGAGAAAATACATGTGTATATTTTTAACTGTCCATGTTCAGCAACTCTTTACATTTAAATGAAGACGAGAAATAAGTATATACTGCCTTTTATCATTTGACGTATCCATAACAATTTCTCCCTTAAAGCTGCAATTCTATTTTAAAATTGTGCATTAAGTATGTATTTTACCTCAAGTCCTAAAGTCCACAAAGTATATTGTGTGCTGCTTAACATCACTCGTGACAGCCATCTGGTAACTCACGTGACTATACTCTATCCCTCCGTGATAACCTGGTGTTAGTATCAGCTGCGACTAACACAAATGCCACGTATTTATGATGGAACAGAATGATATTCACTCTGTAGTTCTAGGAATAGCGCTGCTATCGCGTTGTATTCAAGTAGTCTTTTCCACGGTTACCTATCATACATCTTGAAATCTTGGATAATGACCAATATTTAAGTTAGTATATTTTGTGGTGTGCTTTGGTTTCGATGTATCGTGGGTTAGTTGTTGACTGCTTGTGTTTACATCAAGTCGGGACCTAAGAGTGGAGCTATAATAGCTGCTAGCATACTACGGCGCATGCCCATCCCTCATTTAATGAATGCCTAAATAATAATGACAATTATTATGCACGCCTCTGGTGTGGTGGTAGCCTGTCTGCCTCACATTCGCGAGATCGCGAGTTTAAATTTCGGTTATGGCGAGTTATCCAGACAAGGTCTTCTCCGAGGTTTTCCCTTACCCTGAGAAAACGAATGTTGCCTAACTTTAAGCTCTATGGACCTCGGGCTTATTCCAACAGCATTTCACTAATTTCGTTCATATGACATTGCATTGGAGGACGTTAGTGTAAAAAGAAAAACATGCAAGAACATTTTATCACAACTGAACTAAAGTTGAAAATTACCAAATCATGATTAAGGCCTATTTATGCTTTATAGTATACATTTAAATTTCAGAAAAATCAATAGAGTATGAAATTCCAATTCGGGATTGTTACTTCAAGCTCGTTTTACGGGATCTCTGACAACTACAGCAGTTTAGTCTTTGGGCCAGTTGGCCCTATAAAAATATACTTCTTTGGGGCCACTATCTGTTCTATGCAATGACTACGAATTTAAAATAATCCGCACTTAATTTACTTTTTTTCACGCGATGTTTTCACAGCAGGCTTTGCACTGGGTAGTCTGTATCCCGGCGCTGATGGCAGTGGGAAAACTAAATGCCAGCGTAGAGCGCACGAACTCTCGATTTGGTCGCCCCAGGTGTCTAACAAACAGCCAAGAAATAAACACCACGATAGCAGACGAGTTACAGAATGGCAAAGGCTGGCGTACTTGTTAGGGCTTATTCCTTAAGCTTAAACAATAATTGTACCTACCTACCTTCTTAATGAAGTTACAGAATACGTGTTTATTTAAGTCTATCGTTATAACACCTAAAGCTAACTGCAGGTTGCGGGGTAGGTGTTATCAAGTTTGCGCTCATTTATTTCTGATGCTATTGGTAGGATTTAACCCTCTCCCCACAGAAAAACACCGTTCTCATGAGAAGCTACAGTTGTCGGCAATCATTGTAGATATGTGGCACAAGTGAAGTAATCTTATTTTGGAAAATACAGCAATTTTGATACTTTGTTTCAAACGTAATACGTATGTTTACCAGATGATTGCATAGAGTTGGTAACAAAAGCGATTTTTAACTATTACGAAAATAAGGAAAATGTGAGGCAATTGGAAATAAAATTGGAACAAACTATTTTGGCTTTAATCCGTAAACGTATGTTCCATATAACTGGGACCAAAATTGTCCCATTTTCCTTTGTGAGCGCACAAACTTTCCGAATTCCGGGTACTGGATGCTTAATGAGGCTTGAATTGAAAGGTTTCCCACAATCCTAAATCTGCGAGAACAATGCAGCCCGCATCCGGCGCTGGTAGACAATGACCATCTCCCTACAGATCGATGAAAGCCAAGAAAATTGCGTCTTTGGGAAGGGAGATAACCTGTCGGCCCCAGGTTGCGTTCATGTGACATGTTTGTCCAGGCCAGGGTCAGGCTTTCACTTTGGGAAACGTGACGATTACCTAGTTGAAGACATTTTACATCTCTCTCTCTCTCCCTCCCTCTCCCTCTCCCTCTCCCTCTCCCTCCCTCTCCCTCTCCCTCTCTGTGTAACCAAGCGTCATACAAGTTTTTAAAAAGTCAACATTTTCTGGGATCCTAACAAAAACTATAACATAAGTAAACTGGTAAAACATTACCAGTCATGCGTGGGCGAAATAATTCAACACCATCTTGAATGTTGGCCTACTGAGATTTCTTAACGTAACTTCTCAACTGATCAACTCTTACGCAACCTCCCCCCCCCTCCAAAAAAAAAAAAAAACAGTAATAAAATATAAAGGATATTTTCGATTGTGTGATTTTGCGCCCTATTAATAGTCTCCGCCGAGTTTTACTTTTTATTGGTTTTGTTTTCTAGCGATAACAATGAAACAAACCTGTCACATGTCACATGTCTGTTTACTTCTTTCTTTCTTTCTTTCTTTCTTTCTTTCTTTCTTTCTTTCTTTCTTTCTTTCTTTCTTTCTTTCTTTCTTTCTTTCTTTCTTTCTTTCTTTCTTTCTTTCTTTCTTTCTTTCTTTCTTTCTTTCTTTCTTTCTTTCTTTCTTTCTTTCTTTCTTTCTTTCTTTCTTTCTTTCTTTCTTTCTTTCTTTCTTTCGTTCTTTCGTTCTTTCCTTCTTTCCTTCTTTCCTTCTTTCCTTCTTTCCTTCTTTCCTTCTTTCCTTCTTTCCTTCTTTCCTTCTTTCCTTCTTTCCTTCTTTCCTTCTTTCCTTCTTTCCTTCTTTCCTTCTTTCCTTCTTTCCTTCTTTCCTTCTTTCCTTCTTTCCTTCTTTCCTTCTTTCCTTCTTTCCTTCTTTCCTTCTTTCCTTCTTTCCTTCTTTCCTTCTTTCCTTCTTTCCTTCTTTCCTTCTTTCCTTCTTTCCTTCTTTCCTTCTTTCCTTCTTTCCTTCTTTCCTTCTTTCCTTCTTTCCTTCTTTCCTTCTTTCCTTCCTTCCTTCCTTCCTTCCTTCCTTCCTTCCTTCCTTCCTTCCTTCCTTCCTTCCTTCCTTCCTTCCTTCCTTCCTTCCTTCCTTCCTTCCTTCCTTCCTCCCTTCCTCCCTCCCTCCCTTCCTCCCTCCCTTCCTCCCACCCTTCCTCCCTTCAAGGACACGGTACAACCCTGCCAAACATCTTGCAGGGATTCCAGGCGTGAGGAGGTGATTTTAACCCGCCTGAGGATAGGCCACACTCGAGCCACGCGTGCACACCTTTTGTGCGGTGATCCGGAGTCCGTCTGTCTGCGACGTGCAATGTCCCACTCTCCGTTGCACATGTCCTTACTGATTGTCCGCGGTATGCTAGTGAGCGCCAGTCCTTTGGCCTGGATCTGACACTGTGCACCGTGTTAGGCAACGACCCAGTAGCTGTAAATACAGTACTGCGGTTTGTTGCGCGTATCGATTTTGGTAAGCAAATTTGGCGGAAATAGACTTTTAGGATGTTTTACTGATGTTTTTATCTTTTTTAACAGTGTAACCACTTTACGTTTTTCGTACTATAAGTTTTTATCGGTTTTTAATTTTCCTTTTTTACCTGTTTAACTCTGTTTTTAGCGGTTTTAACGTTCATCTTTAGGTATTTTAACTTTCACTTTTTAGCTTTAAAGGGGTGAGGTTTTATTTCTTTGATTCTTTTTATTTTGGACTTCGGGCCCTAATGACCTAGTTGTCGACGGGCCCGTAAACCCCACTACTCACTCACTCTTCCTCTCTCTTTACTTCTTTCTTTCTTCCTCTTTCTTTCCTTCTTTCTTTCTCTCTCCTTTCCTTCTTTCCTTCTCTCTCCTTTCCTTCTTTCTTTCTCTCTCCTTTCCTTCTTTCTTTCTCTCTCCTTTCCTTTTACTTTCTCTCTCCTTTCCTTCTTTCTTCCTCTGTCCTTTCCTTCTTTCTTCCTCTGTCCTTTCCTTCTTTCTTCCTCTGTCCTTTCCTTCTCTTTTTTCTCTCCGTTCTCTCCTTTCTCTCCTTCTCCTTTTTCTTTCTCTTTCTCGAAGAGCATACACCATTTGAAAATAACGAACACTCACACATTTTTGATAATATATGTTTTTGTTGTTCTATTCAGCTGTAATCAAATGGCAAGACAACAGAAAACAAAAACAAAGATTTACCAACAAGTGAATGCCCTTTCCAACATAAGCGTGATATTCCATGGGTATCATTCTAAATCTCAAAGTTGGGGTGCTACTGAAACTTGAATTGTAATTTTTAAAACTCAGTTTACAACTTTCCCTGGTTTTAAACCATCCGTCAATATCTAAATTTCATTTAAATTCAATTAAAATTATTCATTAATTTACACCTTTTTAATGAAGGCCCCATATAATTGGATCACAATCTGGAATTATTCTATAGAATTTACTTACCAATTACGCTTAACACACATTATAAATATCATAAATGTATTACTACTTCCATAGTTAAAATTTTTACACGTGCTTGAATTCAGAGCTGATATTTTGCCAATCTTGCTATTGGGGCGGTCTATATTATATTATAGTAAATTCTCTCACTAAAACCATGTATACTGCGCTTTTGATCGTTACATTTAGTTCCAAGTGCCTCAGATACTACTATCAGCCTTCTACGTATTAGGCCTCATGGCCTTTTATGAAATCGACGAAGAATTTTCTTTCCTCTTTACCTTGAAGTCCCTGATCTTCCATCCCTTGTGGATGGCAATTCAACATGCAGGCAGCCAGGCATACGTAAATGTTTAACTTTATTACCAAGAAACAGATTATTTTCCGTAAATCACTTAAATACTACCTATTTCTACAACTTAAGCGTGTAATAGAGAAACATTATATGACTAAAAGGAGTTTGCTTAAGGTAGTATCAGCGGCAATATAGAAAAATTAGGATTGTCGTTTAGATATTTCAGCCATTTTAAATAAAGTTCGCAGTATTGAACCCTGGGGTATAGCAGACTTAACATCAGATAAAGAAATTTATAGTATGTGCATACTATCTGCTGCATATTTAAAATATTTAAATGGTTGAAATAAGTTTTATTTAAGGATCTCTTCTATATTGTCTTAGTTTACCCAACACTTGGCCATAAGACGATCAAACGCTTTGGTCACGTCACCGAGTAATGGTTACTTCTTAAAATCCGTTCTTATTGGTGTTGGAGCAGCTTCACTGGTTTTGTGAGGTTGTCTTACATTCTACTGTTGACTGTTTATGTTGAAGGAGAGAGGGTGAGTCCAGATATAAACAATGGGTACGTGCCTGCAGCGCTCGTATAAGTTGTATCAAAAGAATGCTAATACTATGTTATACATAACGACTGTATTGGTTGTTATTTTGATATATAACACTACATTTTAGTGTATGTAAAGTAAATACTACACAGTCTGTTCATTGCAGTGGACAGTAATGTAAACGCAGAGCTTATTGAACGTGAACGTTCTCCACCTCTCACTTAAACAAAAGCTATATCCTAAGAAACTCCTTTCGGCGTCGCAAGAGGTAATAAGGGGCATGTGAATTTGTATAATTCTTGCACCTTTTGATCTGGAGGGCTCGGTTACTTTTTGCGCAACATATCTCGCACAGCACACATTGAAAAAGTGTCTTCTAACACATTCTAGAGTTTGTCGTTCACAATTTTTATAACATACTCAACTTTCATTACCTTAATTTGTATACATACTTCTTCCACTATGCTTATAGCACTTGGCATGTGTAACTCAGATGTTTTATTGGTTAAGCAACAAGAGCTACTCTTCATAAAATTTAAACTACTCAAAAGATCCACTGAAATCAGTGATTTTGCAATATGAATTGCATACGACTTTTTGGACTTTAAAAGCATTTTTCGCTTTCCTGGTATGTTTCGGTATATTTGTTTATCCGCAATTTGTATAAAAGGGACATGAGCCAAGGCAGTATGCTCCTTGGACTAGTAACTTAAAATCACGGACCAGGTCACCCTAATCTGCCTTCCAGTTATATTTTGTAGCCAGTATTGTGGGCCTACCTTAAAAGAAAGCTTATTGTTTTAATGACACGTTAATACTTAAATAATTTGGTACTTCTTGTTGTAGTAACCATTTTAGAATCTTAGGAAATTTAAAAGTGGAAGTACGCACTTATAACACCAACATACTTAGGTTTATTCTGAATTTAGCTCGTTTTAAAATATTCAATTGCCTGTTTGAGATTCTGAATGTAAATAAATTTTGTTTTAGCGATCTTAATCAAATTTTAAATACAAAACTTGTTTAAAAACACTTCTATATGAATTTGAACTCACTTTGTATAGTTTCCCGCTTACCAACTAATCAAATATATTTTGTAGATCTACAGTAATTTTGTTGAAATACTTGCCACAAAACATCCCATGGTGTCAGGTCTAAAA
Source organism: Tenodera sinensis (assembly GCA_030765045.1). NCBI lineage: Eukaryota > Metazoa > Arthropoda > Insecta > Mantodea > Mantidae > Tenodera > Tenodera sinensis. Next base: position 96,431,418 of record CM060962.1, on the reverse strand, counting down.
CGATTTGGAGGATACTTGTCAGTATCTGGAATTTAATGGTTTAGTACTCCATTCAAATAATAAAGTAGCCTGAATTGTTAAAAGCGCTATCGATTACTGAAATACGCTGTCAGAGCATTTAGCCGCTAAAGCTTATAAATCATTGGACTACCAGGACAATTTTATTTTATTGCGTTCTCAGCAGCTTTAACTGCAAAAGGACCCGATTCTGGCAGTTCTACATCACTGAGCCAGAAGCGTTCCATTGCAGGCGTTACAGATTGAGTGGTCTGAATGGAACAACTGTGTTACGCGTGAAAACGACTATAATATCCCGGAAGTGCGAGCCATAAAAGTGACACAAGAAGCAATTTCTCCATGGCTGCAATTCTGTTTCCCATATCCTTGAAAATAAAGCTTATGGTTTTTAAAACAATGGAGGAAAGAGTCGCATGCTATTTCCAGAAAATATACTTCAGTTCTGAAATGTTGGGTAATTAAATACAATAGGCTACTGCCCTGGAATACACCCGAACACCCTCTCAATCACCTCATACGAGATGTTTGTTATTGTAAATTCGCCTTGCCTTGCTTTTAAAAACCCTAAGAGCTAAGAAGAAATATGAAACTGGGTTTGATTACGTACAGAAAAGTTTTGATGTTTGAATATTTTTAGATTACCCTGTATCTCACAGAACTTGACCAGTATATGTTCATTAAAGACAAAACGCAAGAACAAGGACTGTGGGTATAACACACATCATTTAGGAAAGCCTGGTGCTACACTCACATGACTTCCTCTACCCACTATTCTTAGTTTCAATGAAGACTCCAAACTATTCTTGGCAAGGCTTGTTCCATCACCTTTAAGTTATTTGTATACATGGTTTCATTGTACATGCGTATAATTTTAATGTTTCTTGTTCAGCAATTATTTACGCTTAAAGACGAAAAATAAATACATTTCGCGCCTTTTTCATTTGACACATTCACAAAACTGCTCCTTGAAAGCTACAAATCTACCTGAAAATTGTTTAATAAGATGTATTTCCCGTATAGTCCAAAACTTAGCTCATTTTAATGCTATGTATCAACTGTTAACGCCAAATCCGAAATCCGATCCTAATTACTCAGCTGGGGAACAAGTTGTTTCGTTTCCATGTAGGTATACTTTTATTACTTGATTTCTCCATAAAATATTAAACTGCGATGTCAAGTGCCGCTTACCATGACTCGTGAGAGTCAACCCGGCGCGGTATGATGGCCGCTGTTAATTAATCAATCCGGCTCAGTGTCCTGTAATTGTGTGGTGCTTTTGTAATTTTGTCGGTTGGAATGTGATGCTGCGTTGAGAAGCCGCAAGGCGCACGCACACTAGTTGTTCCATATCCACATAAGGCTACATGAACTTACTGATTAGTCCATATTGTGAATTCAAACAAATTACTGGAGCAAGCTAGATTTTAAAAATTTTAAAGGAAACAAAATGCCACGTGTAATTCTGAGAGATGGAACAACTCAAAAGAAAGCCATAGAAAGGGAGTGTTCATTTCTTGAAATAATGAACAATGTGATGAATATGGCCATTTAATTACAAAATACGCTTTATCAGGAGAAGTAGTAGGTGTAGAGCAGACGCAAAGGTGGGTTTGGGGCTTCGGAACTTCGACTTCAGATCTTTGTGCCTGTGCCCCGACGGGGTGAGGCGAGATCACAGGAGCGAAGGCACAACAGAGGGTTGAATCTCCCCTACACCACCCAGTACACCAGTCCCCCGCCGGCTAGCGCAGAGCGCCTGCAGGGGCCTCTCCGTGGCTCAAGGGCCTCAGTGGAGCCTCGAACCGGAGCCCGGCTTTCGTGTCAGCGGACGGAGCTACTGAAAGAATGCTGCATCCGAACTCTCGCTGACGCTTTCTACCCCGAAATAGACCAAGCGGATGACAGGATGAATGACATGAGCAGTGAAGTGAAATGAAATGGAGGGAGAGGAAATTCAGGGGATTAAAGTAACCTGCCCAGCATTTGCCTGGCAACCTAGGAAAACCCCCGAAAAACACCCATGGGTCATGTAAGCAGGCCGTGGGTATCGAACTCACTACTTCCCGAATGCGAGCCTCGCACGTTGCCGTGGAGCCATCTTGTTCGGTTTTATCAGGAGGACGGTGCCATATATTCATAGACTTCAGAAATTACAATAGTTCGATTAGTTTTTCTCATATCAAACATTCATGTACGTATATTTAAAACACATACCACGAATGTCTATTCCATGATGGAAAATTCTAGCCTTGGTGATCAGTCTGTGGGGAAGGCTTCGAGATTAAGTTCATGCGGCGTGCGTTTTCCAGGGTTTCGGCTGCAGTACTCAATGTGTTTAACAGGCGCTGGGCTTCACAGACTCGATGGAGCATAATGTGGAACACGTTTTTTTAACGAATAGTAAACGTAGCATTCATGATTACTTTCGCAGCGATAGCACTATCTATGGGAGAAAAAGTGGGTGGTACGCTTCTGCAATACTGCTTCGTTCAGTATTGGATAAACTTTTCGAAACAGTGCACATTAGTGATCGAAAAGTGGAACATATGCTCTTGACCTCATTCTGAAATTGCCGTAGCGAAAGAAATGAAATTCTTCCTCCATCTGATATTGTAGTGAAATTATGGAGCAGAAAGCTATTATATATTTCTTTTGCTGGCTGCGTGGCATCTTCATCTTTAATACTTATACCGCGAAAGTTGACAACTTTTCGAGTAATGAGATTCTCACAAGACCGTCTGGGTTGGAGACTGTTATTGACAGGCTGAGAGTTGCTGCTTACATAATAAAAAATTGCTTGAATACCAAGGAATCGGCAAGGCCCTGGCACTGATCTGCGGAAGGCTTAAGAGCTGGTTTGTGATACTTATGCGCAGTTGGCTAGAACAAAAAAGATATCTGTAATGGGACATGGCGGCTTTGATTGGAAATGCACTGTGTATCCGCCTTTCTACCTTGATTGGTGACAGAGCTTGGATTCTGATGAACTAAATGTTCCTTTTTGAAAAATAGCTTATGAAATTATTTATTTTTTAAACATTATATGAGAAAAAATGAAATAGATGCTGTGATTTGATACATTAACAATAGTCTACAGGGAGTAATAAATTAATTTATATTTACTACACAAGAATAAGGAGTATAAGAATGTGATAATTTAGAAATGCATACAGGATGGAAGAATACTTGCTTCGGCCATACCAGGGATTCTACATGATGGGTGTAACAAATATGTGCAATACAATTATTGTCAATAAAGAACAGTTTCGCTGAAAAAAAAATAATTTGTGTCAAATATTTGGAGCCATCTAGCTTCTTGATGAATGAATATAAATGATTTATTATTTCACTGTCACGAAAATATTGTGAGCAATGCTGTACTGCATTTCTACCTTAATTCGAATGAATTGTCACAGTTTAATGTTAAAATATCATGCAAAGCTCATTTTAAGAGATTTGGCAACGTCACATTAACATTAAATTGTGGCTAAATTCTTTCGAGTTAAGGTAGAAATGCATTACAGCATTGTTCAAACAATGTTTGCGCGACAGTTATTGAAGTAATAGCATCTTTGATCCATTAGTTAAGAAGCTAGATTCCAAATATTTGACTTTTTTGAGAAACGGTTCTTCATCAACAGTAACTGCATTGGACATATGCTACTCATGTGGAACCCCTGGTTAAGGTATGGCCGAAGAAGTACCTTCCACTCGGTATATTTGTTCCGTGTTCTTGTTTGAAGAATCTGAAAAGAAATTTAAAACAGGTCTTAAAAAGCTGTAGGTACCATTATCTATTTTGAGTTTACGGGCGATTCAAAATGTATAGTGAATGAACAGGACTTTACGGCCTCTGACACGAAATAAGATTAAACGTAACAGCAATCTGACTGTTCACAATCATTAACGCAAAGAAGGGAAAACTGACCTGTCTCATTCCTAGTTTGGGACATAAATTCATAACTACAATGATACTTGCTCCCCTGACAATAGCTACTCCTATCCATAAGAAACTTTACAGATTCGCCACGGTATAGGAATGCGTTTTGCCCTTTCTCAGTTGAATGATCAAATTTCTGATGTTTGAAATGTTATTTTCAAGTGATGTCACTAATATAAAATTCCTTATGCGTCCAATGTAAATGCCGGAAAATTGGCAAGGAGTGAGAAGGTTACGAAATAATGACTGAAATGGAACAATGGATTAATATACAAAATGGCATAAAATGATGTGGATTCCTGAGTATAAAATTGAGATATCCAACACCGGACATGATTAAACCAGCGCTGACGGAACCTGCCGAAGTTGCTCTGGAATAGCAGTGCAGTTAACCTCGATAGTTGCAGAGTCATTTGCTGCCAAGCTCTACACCATTGCTCTAGACGTACATATTGCAGGCGATATTAAAACTGTGCAGGCGTTCATCAGATGTCAGTGTTATGCGCAAGCAATCTTTACTATTTACTGTGAAAATGAATATCCTGTTCGGTTCCTGCCATTCAGTAAACAAACTTCGCAATTGCTTTGGCGAGATTGTTTAACATAGTCGATCTCGCACCATTCTGTCACGATGAAGAACAGTGCATGCAATTCCTATGTGACGAAACTTTATTAAGAAACGGTCTTGTTACGACGGGAGTTCGATGTTGCTCTTCACCCCGTAACGAAACGGGATCGCAGATACCAGCTATTTTAAAACTTTTTATTTAGCTTGCAATGTTCATTTGTTCGGGTCAAATTTTGCAACAGGATTTTAAAGCAGTTATTCTCAACCGATTGAGCTGAAATGTTGCATACACGTTTAGTTTGGATGATAATGCATGGTTAGCTATGTGACGTCATTCTAAATCCAATATGGTGGACCGGCCAAAATGGCGGTCGTTATTGTTTATGCAGTTCCGTGATATGAGTATCATATGAAAGGGTGAATACGAATAAAATAAGGGAAAAAAAAATTCCCCTTAAACTTGTTGGAAAATCAAGTAAATCGATGTTGCGGTAAGCAAGTTGTTGAAGTTTGTGCACCAACAGAAGTAGCAGCGCGCTTAGTGGGAGGATCCACATTACATTCTACACTAAAATTGCCTGCACAAAGGATGGTAGAATAGTGCAAATGCCTATTTTTACTGGTAATTACTTGCGTTTGATGCAACAACAGTGGAAACAGAATTTTTGTTTTTATAGATGAAATCCCAATGGTCCCCCATGAGATCTGAATTAAACATAAAAACAATGAATTTCTCTTTGGTGGTATAAATATTTGTGTATTAGGAGAGTTCCCTTTCCACGGCTAACATATAAAAATTATTAACGATATTCCATTTGACATTCCAAAACTCACACAAATAAGAAGGAATATCTCCGAAATGGTTCACTCTACAAAACATTATTTGGACATAAATTATGTGTTTTAGCCAGATCTACATTTTTTGTGCAGCAAGACTTGGTCTATCTCTTACAGTTTACCAGTTATGGAAAATTCATTCGGAGTAAATAAGACTGCATGGGCTATAGACCGAAAATTCAAAATACAGGTACATTTCATTTGTCATAAAAGTATCTTAAGCATATGGTATTTTAATCAAAATCGTTAGTCGTGTTTGAGAATAATTTTCGAAAAAAAAAATTCACATAAAGGGTAGTTTAGGGTGGAGGAATTTTCCTCAAAGTCTTCGTGTCGCATCCTTAAAGGATATTGAACTTAAATGTTTTGAAATGTTTTTTGAACGACTTTTCGTTTTTGAGCTACGCTGTCCACAGTGACACACACGCACGCACGCGCGCGCACACACGCACACGCACGCACACACACACACAAACACTATATAATAGTAAGATTTTACAAATTAATAATGTTTGGTGTCAATCAATATGGCGAAAATGTCCGGGGAAATGCATTGTGGGCATCTGAATGCGTTGCTGAACTTTCAGTTATAATATATAAACGTAATAGGTAACCTTTGAGAAATCCAAAGAGAACCACGAACTAGAACATATCGGATCGGATTTTCTCGTACATTTCGTAGCTTATGCTGAAGCAAAGGGACGATAGCGCTTACTGAAGCAGACAACCCCATCCCCTACTTCCGTTTATGCAAACTAACAGCGTTACCGGCTTCAAGATGTTCTGCTCATGATCGTACACACTCACGTATTGTCTTCCTTCCTTTGAAGAAGAAGCATTGACTAACTCGATTACCTTCCTTTGCCAATGTTACTGCACTTTTCGTGCTGTCCCTGTCCTCAACATTAACATAGTGCCTTCGCTGAATAACTTCAGCTTCCTTAGATCTCTCAAGGCATATTGTAGGTCATAATTATTCCAATCTAACAAGGAAAGCAAGTGCAGGCCCCTGCCACGAAGAAACCTTACTGAAACTTTGCATATTTGTGCCAATATTATAGATGCGAAAATATGTATGATGTAGATGTGTGTATGTAAGGTGGGTATTCTCTATAACCACTCATCTAATTTTGCTAACTGAAACACTATTTTTACCTGACAGATGGCCTATTAAACACCCTCATTTCAATTCATAAATTACTAGAACACTAAACAGGCTTTGCAATACCCATCTGCACTGCATTGGTGTTATAAAAGAATATGTTTGCAAAGAACGCATTTCATTGAGAATGCCATGGAATAGAAAATAATTTTTACTCCAAAGGAAAATCATACAAAATAAAAATACCACCGATATTTCATTCCAAACAAGTCGCGAATTAACAACTAAAAATGGGTTGCACTCACATGCCTTTCTTTAATCACTCACGCAGACGCACGCACGCAGGCATTCAGGCGCTCCCCAAGCTCTTGTGTTGGTGATGACGTAGCCAGATTTTTATGGAAATGAAATGCACCTTTTTCTCTAACTTCTCGGCAGCCAGAAGATTCACGAAGGTTCTGGCAAATCCTCTGTTCTGCCGCTCCAATTGTTGCCACGCGTTCACAAATATTAGCGCGAGGCAACCTGACCTTGAGCGTCTGTGAGGCAGGTATCGTCTGACATGTGGTGTGGTGTAGCTTGACCCTGCCCTTCGTTTTATGTTAGCCGCGAGCGGCATCCCAATTTTTTAGTATCCCTCATAATAGTAAATTAATTATGATAAAATAATTATAATAAATATTTAATATAATTAATAAGTGTATGTAATATTAATTAATAATTTAATTTTACGTATTTGTCCATTGTTTAGTAGTAGTTGTAGTTTTATGAGAGTGATGTTGGTATGTATGAAATGTTGTTTTGTTTTATTTTGTTGTAGTGAGGAGATAAATTTGTTTTAATTTTATTTTTATCCCTTAAATTATGTATTTATATAAAAAGTTAGTTTCCTTTGTAAATTTATTTGGAAATTTTATTGTATCATGATTGTGTAGAATAATACTATTGTTCAGTAGTATTTGTATTTTTGAGAGTGGTTATGTGTGAAATGTTATTTGTTTTTTGTTTTTATCTTGTTCTTTTTTTCCCTCCCTTATTCTTGTTATATACAATAAAATTTTTTCCCCTATTTTATAATTTGTTATATATAATATTAATTTGTATTTTTATAACTTTATCTGTAAAGTGTGTTGTATGTATGAATGTGCAGAATGAATAAATGTTAAAAATCTGACATATTAGCCCTGCTTTAAGTAATTAGGTGTCATGATTATTGTGCAGATTATTTTATTTTTATTTTTTACCATCCCTCGTGTTTTATTTGTCCCTGTAATCAAGCTCGTTAGTAGGAATGGTTAAAAATTGTAAGAAGAGGGAGACTTACGCCTGCTAACATGAAAGATCACTCGGCCGATATTTTATAATTTTTCTTGAGGTTCGCCGACCCTGTGTCTTTTACAAGAGGTAAAGGTTATTGCGGAGGTGTGCGGAATCTTCATATTCACAAACATTGTAATACCTATTCCATTAAATATTTTCAGGATTGCGAGGTCGCGAGTTCGAATTTCGCTTAGGGTAAGTTATCTGGGTAAGGTTTTTTCCGAGGTTTTCCCTACCCTGAGAAGACGAATGTCGGGTAACTTAAAGCTCCATGGACCTCAGGCTCATTTGAGCATCATTTCACCCATTTCATTTCATTCATTCGTCCGATATGACATAATGTTGGAGGACGTTAATTAAAAAAAAAAATTGCGGTATTATGGTAAAATTCTGTAGCATTATATCGTAACTATGGTACCAAAGAGAAAGTACAAATGTTTGAAGTCTCGCCTACTGTAATTGCCTCAAAAAATTACTCGAGGATTCCAATTGTTGATTGTCCCACCGTTAATGGGTGCATTTGTTCTATTGCGGGGACACAGACCGCTATATGCGTGACCTCGGCGTCTTTCCGCCACGCGCTATTGGAAATGACCCGCTGAAGGCTACGTTTATCAGCTGTGTTATACTCTTACACAGTCAGTTTTAGCATGCAGTTTGAATTGTAAATACCACTTTGTTCATTATGTATATCCGACATAAGGGTTGTTTGCGAATTGCGTTAGAGTACTCATATTATTCTTGCTATTTTTGTCTTGTTACTATCCTAATGAAGTACCTGCCGAAAAATGTACTCTAGAGGAAAGAAGTTCTATGTGTAGACACGTGTGTAGACAATTTCAGGAGAAATTTCCTTGTGATTGTGTCCAGGTAGAGAAACTTGCTGGACGTTTAGTCAATACATTTATGATCGCTAAACGACAAATCTAAGAAGAGAAAAGGGAAATGTTCTAAGAGGGAGAAATTGAGGAAATTAGTTCATCATGGTACGCTCTCCATAGCGGTCTGTTAAGACAATTTGCACAGCAAGTGGATACTCCAAAAGTCTCTGCCCATATAGCTGTTAAGTTTCGAAAATTGAAACTACAGATTGAGTATAGTTCACGAATTGAAGCCTCCTGACGATGAGGAATACCAGGAATGTGTCAAAGCAGATGCACGCACTTAAAACACAACTTAAAAACGTTAGTACTCATAGTGCATGTTGCTACTCACGTAAGTAACCAGGGGTTTTAGAACGTGAAGCTCGCCAGAGCAATAAAGTGTCTAGATCATGGAAGTATACACGAACGCATTGGGATGGCCGGGAAGTTAAGGAAGTCAGACGTTCTTTTGTGAAAGAACTTTGAACTGTGGGGCTCTTCTTTGCTTGATAAACTAGGTAGCTGTTTTTGTTCTTTTTTCATTGTCCCCAAAAGCGTAATTTTCGTTTTGAGAAGTGCTTAGTCCAAAATATAGGATGTAATAAATTGGTACATGTGACATTCTGTCCTCTTAGCTCATAAGTCAGATCCATAACATCCATACCTTGGTGTTTCTCACATTATATGCCTGGTAGTTTCCCTGCGTAAATTTGTGCTTTTAGAGCATATGAAACACTGTCGCACAGTGTCTATATCTTTATTCCATCTTTGGCGGTTCACTGGGAATATATTGTATAAAGGGACAGCAATCTCTCAAACTCACCAGTTGTTCATCAAGTTACGTTTGATCCAGGATTGTGTAATTTGCAAGCATTTCCGCCCACTGTTCCCATAAGTTCCTTATAGGTGTCAGTTTGTCATTTGCTTTTCGTGCCTGTTGATCAGACTTGTCATCGAAGCATAACATTCGAGATACGCGAAAGAACATTTTTAGAGACCTCTTTTAATTCTTTTTCTCTAGCTTCCCCTATGGTTTCGCCACATGTTTCTGCGTTTATCCCTTAGTGTCTTTCAACAGATTTTCGCACACATATAATTATATAACTGCAGATGAGATATTTGGCTCTATCGTCACGACTTTCAAAACAGTAAAGCATTCGACATTGTTTACTTCCTTTGGAGCAGGTTGCTTCATTATTAGATAGGTATTTGTATTAGTGTGTATCGGTTTCACTGATAAGCGAGCCGTCTTAATACAGGCGTACTCGCTCCACAGCGCGTTAGTCGAGGCGAGCTTAATCGAGTCGCCACGATGCACGGTGCAATGAAGCTGCACCTTGGAGTGCACCCAGTGCGATTTTAAGCTTTGAGAGGCCCTGTTTTAAATAATGCCAGTTATACCCACATAATATGAAGTGCCGTACCATTGCATTGACCTCCAGTTTATATATAGGTATAAAGTTGATTGCGCAGTACGTGACTTGCTAATAGAATATACTGACCTACATAAAACTGTCAGTATTGTAATATGAACATCACTTAAACCATCACAATCCTTGCACTACGCATTGCACAGTACTTAGGGTAGAATATGTCAAAATCAAGTTTGTAGATTTAAAGAAAGGCATGCGACATCCATGTGGTTAATGCACAGAAAATAATGTTGGTATATTGATGTACACTTAGCTGCACTTATTTAACCCTCTGTTCTAGTAAGTTTAAACTTACGGTAAAGCCAGAAAGTAGTATTTCTGATAAAATGAGTGGATTAGAGTTTCAAAATTCTAATGACAATTGCTGTTTATATAGGTACAATTAAAAAAAAAAAAAAAAAAAAAAAAAAAAAAAAAAAAAAAAAAAAAAAAAAGCTACATTTTTTGCAGTAATGTAGCTTATAAATTAATGTAAAATATGGCAAAACTGCACCACTCATTTTAAAGTTCATGTGCTGCTTTAGTAACTCAGAAATTTGGGCTTCCTAGATACAGTTTGGGAGAAAATGGTACCTAGGTGTCTAGAAAACAAATTACGGGAGAACATAACAAACTAAACCGCCAGAAAAGAACGTGGTAGGTGCAGCATGCTATTTAAGTGCGATTTTTAGATCTCCAAAATCTACAAAAACCTATGTATTGTATATCAATGGATGCGCAGAGGAATCGAGATTTTAATAGTAAAAGGGGAAAAAAAATTACATCAGAAACTACAATGTGCCCTTAAGAAACATCCACTTTTCAACAGCGATAAAAAATTTAGCTACAAACATAGAGCTTCATTGACCGTGGCCCAAATAGTCTATTAAGTGTGCCCAACGGATTATCTTTGCCCATTTTATTTTAGTGCACGTCAGTAAATCTCAAAGTTGTTTATTACAACAAATAGTTGATAAGTCTAAATATTTTTATTTGTGTAGCAACGCAATAATAGATTTCTGTATGAAAAAGGTGGAACAATGGAGAACCTTGCTCAAGAGTACACCAAGCTGCTGAGAAACTAAACTAGGTTAAAATAGCTTTGAAACATACTACTTGAAATCCCAGGGAAATGAAACGCAAAAGAAAATGTTGAATTCCAAATTATTACTTATTTTACATCGTGATAGGCTTCAACATTAACTCTTTCTTCTCCAGTAGATATTGGCCTTGACTTTCTTAGTAATTAAACTTTGAGCCGTTTTTATACCTAATACTACAAATATTTTCCAACTAAAATGTTAGTAGGCTTTTCAAATGTTCGGAAAGCTTTTATCCTCAAACACCAAAGTTGTAAGGTGAAGTGCTGTTGATGTTCAGATACAGCTTTCGTAGGAAAAGAAATGCCCACACACACTAAAAAGGTCGGTTTATGGTGAAAGCTGGATATCTATTATGTTGAGGATATATAAATTCTAGGTTTAAAAAACTAACAAAAACACGCTTTTATAACAAACCGAACTAAAAGGTAGAACATAATTTTTAAGTATGAAGAATTTGTTCTATAAAGTCAAGCAGTTCATTATATTTCAAAGTTTTTTGTAATAAGTTTAAAATAAAAACTAATTTATATTAACAAAAAAGCGTGGGGTGTCTGACATCAAATATTACAAATAGTTAATTGGTGTAAAGATGTGATAAAAATATCTAAAAAGCTCCCCACGCTTTTTTTTACAATAAAATGTATAATTTTGTTAATATAAATTAGTTTAAAATAAAAACTTATTACAAAATTTTGAAATATAACGAACTACTTGACTTTATGGAACAAATTCTTCATGCTTAAAAATTATTTTCTACCTGTTAGTTTGCTTTGTTATAAACTCGTGTTTTTGTTAATTTTTTAAAAATGTAATTTATTTTTAACTTTTTAGTCTCAAATTTGTCTAATCAATTTTTTTTCAAAATTTTTAATTTGAAATATTTTTATATTCTCTGAGTTCGAAAAAGTTCTCAAATCACTTTTTTGGAACAGTATTAGATTACAATTGCTGTGTTAACTACACTATCAGCTGTTGTGGACTTCCTGCCCCTGGGTTAACTTCATCCGTAATCATTTCCCCGAAATCTCGTGTCCCTCGCAGGTCCTTTCTCCGGGTATCTCCGTCATCCAATATATAAATATCTTGTATAAATTTAGGCTTTCACGGCCGGTGTTCTGACTATTAGGTATGTTTTCTTTCGGGCTTCTAGGCCATGGTCTAGAAGGCATTGTAGATACCAACGTTTCGCCAAGTACTGCGCTTGGCATCTTCAGGGTCAGACGATCCGTTGTCTGCACTGGTCAGAGTTCAAATATGGAAGCAGAGAGAGAGGGGGATGTGGAAACGACCGTTAATGACCGTTGGCGCTCTTATATGATGGGGGTGGGCGGGGCATTGTTGCACTGACTAAGGTGGTGATTGGCACGTATCGGTTGGTGGGCCGGGTGTGGGCGGGGTTTTATCAGAGCTGTTGTGTGTGTGTGTGTGTCTGAAAGTTTATCAAACAACTTTAAACACACATACATGTGAAGCTAATATAAAGCGTGTAAAAATTTCATCCGGACTTCTCAGTGGAATTCCATTGACCTTGACCTAAATGTTCACAGTAGGCATGACCTATAAGGTTCACTGACCTCACACTGGCTCATTAAAATGCTTAGGACCTTCACTTTATAATTTTAGCAGCACAGGTTGCTTTAATGCTGTGCCTTAATAATATACACAGGACCGGGGGCTCAGATTACATTATTAACTATTTTGCCATCACATTTTGGCTCTAAATAAACGGAGGCAGGATGATGGCCAGAAATCTTCCATTCTTTATGTGAAAATGGGAGAATTTTGTTCTTGTTCAGTTCATACCTCGCCTTAACTATAATGGCCATACCAACGACCTTTTGCCTTTGTAACATACTGCCTATCGTTACCTATACAATTGTTTTTCTTTGAGATTTATATATTAGATCTCGCCCACGCACGCACGCACGCACGCGCGGATATTAAATTATCTTGGTTGGAGAAAAATGCCTACCCTTAACCGGGAGTCGCTCCCGGGACCCCTCGCACAACAGGCACGTGGGGAAAATAGAGTTTCTGTTGAACTGTTACCTTTTTTTTTTTTTTAATTAACTTCCTCCAACATTGTGTCATATCGGACGAATGAATGAAATGAAATGGGTGAAATGATGCTCAAATGAGCCCGAGGTCCATGGAGCTTTAAGTTACCCGACATTCGTCTTCTCAGGGTAGGGAAAACCTCGGAAAAAAACCTTACCCGGATATCTTACCCTAAGCGAGATTCGAACTCGCGACCTCTTGAACGTGAGGCAGACACGCTAACCATCACGCTATCGAGGCGGGCTTGAACTGTTACGTATTCTTGATTAAAGAAATACAGATGTTCATTAATTTGCAAAATATTTGCGTAGACAACTGGTAGAGGTTTATGAAATCACCCTTCGGTTTTTGTTCCATCTCGTCAATCCTTGTACAGGTGAAAACATTAAAATATTAAGAACAATATTAAACTTTTTGAATAGATACTTACAGAAAGCATACATCTGTCGTGAGTTCGTTGCACTACTTCGCTATATACACCGTTTTTCTCTTTTAGCGTTTATTCTGTGCCTACCCTGTATTGCTATGTATCTGCTTTACCCATTACTTACACCGTATAGTGAGTAAAATTGATATTTCTAATAAAGATTATTAGAATTTCATGCAATGAGATGTGCATAGGATAGTAGAATTAATGTATGAAGTTTAGTAACTTGTAAAGCAAAAGCTATACCGAAACGGAATTAGGAAGATAAAATTTGGATTAAAGCTTCATAGAAAATAGCATCTTCAATGGTACATTCCATTAAATTTAAAAATAGCTTTGTAAATCGCTCTTTCGAGTTATCCACCTACAAACGTTAGCAATAGGCAAAGCAAGAAATGGGAATAGCTGTTAGAATAGGAAGAAAGGTGGTAACAGCATCATGTCGAAACCGTGTAGCAAACGACTAATTACAAAGACATCTGCTGTTGTGATGGCAGGATTTGATAGAGGTGGTGGTTTCTCATTTTCATTTAAAACAAAGGGATCCCGTTGCATGCAACGAAGGAACAGATGTCGGTCATACTCCCTCACTAATTATCATAATTGGAATGCTACGTCACTGTTTGGGACGCTGTGGTCTGCCAGTGCTACGCTCTGTTGCCCATTTTTTATTCCCCTCAAAAATTCCAGCTCCGATAAGGCCTACTGTGATACGCGCTGCGGGGTCTGCCACATTGTTCTCGGAGCAAAATCTTCCATTTTCTGGAAATTCAGACCACTCCCAGAGATGGGGAAATAAATAGTAATATCCGTGGCCATTTATACCAATACCAGCTTTAAACGATTTAGATTTGAATCGATTACAATTTCTCTTTATATAAACAACATTTTTGTCATTTCAGTATCCTCCTTGTAAACTAATTACACTTCAAAAGGCCCTTTCAGGCTCTTAAAAGCTGATTTCGAATTTATATCGCCGTTAACTAAATCACAATGTGCACTGAGCAGGATTTAAATTTCGTAGGTTAGCTAAGAGCGGTGCTTATGAATGTGGTAAGTGCGAGTAGGGCCCTAATGTAAAAAAGGATGGTTACCCTGTATGAATGTATTTCTTGCCCAGAATTTTATGTATCACAGGAATAAAACACGAGTTTTGTATGGAACCGATTAGTAAAATGTTGAAATAATGAAATAGGTCGTCCTCTTAGCGCGGTGTTAGCACTGCTGCTTACCAAGCGGGAGATCCGGGTTCGATTCCGGGTACCGCCGTGGGGATTTTCTCCTGGTGGGTGTTCTGGTCCGGGGTGATTCAGCCTTGTTAGGTCCCTGAGGGGCTACTTGATCAAGAAGTAGCGGTCCTGGTCACAAAGGTCGCATAACCGGCAGGGAGGGACCGGGACCTCGACCAAGTACCAGCCTCCGGTACTGCACCCTACTCGTGACGCCTGTAGTGGGCAGAGGGGAGGACGCAGAGGTCGGGAGGTGGGCCTTGGCGCGGGAAGGGCTGTTCCGCTGCTTTTTTTTTTTTTTTTTTTTTTTTTTTAAGTTATATGTTGACATATTCAAACTCGTTGCATAAGAAATCACTGATTTGTTCATTCAGTGTCAAAGATACATTTTATATACATTTTGCTTTAGCATTAGTAAAATTGTAATTGTTCCGATCAATTATATTTTTCATACAATACTAAACAAATTTTCTGTCTCGAAAAATTTAAACATCACTTTCAGTTAATTTTCATTTTGGAATGTGTGTGTGGGGAAATTCAAGAGGAATTAGATCAAAACTCCAAATTATGGTGTATTTTGATTCGCTAGCAATGCTGAAGAAAAACTGAAACGATACATCGTATGTGTATAGTACACTAGGATAGGATATAATTTGTATGTAGGTAAATGTTTTAGGTATAATAAGTGTTTAAATGTTACTGATAAGGAGTTACATTTGTAGAGTTCTCAAATGTAAATAGCGACCAAGCTGTCTTGAAACGCCTCATTCAGCATTACAAGGAGACAAACAGGATGCGGGAGATGACATGACGTTTGTCACGCTATACAGAAATTCGGCAGTCACCCCCTACTGCTCGGGTGTTTGGCCGTAGCGAAGGGAGGTAGCGTTAATAGCAAAGCTTAGATGCACAAGGATCGGGTCAGTTAATTCTAGGGGCAGAAAGACTCAAGTGTGTGAAGCTGTGAGGCGAGTTGGTATAAGCTAGTGTGAATAAAGCCATGGTTCAAATGCTGCGTAATATTTATTAATCTACCAGCAAAAACCACCCCTAGAAAAGAATCAACAGCCTAGGGCAACGGAGACGACATCTTGGCAGCACAAAACACACCAAACTACCCGCCTCAAAATCCATAAAGCGAAGGCAAATACTCAAACATACCATATTTGAAGTGCCCACGAGCATAAAATAAATAAGATTATGAAAATGAGGGGGCGAAGATACTACCGCATCTTGTTTCTTTAAAGCTGAATATCAGTGTCCCCGTTTAATGGGACCTGGGAGAGTAATTATAATTTAATTGCAGCTGTATAAATGCCTGAAATAGTTTCCAAATCGATTTAATTAGAAACATAACTCTTGAATATTGTGTCGCTATGAATTTTGATCTCAAATTCAGAATGTTACTTTATTTAGGTATGCATTTATAAAACAATTGGAGATACGAGGTTGAAGTAATGAACGACCTTTCTAAAATTGAAACTGTTACTATGAAGTGTAAGTTAGTGTAACATCGTGGTTACTGACACATGCACGTGGAATTTTTATACTAAACACTAAATACTATCTTCAGATTTTCGTAATAAAACAATGTCAGAGGACAATGTGTATAATCGCTAAAAACCTAAAACCCTTAATTATTTTTATTGATTATAGCTCCTATAAAGGTGTAAATAATACAGCAGCTTAAAGTCATTGAATACTGGTGATTTTTATAATGCTAATAATAGGAATTAAGACTTGTTGGAGGTGTTGAGGTAGTGCAAATAAAACCGCTGAGGCAGTGACTCAATGAAATGGGCAGGGGTTAGAAATAGAGGTGTATTTAAAATAAGATTCATTCTTGAAGTTGCCAATTTTAGTTGTTACTAATAAAACTTTTGTCTGTATTTTTAATGCAGTGCTACATTGATACATGTATTTTTATGGGATAAATACTAAAACAGCATTTTAGAAAAGGTTTTGTGGGGAGAGAAAGAGAGAGAGAGAGAGAGAGAGAGAGAGAGAGAGAGAGAGAGAGAGATGGATAACTCAAAAACGAAAAGTATCTTAAATACCAACAAGCCTACTCGAAGAATGCGATGTGAAGATCTTCAAGATGATGTCCCTACACTAAACCATGTTTTACATGAAACATTTTTCGAAATTTTCAATTTTCTAAAATGGCCTCTAAAGATTTCGAATAAAACACGTTTATTAAAGATATTTAGATTACAAATATGTAAAATTTAGGTCTTGAATTTTCAGAGAGTAGTATAAGTTCTCTTCATTGAGAAAATATTTGTTCTAAAATCATGTATATCTGGTAAATGTTACGCGACGGACGAAATTATACTCCACAAAATATGCAACCCCTTTATAGTACCCAATTTCTTCAAACAAGTTTTTTGTGCCATTAGTCATCTGAGGTATTTATCAACGGCTTGAATTGTTTAATGCTTTTCATTCCATTGAGATGCTATCAGTATTCACTTGCGATTGTATGGAAGGCGTATTTTTAACGCCAGTGCATGGCTTTCAGTTCATAAACATGTGACTATTGCTATTCCTTGTGTAACAAAATGCATAATGCTGCAATTTCTGTAAAGATCATCTCAATTAGAATGGAGCAGAAGGAAAAATAAACGTTTGGAAGAATAAATGATAGAAGGTAAAGAAGGTAATGTGATTGGAACATTAGAGGTTTAGTATAAGCATATCTCTTAATCCTGTCAAATAATTGTTTAGATCCACCATTTCAGTTTTTGACTTTTGACTTTTCTTGGCCTTCTGGTTGTCAAAAATCATCTACCCACCAGGGCCTGATATTTCTATTAAATATGCATAAAGCCTTATTCTCTCATTCATACTGCTAGAATCTAATAAGCAAGGGAATTAATCAGAGTTGAAGAAAACTGCACATCCTCTAGCAGGGAATCGATCCTGAGACCACTTTATTTGAATGTTAGCATGCTAAACCAACCGACCACAGAAGCAGCCGATTTTGACTTCGGTTCCATGTTTGCTGGAGGGTTTCGGGGATGCATAGCAAGTACACTGGATAATAAATTTTAACTCGACTAGAAAACTGGTGCAGTTCCTGCAGAATGGACAATGCTTTCATATAGACCACGGATGTCCAACCTTGTCTCTTTGGAGATGCTTACCTAACTAGCTGCTATTCCCCACCTCCTCTTTCAGTCGGAGGGTGAATCAGCTCACAACCAGTCAGTCAATATCCAGTGTTGAACACAAACAGGCAATTCCATGGAGTTTCTAAGTCATAACTGGAATTTTCTGGGAGTGTCCTCAGATAACCTCTTCATTCTGCATGATTTTTGTAGAAATAGTAAACAGTAAGAGAAAGACAAAAGCTTACTCAATAAAAGATGTGAATCTCGTCAAAGCACACAATTTGGCAAATACTTTTTCCTTTAAGTGAACTATTTCCGAGATATTCTTTAGTATTTGTTTGAATTTGCCAGTACGTACACTTTTCTCAAATAGGAATGCTATTCGTTTTTTAACTCTTGATCTTGCAAAGAGAACGGAATTTCAAAGGCATCTCATAGCAACCAGCTCTTAAAACATCAATTAGCTTAAAGCCTGCTGTGTTCCCCTTGTACCCCCATGGACCGGACGCCAAATTCGAACTCGTTTAGAATGCAGCACCTTGATTGATCATATGGGTTAGTGATATTACGGTTTGGAACTTGACAACTTTTTGCTGCCACTACACAGCTGTATCGCGGATGGTATCAACAAGGCACTTTGCCGTGTAAAACTTAAAGGAATTTGGTGTTCCAGACATGACATTTTTTCCACATGTGTACCTTAAAGAAAATTAGTAATAAGAACATTTTTTATAATGCATTAGATAGAGAAATAAAAGTGCGTAAAAATATTTTCTA
Organism: Tenodera sinensis; assembly: GCA_030765045.1. Classification (NCBI taxonomy): domain Eukaryota; kingdom Metazoa; phylum Arthropoda; class Insecta; order Mantodea; family Mantidae; genus Tenodera; species Tenodera sinensis. Next base: position 96,412,651 of record CM060962.1, on the reverse strand, counting down.
TAAGAGCATAGCTCTACGTATATTTGCGAACAAAGTTTCTCCAAATTGAACTGTGTTAAAAGTCTGTATCGCGAGGATCACTTGGTGGATCTTCTAAGACTGTGCACTTCGACTTTGTCGCCAAATATTAATAGACTTAAACGTAAGCAGTACCACTAATGAACAGATGTTTATCGCATAAAATTTGAAAGTGTTTTCTTAAATCAAACTCAACTTACATGTAACCAAACCGCCACTGCATCACAATGCGCGACTGAGGTTAGAGTGGCAGAGTCGGCAGAAAGTGGAAGGAGAAAAATCCAACCTCCCCTCCTTCGTAAACGCTGGACATCGCTGATACAGATCAAATCCCTTCAACTTTTTCACAGTGTAGAACCATCTGCGGGTAATGATAGCTTAAGATGCGTCTACCACATATTGGATTGGAGACGTAAAAATCTTATGAGCATGCGAATTTCTGTATCTACTGTCGTTTATTTTCATCCCTCTTAAATCAATTATTATTACAAGAGCTTCATTCATCAACCTGTGTTATATCAGTCGAGGTAAACCTTTGCAAAAATTCTTTCCTTGCACATTTTGTTGAAGCCACAAAGATAAAGGAGACACGATAATCAAATGTTTTAAAGTGATGCTATATATTGGCCTGTAATTCTCTATTCTTTCCAAGAAATCGCGAAAAATAAGTGGATAGGGACAGCACTTCAAAAAATGTACCAAAATTCAAACCTATCGTGACGAAAATCTCGGAAATGGCTTTTTTCAAATAAACTGTTATACTGAAATTGGATACTTTACAAAAACCTATGTTACTTGTGTACTGCGTTCGTTTCTCTAACGGCTTAATCGATATATAAAATTATAAAGTTCCTTCTGGATGAAGAGGACTTCACAAGCTATTGCCAGAAAATTCACTTTAAATATTTGTTGGTTATAGAAATGTGGCATTTTAATCAAAATCGTTAGCAGTATTAATGTAAGGTATTCCTGAGTTGCTTCATGTCAAACTCAACGCAAGTTAATAGACATTCTACAGAAATAAATGCACCTAAAGGTGTTGAAAATATTATACAACCAACTTCTTACTTTAAAAAAATCTAACATCACAAAAACTTGGTACGATGTTAGTATTTCTACACTTCAGTAAGCATTATCGTGAAAACAGTTTCATCTAGAATTCGCTATTCCAGCAGTGTATATTCAAAGATTCTCTTCCTGGGCACGATGGGTCTACTGCACATTTATAATTTGTCATTAATTTTATCTTCCACAAACCCCTTTTTTTGTGCAATGGGATATCGTGCATCAGATCATAACTTATGCTTTAGATATAAATTTACGGGGAGAGAGAGAAAGAGAGGTGGATAAATCAGATTTTTTAAACTGATCCATCTGCATATTATCTTCCACTCTGAGAACAGGGGTGTCCACTGCCCTAATGATTACATGATAAGAGCTACGCAGGGTTTCAGCAGCTGTACTCGTGGATTTGTTAGGTACAGTAATCCAGGATAACTTGAAACAGCTTTCTGTAAGGCTCCTATTCCTATCTGCTCTGAATCTGAATTCTAGGCTTTTAGATGTTTTAGCTTTATATGAGCATTTTTATTTATTCATTCACTTAAAATATCTGTCCTGTCAGAGACATGGGTTTGTTTCGCCGAAGGTCCTAAAAATATCCACATAATTCATAGGTAGACATATTTGTTAAACTATGCGGGAATATCAATGGGATAAAAAGTTTAGAATGTGCCTTAAAGCAACAAGGTAGTCTGAACAGACAGAAATTACACCTTAGTAGTTAAATTCACTTAAATTACCAGTGCTGTTAGTTCTCAGTGGTATTTCCTGTAATTTTTATGAATTATTCTATAAATCTAGACAATTATTTCAACTGCTTATTTGCGTTGATAACTTATGTGATTGAGTCTGTAACAGTTATGTCATCCAGGCGAAAAATAATAAAATTTACTCTTAAAACCTGTGTATTTATGTAACCTTTTCTCCGAAACTACTTGCATTACCGAATCACACTTTTGCATGTTTATTTTTAGTATAATGATATTTCTTAATCTCATTTATTTAGTTATGTATATGTATTTAGTAGAAAATTAAAAAACAATTTTTCGAAGTCAAAAAGGTAAAAATGTGGAAAATCAGCAAGGTTGTTCCTTTCTTAATATCAATAATTATATACTAGTGATATATATCAACTAACAACTAACACCCATCATGTGTACTATATTCAACAGAATCATAGAAACAGAAACAATCCCGGACCAATGGGAGACGAACACTATCATCCTCCTCCACAAAAAAGGCGCGAGAGATGACAGGCAACTACAGACCTGTAAGCTTAATATCAAACTTGTATAAATTGTTTTGAAAGATAAGATGGATAACAAGAACCCTGGACGAAAGCCAACCTCCCGAGCAAGCAGGATTCCGCACAAGTTTCAGCACAACAGATCACCTGCAAACCATAAACCAGTTGATAGAGAAGTCGGAAGAATTTAATTTGCCATTGTACCTAGGCTTTGTAGACTACATCAAAGCTTTTGACTCGATCGAACACAGCATTCTGCAGGCTTTGTCCACACAGGGAGTGGAAGACAAATACATTCGTGTATTGAACAATATCTATAGACAGATCTTTGCGAAGGCAAGAACAGAGGCAGAAGGACAACCATTTCATCTAGAACGCGGAGTACGACAAGGCGACCCAATCTCTCCCAAGCGTTTTACGAGCGTGATGGAGAATGTATTCAGAGAAATGAATTGGCGCGAGCAACAGGGAATAAACATAAATGGTAGTCACCTAACAGTCCTAAGATTCGCCGACGACATAGTCCTGTTCGCGGAAACACCAGAAGAACTTCAGTCAATGCTCCAACAACTGTGCAAGCAAAGCAAAGCCGTAGGACTGTCTATGAACATGACAAAAACACAGCTGATGACAGACAGGAGATCCCCATCTCAATCGAAGGAACAACGCTACCATATATGACAGAATTCACTTACTTAGGCCAACTAATCTCCTTCAAAGACAATACAGAAAAAATAAATAAGAAGAAGAATTTCCTTAGCTTGGAGATCCTTCTGGTCTCTCCAGTTCATACTCCTCGACAAGACAAGCAACAGAAGACTCAAATTCGAAATACTAAAAACCTGCATCTACCCAACTCTACTATACGGATGCCAAACATGGTCGACAATAGCTAGACAGATGAACGCACTACAAATATGCCAAAGATGGAACGAAAGATATTGGGAATATCTATGAGAGACAGAGTTTCCAACAAGTCGCTGTCCCAAATGTCTTCAATAAAAAACGTCACACACAGAGTAAACAGACTTAAATGGAAGTGGGGAGGCCACATCGCGCGGATGAAAGACGAAAGATGGACATACAAAGTCACCATGTGGGACCCGCGCACAGGAGACCGACACAGAGGCAGCATAGCACGAAACAGAGGAACATGGAGAATAATAGGAAGTTGACTACAAAATGAAAACAGTGCCAACCTACAAATAACATCCCAAGTTAACTCAAAGTGATAGTGAAATGAACCTAAACAAGACTTAGAAAAACTAGACACAACCTAACGCAGAGTAGCTCACCGCGTTAGTGAAACAGCTACCCTGGAGGCCCTTGCCCTTCAATTGACACATTAGGCTATATATAAGGTAAGCTAACTCATTAAGGTATAATTTATGTATGTTCAGATCACCTTGTCCCCTTAAAAATATTACTTTGCATTTTATTTCAATTTATACATTTAAAGTGCATTGTATCCATAATTGTAGTTGTGCCTAGTAACCCTCAGCTCCGCTCACTTGATGGTGCTTTTACAGGGATTGTTTTCCTTTCCCTCTACCAATCCAACTGTCTCTCCTTAACAGTCTCTAACTTTCCTTTCCTCTTACGTTCTCCCCATTCTCCACTCTTCTCTATCTGTGCAATGCACATGACATGTGGTGTTTGATAGCGGGTAATACAGTTTCCCTTGGTTATTTGTGTAAACACACAAGTAAAAGGCTTAACAGTTGACAAATCACTTAATCTTTGACTATGCTGTTAGCAATCGGAACTATACTGTTTCTCGAGGTAAATGTTTTGTGCACAAGAACAGTTAAGTTGCGCTACAGTAACTTGTAGGCCTTGGCCTACCAATTCGGCAGCCGACCTCGCGCCCACTTAAGGTAGAAGTGGACGAACATCCACCGCGCTTCCCTCAGGCGAAAGTTTGGCTCTCGTAACTACACACTGCTACTTAACGTAGCTCCTGAAGTGCATCAGAATCCTCTATATGTGTTGGCTCGAACCCAAGTGCAATCCATTTCTGGAAACTGGAGCACCACGCTACAACCTGCGGCCCGGGTGTGGGATTTGAGGTGAACGAAGCGGCTCTGGAGCGGGTTTCCTCCGGGTTCTCCGGTTTCCACCGCTATCTCATTCCACCGGTGCTCTAATCTTCATTCCATGTATCAGTGCCGCCGCCTGCGGAGCCGTATGTAGTAAAAGCGGGCGTTAAATACTACAAACAAAAGGTACAACCAACCGCGCCACGAGCAAGGAATATAGGAATTGCATCGAGGCACAATTCATATGGCTCCCTAATTTGAAATTTCGTGTACCAAATCCTGCAGCACCATTATAACAATAAATCGTGAAAAAAATCGTCCACTCGCTACGCTGCCGTACAGTGACACGAATATGTTGTCACAAAATGAAAAAGTCCAGTCTAATTACTTTTGTCACTTTATTCTCCTCCAAAACTTCTGCACAAATATAGTTCTCTTCTACTGTCAACACTCGTCTTTCGTGATACAACTCACAACTGTGCTTTGCTCAGAACCTTGACTCACTCCTTTCTGTCTTTCATTTTCTCTGTCTCTCAGACAGATAACTTCGAAGATACGATAACTCAACACTCATTAACTCAACACTCATTATATAAGGAGGATGATGTAATATGGAGCTTTCTCGAACTTCTACAAATACGCCGGTTCCCCGACGCTTCTTGAATCTCAAAAACCTCTGACGTGCCGCACTCATTGTCATGTGTTCAGTTTGCGCGTGGCAGCCTGACCTTGAGAGCCTTTGATACATGCACCGCCAGTGGGGTGGGGAAGCCCGGCCCCGATCGTCCTTTGTTGAGCACCGGGGCCGTTGTCATATTTTGTTTCCTTGATGTGAAGATGGAATGTACTAAAACAGATATAACCTAATAATTTTGTTTATGCAGCCCGCAGTGTAAAACAACCAACAAGCACCTCTTCCGTTTTCCACCCACCACAAAGATACCAAATAGAAACTAGCCTGACAATGGCACCTCGTTAGGCAGCTCTGTAGTTCAATTTCAATATGTACAATTAGGTATGCGACACCAAATGATAGGACGAGTGTGAGGATAAAAATGGTGATGGAGCAGTTGGTGGAATTAGCTGAAGAAACCGCATTTCTCGGAGAAAATTTGCTCAAGGGCCAGTTTCTCTGGCCCCCGTGTGTTGGAAGCTGGTTAGTATCGATGAGGAGGCCATTCGGCCGTGGCACCACCGTCCCGTCCAATATTACATAATTACGATACTGTCGCACATACACACCAGAAGCCAGATGTTCAAATGTTACACAAAGTCGCAAGCTGTAATCAACTGCTCTTTTCGCGAAAATTCGTAGCATATCCGGAGTATGACCTTGGCACTTTGGGAGATAAGTTCGCCTTGATACCTGGTCACAAGGGAATGCTCGCGCTGCATTCCCCGTGTAGAGAACCGTATTCTCGCACCATTGGAGCTTTGGCTCGGGCTGAAGTAGTCGCGAGCGTGTTTCTTAATGGCAAAGCAGCTTTGTGCGGCCTCGTTCACATATCTGCACGAACTGTAGGCGCTAATGAACTCATAGGACCACACATGCGGCAACAGTGGGAGGAGCGGAGAAAAGGGGTGAAGGCTCTCCGCAGTTAACGCAACGACATGAGGGCTGCGGTTTCTGCCAGTAAATAAATTTGTCGTTCATACAGAAATCCCCCACCCTACCCCACCCAAATGGGGAAGTGTCCTGGAATACTTTAAGTTAAAAAATAAAGAGGCACAGAGGAAAGACGAAGTCCAGCTTTTAAATACAGCTTATTTTCAGTGTCAGGTATCAGGTCTCAGGTTAGAAGGCATACAACCAGGGCACAAAGAAGGCTTTGAAATATTAAGTCATCCGACTCCATGTACACATATTTAGTGTTACCCTTTTGTTCAGAATTATTATTCTATTAATTTAACAATTGAATAGCGTAAATGATGTATGTGTAAAGCGTGAATATAACATTAGATCAAACACCTGACATCCTACACCTAGTGATTATACACAATGAGGAAATATTAAAATGTTATATCTGAAGTAGTAACAAGCTCTTACACATTGGAAAAGATGAAGAATTGATAGTTTTCGAATCTGTTCTGCCAGGTGTTGCATTTGCGCTAGCTAGAAATCCAAATGCACAACATGGAGTAATTTGAAAACCGTTAGCACTACGAAAAATGCAACAAATTGTAACAGATGCTCTGCTTTTCTTTTCTTTTCTTTCCTTTCCTTTCCTTCCTTCCTTCCTTTTTTTCCCCCATAGCAATTATTTGCCCCTCTCCGGTGGTTTTGAGGTTATACAGAACTCACAGATAGACCTTTGTATGTAATTCAGGGCGGTTTTATTGCCAATATCTCCAACATTTATTGTAAGTAAATGATTAATGACTTTTTGGAAATTAACAAATAGAGAAATATTTCGGTGTAAAAGGTAATTTTGTTGCGTATTTTCCTGAAACTCCTAATTTTGCATTCTTAAAAGATGCGGACCTCAGCACCAAATTGTGGTGTTCATTCACTTGGCGGTATTTAGCTGTGCCATCGAGATGCCCATGCGTATATACTCCATTCTTCTTCCGCGGATTACCCTCCCCATATGGAGGACTTCCAACCCCTAGGACTTACAAGCCAGTGTCTAGGGTCAGACGCCTGTCGGGGAGTGGGTGGTCAGCCAAGCACCAGGTATGAGAGTGAGCAAGAGGATGATAGGAAATGCAGGTGAAATGGATAAATGGAAAGGTAATGATGGAGCAGTTGATCAAATTAGTGGTGGGCGAAACCGAAGAATGCGGAGAAAACCTGTCCAGACGCCGCTTCGGCCACCACGAACGCCACGTACGGGTCCCTGGGATCGAACCCCGACCGCCTTGGTGATAGTCGAACCGCTCGGCCACGGCTTCGCCACTACACCCTTTTCTAAAGTTTAAAATGCTTTAGTTCCTTTTCTGGGGTCATTCTCTTTTCATTTTGTAGATTACATTTTAAATAATACTGTGCATTTGATTAAGTATAATTTTAGGACCATGGAGGTCAACGATTATGTCAGCTGACGTCTTAAACAACTTCATCTAGCTGGAATGTATAACTAACGAAAACTTAACTTCTGTAATTCTTTTTTTCACAGCATTAACCACTTTCAAAAACGGTTCTATTCTGTATCTTTCAAGTGCAAAGGTATCTTCTGGTGGACGATGCTTGGAAGTTCCAAGTCTGTTTTTCTTTCAATTTTCTTTTGTTTCACAGGGGGTCCATATCTGAATACATTCCATGAGCTTATAATAAACGTTCTAACCTTGTCACGCGTTTGTAAATACTTTCTAATTTTTAAATAATTTCTAGGCAAAAATGAAGAGTAAAAAAATGCAAAGTTCATACAGTGAACGGTTTTTAATTAATGATATGTATGCTACAAGCCTCCGAATTTATAGCGGATAGAAATATATTATATGGATGTACCAAGCAGATCTTCTGTAATAGGAATACATAATCTTTTTCTGATAAAAATGGACCTTTCTTTTTACGAAAATAAATATGTACGGCAAGAAATGAAGTAATTTGCGTTAAATCTTTGTTAAAATTACCACATCCCAATTTTTCCTCGAGTCAAACATATTTACAATATATGTACAATATTTGACACATACAATCTTTTCACAAGCTGGGCCAAGATTACACTCGAGATTACCCTCCAACAGCCCGATTTTGAATTGAAACATGATAATTTCATATCACAAACTTTACTTTATTTCCACATATTAGGAAATGTGTCTCGGCATGCTTTGCATATCTTTGGTAATACTTTTTAGAATTGATAACACAAAATGAAATCGTCTGGTCTACGGAGGCTCAAGTAACTCATTTGTAAGAACATGCGAGTTTGATCATTTTTGTCCCGGGTCATTTGAATATAATTGCTATTACTTCGTACACTATATTCCAGGATTGGTGCAGATGTTGCCGTTAAACCTACCAAGGGATGACGAACGCTACCTTACGCTTGACGAGTTTACATTTAAATACAGTGAAAACAGCACCGTTCTTGATATTGCATATGGTTTCGTGCCGCACGCGCTTACATCCACTTCCACCTGGTCACACGTTGCTCTTAGCCACATCCGGTTTCTAGCTGCTACAGCTGTTTTTTCGGTTTTAAAGGGTCACACAGTTCCGAGAAAATACACCCATACTCAACGAGCTTATACTGTCCGCATGTCCAGTAACAACTTGTTTTAGATCCTCCTCCTCTCGCACACTGACCTATAAATACAGGGTGTAAAAACATGTCACATATGGAGGTCGTGCTAAACAAAAAGAAAATCTGCAGTTGGAACATTAGTAGTGCGAAAAAACGTCTGATAACTAGCCTTCAGGCGAGAAATTTCAGGAAACTACCTCCATCTAAACCCATTGTTAAATTTGAAAAACGTTTTTTATACAGTATATTATCAAAAGTTTGTTCATTTTTAGATCCTATTTCCCTCACACTGGCCAATACGGGATGTTAATGAACTACTCCGGAATAACTTGAGAGATGTGACTGATGTAGGTAAGTGTTTCGAGATAGGCAATGAATGCATTGTCTGCGTCTAAACATAACGTAGTTATATGTTCTTGCACGTATTGGTATCAATGTTGACAAATCGGTGTTAAAGCATACCTGGGTGAAAAGTTGGCTTAGGATGTTTTACAAACTGCTACCCTAGTATAGCAATATCGATTTTCAGTAGCCCGTTATCGACGTTCTCAAGATTTAATGCCGCAAAAATCTCAACTCTCGAAGTAATCACTTGACAGTGCGACACTAAGCAACGATTAGCTGCCTTATCCGTTATACACCATACTTGAGAGAAGCTTGTTTAACTCCTTTTGGCTTAATTCGTAATGCCAAAAGATGTTACTCCTATGGTCATGGGTTGGATTCTTGACATGCAGTTGTTTGTTTCTTCCCCCTTTTTCATTTATTCTATACGAAGAAGGGCATTAACACTATTACAGTTCCCTTAATTCGACTTTAGGATGGAGTATGACAGTGGTTCACTCACCACTGTCAACGTTGTTATGAAAATTCAGGTCACCATTTCGAGCAGTTCCTATAAAATGACGTGAAGTATTAGTGTTACTACGTTTTTATACTTTTTTCGTCCTTTAAACCATTCCGCATTTTGAAGTACAGCATATTAATGTAATAAGCAGGATTCAACGATTCGTTAGCAAGAATTACAATCAATTGTACTGACATGCTGAAATGAAATTGCATAAATTGTGAAGCCGAAATTGTGAACACCATAATTATGGATATAATACTGCATCCCATGGCGGAATTAGATAATCAGAAAATGTTAAAATTGTTACGTGTATAAATGTACGAGATCTGGGAATATTAGTTGTGACTAAAATTGTCAAAAGGCACGAAAAGGTACAGACAAGTCATTAGGGGCAAGCTTCACGTAGTCGAGCGAGACCTGGTAAGACCAGTTTTCCTGGAAATCGCTCAGCGCAGGTGTTGAGTAGGTAAACAAGGGATGGTCATTTCTTCGAAACCCTGTTGCTAATTAGGAAGTGAAAGGTACAGAGAACGTCATAACGCACAGGCACTTGCCTGCGAGAACCCGGAGAGAAAGAGTCGTTGAGAGTTGCCCTCCAGAACCCGGCGGGACACTACATTCGTCGCCAATATCTTCAGTCACGGACTTGTATTCCGGATTCTCAAGCGTGAGGACACATTATAGTTAATATTAACGATTTTCTGTCTTAGTAGAGACACGGTAACGACTCAACTAATTTAATAACGATCGGCAATTCTCACGCTTTCTTATTTTGGTGAGAATAAAAGAGTTTCAACGACGTTCTGGTTTTATTCGCAAACACTCACGCATACCCTGATATTAAAGTCGCATGCCAGAACAGCCGGAGCAGAAGACATCAGGAAGCAGCATTCCGTGTAGGATCGCGGAAGGAGGTGAGACGATTCGACATCAATTGAAACAGAATTTAAAATCTAGACCGAAATAGTATTCATATGCCCTATTCAAAGAAAGGGGGGGGGGGGGGGGAAAGAAAAAAGAAAAAAAAAGGAATGAAAAAGTAACGAGACTTGAACTTGAAAACGATGACCTTATATTGAAGCCCTAATGCCATAATTAAGCTTAATAGGTGAACTACCAAAAGAGTGAAGTTGTGCATGTTTTGTCTGTAGAGCAGACGGACAGAACCGGTTCCGCACATTGTGCCGTCACATGCACTACGAACGCTGATAGCTTGATTCCTCTGTGATGTAAGCCTAGTCGCATTGCGCCAGATAGGTACGTTCTGAAACATCACTTCGTTTGCATGTGTAGTGCTCTCGAATGGTTACTAGCCAGTGGCATACCGGCACTTTAGAAACTTACAGCCGTAACTTCGAAATTTGAACAAAGAAGCCGTAAGTCTCCTCTCTCAAATTAGTTGTTTGAGATATCTCCATATCTTCTGAAAAGATTTCGATGTAGTCCATTAACATCCGTTATATACAGGCTGTTGAAACATGTCATATATGGAGGCTGTAATACACACAAAAAGAAAAAAAAAACTGTAGTTAACATGTAGTGCGCATAAATAAGTTATAGTAATTAGCCCTCTAGGCCTGAGAATAGAAGGCGAGAACTTCCAGGAAGTTACTTCCATCTAAACCACTTACTGTACCTGTAAAAGGTTTCTTTATAAATTGTAGTCCTCAGAAACTTGCTGAAACCATGTTGGTTATAAATCCCAAGTTGTAGATACATTGTACACTGATACAAACAGAGAACATTTGTGTTTTATGTGGACGCTGGAGTAATCTCGAAAACCATCCAGCCGATTTTGACAAGTTCTTTACGATTGAAAGGGGTATCTGCGTCAGGAAGAAGTGTTTTTCAATGGTAGTTAATTAAATGCTACAGTTTTATTCATATTTTACCATGTACTCTGGACCTAAGACCTACACACAATCTTAACGATCTAATTCAAGGTTTAACATATTGATTCTTATTCATGATTCACAATTTTCGATATGACAAAATGAAATGCTCCTTGAAACCTACCATTTTGTCACATTGCTCCCAAAATTTGGGCTTAGTAAACAAGCTTAAAGAAATTGTGATGCAAGCATTTCCTAATTTTGATCAGTTTAAGCGAAATAATTTGTTGTACACATGCCATTGAATGTTCCAAGCTTTTCATTATGAGTTATGGAAAAAAATATCAGCTGAAACATCAATATTTTTCAACTAGTAAAAAAATTTTAAATCGTAATCCTGAAGCTTCTTGAAAAGTAAAGCTAATGAAGTAGAAGCTGTGGTCCAAGGAGCATTTCAAAAAGCGAATCTCTTCATAAAGAGGAATTAAGAAAAGTGGAGTTTAAATTTCAACTCGGTGCTTTACCTAAATGATAAAATACTAATAAAATAGCCATTTGTGGCTTTAAATCTTCATTTTATACATTTTAAAGTCGATCAGTTAGTTATGAGAACAAAATTGCAAAAAAAGGTTGCTTTAAGGCAACGTGGTTGTAAAATCTGTCCAAAAATTATGAAAAGTTAAACGTTTTCCTCATAATAAAATATATATTCTAAACTTTAAGAAAACATTGACTCATTCTATTTCGAGAATTCTTATTAAAGATTAACTGTAGTAATATAAGCTTATTAATACGCTCTCGCAACTTCAAACTTTTCTTTTCGCCAATGTCTTTCAGCATTTTTCTACGCTTGAAATCCTCCACAAGATTCAATATTTCATTAACTTGTTTCACGTTGCCTCTCAAAATTACGTTAGAGAAAGTTACTGCCTAATTTTTAAAAATAGTGTTTTTCAATTTTGAGAAATAAATGATTAACTTCCGAAAAACTTAGTGGAATAAAATGGTCGTAACTTGCTACAGTAATCAGAGATGAATGTACAATATCTAATATGATACTCGTGCACTCTAGAGGCGATCTTCAGATAACTGAGCTGGAAGAGGAAAGGGATACACATCAATGGAAGGGTGCTCTCAAATTTAAGATTTGCAGATGTGTAGTGTTCGCAAAATCCGTCATATGACTACAGGAACTGAGCACTAAAAACGCGTTAGCGGGACTAAAAATGAAACCTATAAAAACCAAGGCAATGACAAACGACATAGACACCAATAATAATAAACGGCACAAAAATTCAATACTGCAGAGAATAGATATATTTAGGTCAAGCATTCAATCTAGCAGAAAAAGGGGACAAAGGAATTCACAGAGGAATAAGTCAAGCATGGGGGAAATTCTGGGGACTCAGTCCTACTCAACACAGACATTCACATGCAATTAAAATGGAAACGCTACAAACCTGTATCATACAGGTGCTAACATTGGTAGCCCAACCTGGACGCTGACAAAACAAGGCCAGAAGATCCAAATATGTCAGTGAAAAATGGAGAGAAGATCTTGGAAATTAAACTAAAAGACAGTCTGATAAGATACAGTCAACGAGGCTTTAGAGGATGTAAAGCCTGAAATTATGAGTTGAATGGTTTTTAATGCATCGTGTGCAGCATGTTTACTGGAACAAATGCATCCAGTAAGAAAAATACGCACACAAGCTACAATTTTGAGAAATGACAAAAACATTACTGTTAGGTGGAATAATCTACACACATTACAATGGTATATCTCATACTGTGGATTTCTTGGACGCATTACGTTAAGGAAGTTTCCTTGTCAGGCAATTTCAATCTCTTTTCGTTGAGTATGAATACAAGTAGAAGTTATTGATCTCTCTTTTTATGAATGCTGCATATTTTAACGACTTGCAGCACAAAGGGGCAAACAGGATGACTGACCTTCTCTATTTTTTTAATGAGCAAGTTATGGTAGAGGTGGAGCTGCATATCGCATTCAAATCGCCAAATCGCCAAATTTCCCTCTAATTTCACAGAATTTGATTCTCAAAGAGCCTTTTACTATGGGTTTGGTAAAACTCGGTGCATTTAGATTTTACATTGTTACAACACCGATAAGCTATCCTACAACTTATAGAAACTTCGCTGCCCGTATTACCAATTCTTACTTTCAACCCTTAACATACAAATCAATACTCTGTAGCCTCTCCAAGCAAAACTTGGTTAACTTATACTATAGGACCCTGTGGAAATTATTATACTACCATACATACAGCTGCAAAAAACTAGTTCTACCTTATTTTCTACACCATAGGCAGAAATCTGTACTGTGTAACCTTTCAAATAAAAATTTTGTGGTATTATACTTTAAGACCGGAAAAAATCGTAGGTTACCTTAAAAGTTTCAAAAGAATACCGAAACATCATTTTCAATCACCGAATGCCAAATTTTTAAAAAGAAAGCTGCACATTAGATTAATTTTCACCCCATTAAGAACAAAGGTGTACCGCTTGGACAACCAGGGCACAAATTTGCATACTAACTATAGGACTTTGCAGCTTTAATCTCTTTGGATTCACTGGTCATCAGAACGCGCGCTTTTTTTTTTTTTTTTTTTTTTTAATATAAATGAAATCTCTTAAGGAATTTTTGAGTAAACAATACTTTCACTACTACTAGGTATGTGGTAGAGAAAACTAAACATAATTGACACCGGCTCATTTTCTGATATCTCTGATTGGCTAAGCTTAGATATGAATCGATTCCTACTGGATGGAAGTGGGGTAACAACGAACTCTACTCCAGACAATGAAGGATGCGGTCTCCAATCAGACATCAGAATGTCTTTCCCTCGTGGAATAAATCTCACGATAGGAGCTGGTTCCACTTTACTGCTGAGAACACCTTAGTTCCGATGTCAGTCTAATTATAAAATGGACCAGATGTAGAAATTTGCACCACATGACCATTGCGGACATTTTTGGAAGCTTCAGTTAAAATTGTGGGCTACTGGTGACTTTCTAAACACCCCTCCTATACGTATACAAGGTGGAAGGGAAGTCATTACATTCCTTCTAATATGTGCTTCATAGAAGCATTACAAACAAAAAAGTCTAATGGCATTTGTGGTTTTTTTTTAAATTAACGTCCTCCAACATTATGTCATATCGGACGAATGAATGAAATGAAATGGGTGAAATGATGCTCAAATGAACCCGAGGTCCATGGAGCTTTAAGTTACCCAACATTCGTCTTCTCAGGGTAGAGAAAACCTCGGAAAAAAACCTTACCCGGATAACTTACCCTAAGCGCGATTCGAACTCGCGACCTCTTGAACGTGAGGCAGACACGCTAACCATCACACTATCGAGGCGGGCAGGCATTTGTGTTCTTTGATCAGCCAATTTCGAAAAAATAAATGGGTTTTGTTCCAAATTGGATGTGTTATTCCACAAGAATGCACGAAGATAACAGTTTGTTACTTGTAAGATGCGTAGAGTAACTTATTTCTGACATAGCTTCGGTAGTAATTATGCCACATCACACAGGGTTTCGAAATAATTAAGGGGGAAAACAGAATAGTTGTACATAAAGAGTGGTTTATTTGGCTAGATAAGGGATGACGGGAATGGGAACATCTGCCTTTATTTACATTATCTCATTATGTTTTTAAATGTATTTTCTCTGTTTATTCCTGTTTCTCTATTTTTTATTCTTCATGGGAATGTCCCCCTTAAAAAAAAAAAAAAAAAAAAAAAAAAAAAAAAAAAAAAAAAAAACTAGCACCATGTTTAAGTACTCTCTTGATGTGAACGGATTCATGATTGCAAGGTAAATTCCTTTATATTGCAGACAATTGTGCTTTAACCCTTTATCCTCCCAGCAACTTTCACACCAAACGCCAAGGGGTACCTCCCCCACCCCAGGCACCCGAACTTGTGAGAACACGCGACCAGTAAGTTTCTCGTGGCCCACGACCATATTTCACGCAGATATTATACTTTGCGAGATCCTTTAACATTAAATTGTGGCTAAATTTATTCGAATTAAGATAAAAATACATCACAGTGTTGTTCACACAATATTTGTGCGACGGTTAGTGAAATAACAAACTACTTATAAGCATTTGTCAAGTAGCTAGATGGCTCCAAATGTTTGACAAAAATTATTTTTTTCTTCTGCGAAACGGTTCTTTATTGACAAAAGTTGTATTGGACATATTTGTTACTCGTGTACAATCCCTTGTTAACGTGTGGCCGAAGCAGTTCCTTCCACCCAGTATTTTAGACCGCCCTATGATTTCCTTGGGAAAAAGTGCACGTCGGTTGGAGAATTTAATGTCGTGCCGGCATGTTATCATTGTAGCTCAGAACAGCTGCAAGAAAATTCGAAGAACCATGGTTCAAATCCCGGTTATGGTATTGAATGTTTGCTTATCTTTATAACCTGGGCTACACATGGAACAGGAGGATCTGGTATTTAAACGCCCTATGTTCATATTTCGTCGCTACCTTGTTTCTAAGGGATGACGACATCCATATGGACTGTGCATGGACAGAACGTTGACTTCCCCTCATTTCTAACTCTTATTTCTACGTTCTGCACCCCTGATTTAGCCGAGATCCTACTACATATGGGAATACATGGAACAAATCTGAAGCTTCGTATAACGGTGGCCACTAAATATCTAGCATTGAAAAAACTTGTATGGTTATGCCATCTTCAACGCATTGAAGTTGATAATTTCTCATCTATGTCACTTATGTTACGGACTGACACTAGTGTCTCGTGTTCGATTTACACACATGTAATTTAACACCATTCGGGCATAGCATGTGCACCTAATAGCCAATGTTGCGGTAGCGACAGACAGATGACAAAACCACATCGGTTGCTGCAGCCGATGTGTTTGGCGTAAATTGTAGCTATACAGGGTGTTAGGGATAGAGATAACAGATTTCTGATAATTAGTAATCTATTATGTACCCATTTCAGTAAGTTATTTGGTTTTTCTTCACATCTAACAGTTTTCCCACAAACCACTCGCATATTTCACTACCATGTACTTTTCATGGCCGTAGCTACATCGCAAAATGAACGTCTGTCAGTACAGACTATCCGTTTTGCTTCATACCTCAGTGTGTAACTACTGACCTGGGAAATTTGAGGAACACATCCCTCACACTCGAATACATTCGAACTTAGTTTCGATACATTTATTACAGGAGTCGGCAAGCTGGTCATCGCGATTGCATTGGTCAATTGCAGTCTTCTCTTAGATTTTTTTCAATCTTCAGTTTAGAAAAAGATTGCTCACACATTTTGAGCCAAACTTAGCACTAATATGCACATAAAATGAATGGAGAGATGGGAATGTTGCCATATCACGTTCTCTAAGTAAATCTAAACCAGTCTAATTTTTTAATTGTGTTTCAAAAATTGTTAGGTGAATTCGCAACCTGAATTTGTAATTTAAGTATTACGGTATGAATCCCCACAGCGAAAGGATTTGCGAAACATTGAATCATTTCTCATTGCTTGAAAACCGTGAAAACATTCGTATTCGAATTCCTCTTTTAACTTTCGTAACATATTTACATATTTATTTTAATTAGATTTCAAGACGTTATTGAAATACTAGGCAAAGGAAATGGTAGAACTATTTTTCAAGTACATTTGACTTCCACACATCTAACCGAGTAGGATGGCTCTGACAGCTTCATCTGAGGCTCGCATTCGGGAGGTCAAGCGCTCGATTCCATGTTTTTTTAGGGGGCGGGGGTGTTTCCCCGGGTCGTCAGGCGAATGCTAGCAAGGTTAACTTCATCCGCCGAATTTCCTGTCCCTCCATTTCACTTCACTTCTCATTTCCTTTCACCCTTCATCTGGTTGGTCTTTTTCAGGGTGGTAAGTATCGGCTGGGCTTAGGCGTTGCACAGCAGAGGGGGAAAAATTGCTCTCTGGTTACCTTTGCCCTTCGGCGTAGCGCTCTCCGGTACCAGAGCCGCCCCCCCCCCCCCCCTCATGATATGTCTAAGACCGTGAGTGAGGGAGACGCCAGTTGTACTAACAACTGCCGTAGAAATTCTCTACTGCGTAGAGTTTCAATCTCGAAATGGTAGGTACCATGCCCTCTGTTCTGTCGTGGCTTCTTGAGTCGGCCATTCTTATCTCCTCTCACCTCATTCTTCCTCCCTGGGGTACAAAGGATATTCAAGGACGACGTGCCGTATCCCCTCTACGACGTCCAATCCACATGTCTATCATCACACAGGAAAGCCAAATTATCTTAGAATTTCTCCTCGCTAAGCCATCGCACTTCCATATAATATACCATATTCTCGAAATGAGTCTCGAAACCTTTAAGCCGGTTTCGAAACTGCCGGCGGTGAAATGAATTAAATTTAATACTACTTATATTTTCTAACGATATTTGTAATATCTTTCGCTTAATATATATAACTAATTTCATCCATAGAACCTCGCGATGTATGATGCAGTGAAATGTTTGTAGGTGTCCACTAGAGCCCAATTCTTATGTTATTTGAGTCTATCTTCCTACCACAGCGCGTGCCCCATGTGTTATAGCTTATGCTCCTTTAAGTTTAAGTTTTTCTTTTCTTTTCTAAAGAATCGCGCACTGTCTTGAATCAATCCTCTGGTATAATAAGTATCTTGTGCAAGGGAGACAATGTCACGTACATATTAATGAAGTGACAATTCCTCGGTCACTTCTTCTATATCTGATTACCCTCGCGTATGGAGGACTTACACCCCCTAGGACTCAAGCCTGCGCCTAGTTGGGGAGCAGAAGAACCTATGTACCGGACAGAGTGAAGATCTGGAAGTGGATGGTCAATCCAGCACCAGGTATGGGAGTGAGGAAGAGGATGATATGAAATGCAGGCGAAATTGGTGAATGAAAAGGTTATGATGGAGCTGTTTGTGGAATGAGTGGTGGGGGGAACAGGAGAACCAGGAGAAATCCCGCCCAAACGCCGCTTCGTCCGCCACGAATAGCATTTTCCCTGGAATAGAACCCGGGCCACCTAGGTGGTAGGAGAACAGTCTAACCGCTCGACCACGGCGCTGCCATTTAAAATATAACGGGTATAAAAGTACGGAAATGTTAATCTTTGTTCTAATTTAGTCCTCGAAGACCTATTAAAATGTTAGATCCGTCTTCATATATAGAATCACATCCAAAGAGGATGATACCTCTACTCCTCCCACCCGATATTATCCTGTCAATATCTCTAATACAGAGTTTAAATACGCCCCTGTGCAAATTTACGGATAAAGCAATCATTTATTCCCTTTTTCCCCCATGCCGGCTGTAATACACTTAATTTGGAAATAGCACTGAATAGGAGATGTTAATAAATATTAATTCAAAATGGTATGATTAAAACAAACAAGTTGTGTAGAAATAATAGCGATGTACTCATTCACTCCCATTCAACAAGGCTACTGATTATTATAACTAACGCTCAATGAATGGTTTGTATTTTCTCTCATGTTTTACCGTTGCATTTGTATAGTGTTTTATTCTGATTTTTATTTCCACTGCGTGTATGTATGTGCGCTTAATTGCAAAAGGCGTCTGCTGTTACTGAACACAATAATTAAGCATTATCTGTTAGTTTATCTCGCTGCTGCAGTACAGTTCAGATAAAGCTTACAGAAATGTATTATAGCTAACGAACGATTTTTCTCTACATGTACAACTGACTTACGTAATGAAGATAGTCGGCTAACTCAACATCTTTGTCAGTTGTGCTTCTTAGGGATAGATTCAAACGTGAAAATTAAAAAAAAAAAAATTAACTTAACTACAGTGTTATAAAAGGAATACTTCAATTTCATACCTGTTATGTCATCAAATTCACAATACTGATATTTTAACTATATTTTTAAAAATTGTGCTACATCTACCATTTTGTACTATAAATTCTGTACTATAGGAAAAAAATCCATACACAGTTTGGAATACAGCAGTGGAATTCTGCTCATCTTTTAGGGTACGTTTTGACCTACAAATTGGTACTAATATTAAATATGTTTTTGGGCTCGCGCCATGTACTTTCCTTCTATAAAAATGTATGCGAGCTGTGTTTTCTCCTTTGCTATAAACAGTGACATTCTATGGCATAAATAAACCATTTTCTGAGACACTATTAAAAGTGTAACAGCCCTTTCCAGCCCAGGCCTACTTCCCAGTCCCTGCGTCCCCCATCTCCGTCCACCACAGGCGTCATGAGTGCGGTGCAGTGCTGGAAGGTGGTACATGGTCAACGCCCCGATCCCTCCCGGCCAGTTATGAGTTCTACGCAACTAAGGCCAATACTTCACTATCAAGTAGCTCCTCAATTGACCTGATTCCCCAGGGACCCAACGAGGCTGAGTGCATCCCGGATCAGATCTCCTAGCCGGTACCAGGAATTCAACCTGTTCTACTGCTTGGTAAGGAGACAATCCTATTAAAGATAGCTAAATGAAAGTTTAGCTTCATAACAAAAGGTCACTGTTGTGCATCAAATGTGGAATTAATAAAATAGCTGTATTTTAACAAAAATAGTTTCTAATAAACGTAAATCATAAAATGGTTTGAGATAAAAGCTTTTCCTTGAAAAAATAAATTTTCAACAAAACTTCTAAAATATTTTCAAAATGGGCCATGAATCCAACAAATTTAACATTAGTCACATATGACCTTTAGTTTCCCCATAAGGGTTGAAGAGACCTAAGTTACATGAAAATAGGGCAAAGATCGTTCCGTTCCTAATATTTTGTATCAGTTATTTTATGCAGGGTCATTAAAATGTATGGTATCTCATTTCGTGGGCTCTCCCCACTGCGCGAGAGAGCCGAGAGTAGCCGGCGGAATGAGGCCAGCAATGGCACAATAAAATCCTTAAATCACAAACAGGCAGCATATCTATCATTCTTTAATTACACAAAATAGGTCCTATTATTGCTCTAGCACAGATCACACACTGCACTCCAATATTCAGGCCATAGTGAGGCGTTTCACGCAATACCACAAGTCCAATATCGACTGTATTTATTGAGATAGTTTGTTTAAAATTGTTTAAAAAGTGTTATCTCGGAGTAAATTGAGATCTCCTTGTGTGGTTTACCGGGAATAACGTGAGTTGGAGAATTTGTCATATCGGCACGTTGGCCATGATAGCTTAGTGGTTGGAGCAGCCGGACGGTAACCGGCAGATCCGTGGTTCAAATCCCGGTCATGGCATTCAATTCTTCAGTCTCGCTCTACCCTTTCCAACACCTGTTACTTCCAGTTAAGGGCGAGTAGCAACTTTAACTGCAGTTGAGGCAAGCAATGTAGTAGGTATATTAGAGAAAACATTGCCAACCAACTGAAATATAAAGTGCAAATTCAAATAAAACCACTAAAGCATGTTGAAATTTAAAATACAAACAAATTATAACTATTTTCAGCTACAGTGTGTACACTAAATTAACAGTTTGCACACTTAAGATAAGTGAAAGGTTTAACAGTATGCGATTTTTTTTTCTTTACATCTGTCACGTCATCAAAATGTTATCTTTCCTGGTAACCGTTACAGGAAAAGTAATGGAAATGAAAATTGGAAATTAATTGTTCTTCCACAATAGCTGTGTGTAGGACAAGGTTGGAAAACGTAGAGCGAGACTGAAAATTTCAATGCAATAGCCGGGATTTGAACCGGGGATCTTCCGGTCTGCGTTCGATTGCGCTAATCACTGTGCTACTATGGTAACATGCCGACACGATTGTGTCCATTGCTTAACCCTATACCTATTTGGTTAAACTAGAACCCCGGGACATTAGAGGATGTTATCCCATATGAATAAGGT
This sequence comes from Tenodera sinensis, assembly GCA_030765045.1. Lineage (NCBI taxonomy): Eukaryota > Metazoa > Arthropoda > Insecta > Mantodea > Mantidae > Tenodera > Tenodera sinensis. Next base: position 96,391,540 of record CM060962.1, on the reverse strand, counting down.
TTCCTTGTGGTTTACCGGAAAAATGCGAGAGAGTTGGAGAATTTCTCATGTCGGCACGCGGCCATGGTAGCTCAGTGGTTGGAACAACCGGACGGAGACCGAAAGATCCGTAGTTCGATCTCCGGATACGACATTGAATTTTTCAGCTTTGTTCTACCCTTTCCGAAATGAAAGTTGCTACTTCTCAAATATAAACCTTATTGAAATTTTTGAAAAGGTAATGTTAAATATATTATGCTTAAAAGCCTTTTGATGAGTAGGATTAAAAGGAATATATAATAATAAACCTGAAACTTAATTTATTATTTTATGTTGTTGGCATTTTGTGGCCTGTTAGAGCCCTCCTTAGAGAAACGAGAGACGCTGCTTAGCTTATTTCTTAACTGGGATCCAGATTATTGCATGCCAAATTCCATATCAAGGGTTTGACTCACGTTAAATGTACTTGTGTAAAAAATGGAATTTAGGGTATCATATTTTAGTATCACTTATTCTTTAGAAATCGAAAATTACGACATTTTCGGTTACACTTTTATTACTATTATTTTGCATTTTAATATTCTTGTATACATGTATGTGTTGCCTTTTCAGTCAAATATGCTGAACTAAATTTAATGGAACTTTAATAAGGTTTAACTCTGTTCTCACATAGATAATTAAGCTTACTGAGCTTTCTAAGAATATTGTATAAATAATTATCGTAACTTATTTAAAGTTTTAGGCCAGCATCATTTCTATATGCTAATTATTTAAGAAGTTATAACAAATCGCTGCTATTTTTCGTGTACATAACCCCGCTACCAAAAGAAACCGCACAGTTCCGAGTACAGTGGTTCGGGACATCATACATTTGTATTCTGTAATACCTCTGTTGCAATTTTTATATACATCTGAGGAAGAAGCTGCATTATTTGTTTTTAAAACTTCACATGACATGAAATTGAATAAGGGAGAGAATGATGGGACGTAAGATAAAGTGGGAATGGGAAAGAGAATCAATGAAAAATCTGAGTTAAGACTACAATTCCTATAGAGGTGCCAGTTCCTGTAGGTATATATTTCACATATTTTACTGCCATAGAAACATTACATAAATATGACCAATATTGAATAATTTCTAGCACCACTTCTAAGTGATAGGATCTCTTCTTTCGAGGGGAATAGGCGTACAAAGAGCGCCGAAGAAAATCTCATTGTACTCACGCTTATGTCTCACCATTTATCGTTGTACTAAGTCATGGCTATTTGATTGGTTGCTGTAGACCACGGTGCAAGGGTGTGTCACTCCATCTGGTAAATAGTTGCGCCAATAACCACAACAAAGGGCACAAAATGGCGTAGAAACAAAATATATGTTAACACTCTCGATCGTATTGGCTAAAAGAGGAGGTAGAGTGCGTTCAGTTTGATGAAGTTTCTCTCGCTGCACAGGGGCTACAGTGTACGTGTCATGCGACTGAGTAAAAATTGTTAGCTTATAAAGAGAGAAAATTGTATGTATGTATGTATGTATGTATGTATGTATGTATGTATGTATGTATGTATGTATGTATGTATGTATGTATGTATGTATGTATGTATGTATGTATGTATGTATGTATGTATGTATGTATGTATGTATGTATGTATGTATGTATGTATGTATGTATGTATGTATGTATGTATGTATGTATGTATGTATGTATGTATGTATGTATGTATGTATGTATGTATGTATGTATGTATGTATGTATGTATGTATGTATGTATGTATGTATGTATGTATGTATGTATGTATGTATGTATGTATGTATGTATGTATGTATGTATGTATGTATGTATGTATGTATGTATGTATGTATGTATGTATGTATGTATGTATGTATGTATGTATGTATGTATGTATGTATGTATGTATGTATGTATGTATGTATGTATGTATGTATGTATGTATGTATGTATGTATGTATGTATGTGCTGTAGAGTAATCTCGGAAATCAATGATTTTTATAATTATTTCACCGCTGAAAAGTTCTGTCTCGTTGACGGACATAAGCTATATTTAAAACAACTTCTAATTCCAAACCCTAAATGAATAAAACACTAAAAAGTAATTTTAAGACCGTTGGCACCAAAAGTAGAGCTTTCAACACGAACTATTCAGATTAAAAGTTTCAGATTATAACATTCGGCGGAATGACACTTTAAAACACTCCACTGTTACCACCCTTGTCTCTTTCAATAGAATGAGGTATACATATTAAGCGGAAGCATTGATTAATGCAATGGCGGATAATTTGAAAAACTTGGAAATGGAATTGTCGAAATTATGTGGCAAACAACGGAGAGGATAATGTTGGAATTGTTACCACAACCTTCTTTATATGCACTTGGTACATAATTTTCTGATTGCATGTAAGAAATCATGTCAAGTAACAGACTAGAGCATGTCCGAATATATACCGTTACTTCCACATAAATGTCAGCTGGATACCCGTAAGTTAATATCCAGGACTGTCTACAGTAGTATATGACAACGCATATTACCTGATTTAAACCTGCTCGTAGGATAGCTACAATCTGCTTTCAGCCTCAGTCTGCAAATATTCCTATCGCAAAATAAAACTCCAGTTTTATACTTGTATGATAACTATAAAAAGCCCGCATACTGGCATCCGAACATGTGGTCATGAAATAACATCTCTGAAAAGGGTTTGACTCTTCGTTGAAAACGCCATGGAATAGGAAGTATAGAAATTGAGAGAAGGCGTCAAAGATGGCATAGCATCAGGGAGACAAGGTAGACCGCGTCTGTCCTAAACATCGTTTTAGCTCATTTTGGTTTTAAGCCTCCGTCCCATTTAAATATAGCTGTATTTTAGATCAAGCTTCCGAACCGAACGTCTGAAGTTAAGCATAATAAAAGCTAATTATATCAATGACAGGACCTGAATTGCCTCTGGAGATGCTACTATTTGCACTTCTGTAAGCATTCCGCAAGCCCTTTGAGAGGTTTTCTTTTATAGCAAAATTACAGCGTGCCATGTTTAAAATACTGCGCATGTGCGGATGGGAGTGCCAACCTAAGGAAGGGAGTAAAATTCACTTTTTTGCAAGATTTTAGGGTTTCTTCTTCCCTTTGGAGAAGTGCTGAAAGTAATGCATAGATTGATGGAGAACAGTTGCGAAGATGTTGTGTATATTTTGTGTTAGTGATAAATTGATAAGTGTTCGGTGCAGTTTTTGTTTTCGCTTCCCGCTCATATAAATCTAAATGCTGATACAGTGTGTTGTGACAGTGCATTACATGAAATAAAATGGCGGAATCAGAAACTTAAGCTTGTACAAGTAGTGGAATACCTAACAACATTGGTAAGAAACGCACGCGAACGAAGCGAGTGTGCTTTGGTGTAACCACTGGTTGCTAATTAACGTAAGCTTAGGCACACATACCCTAACATGTGTATGTATACGCGGGTGTGTGTGTGTGTGTCTGAGAGAGAGAGAGAGAGAGAGAGAGAGAGAGAGAGAGAGAGAGAGAGAGAGAGAGAGAGAGATGAACCTGACATAGCCTCCCGTAAATCAAAAAGTAAGGTTATCTAGATGTATACTCAATCATAAGCATCTTTTCCGCATCATTCAAGAATGCACGCTCGCTTTGCTCGCGTGCTTTGGTGTAAGCACTAACGGCTAATTAACGTACGCTTACATAAAGAAGCTAAGTGTAACATTCCTTTAATCAGACGCCTAAGAACGCACGTGAGCGTAATGTTGGCATCTGTCCAGCTGGGATGGGCGTGTTTGTTAGTCTGAAGTTGGCAGCTGCGCATGTAGAGTGACGTAAGCAACGTTACCGGATGTAGGAAAGTATTTACACCCACTGGGTACGGAAGCTAGTCCATGTACTCGTAGAAATAACTTGTGTATAATACACTTATTGTAAGAAAAGTACTCCACTCCTTTGCATATAGCAGACCTTCTGGGATAGACATTTCCTTGTGTGTCCATTGTTGCTGTGGTTGTACTGCTACCTTCACTTTCCTTCCATAACCGTCTCCTTCTACCTCTTGAATAGATTACTTGCTATACGTGGACCTTCAGCAGCATTCAGAATGCTGCTACGTAAGGTTTACTTACCCCACTCCTCGTGTTTGGTGGCAATCTTCACTGGCCGAGGTAGACATGTCTATGACTGACCATCTGCATGCGAGGATGGGGCGTGTACGTCACCCAATGACATAATGCTGTCTTCCAAGTCTGGGGCCTAATGACCTAGCTGTCGACCAGCCCTTAAACCTCACTCACTCACACATACTCTTACTTACTCACTCACTCGCTCACTTACTCGCTCACTTACTCACTCGCTCACTTACTCACTCGCTCACTTACTCACTCGCTCACTTACTCACTCGCTCACTTACTCACTTACTCACTCGCTCACTTACTCACTCGCTCACTTACTCACTCGCTCACTTACTCACTCGCTCACTTACTCACTCGCTCGTTTACTCGCTCGCTCACTTACTCGCTCACTTACTCACTCGCTCACTTACTCGCTCGCTCACTTATTCGCTCCCTTACTCGCTCCCTTACTCACTCGCTCACTTACTCACTCGCTCCCTTACTCGCTCGCTCCCTTGCTTGCTCGCTCACTTACTCACTCGCTCGCTCATTTACTTACTCGCTCGCTCATTTACTTACTCACTCGCTCGCTTACCTGCTCTCTCGCTCACTTACTTACTCACTCACTCGCTCACTTACTCGCTTGCTCACTCGCTTGCTCACTTACTGGCTCGCTCATTTACTCGCTCGCTCACTCGCTTTCTCATTCTCGCTCGCTTACTTACTCACTCGCTCACTTACTCGCTTGCTCACTTACTGGCTCGCTCACTTACTCGCTCGCTCACTTGCTGGCTCGCTCACTTACTTGCTCACTCACTCTCACTCTTCCAAGTATCTGTGATAGGTTTATTAGCGTATTTATGATTTCTGAAACTGTGTATTAGTATAATTAAATACGGCATGTTCTGGTAAGTTAACCAAAATTGTAACTTTGAATTCCATTCTGTGTTAATAAAACGTTCACTATCAATTAGAAAAATAAAGATTCCTTTCGGAGAGACCTGAGTGACAAGGTTCCAAAGTAATTGATATTTAAAATAAGAGATAAAGTTGCAGTCCTAAACTAAACCTATGAGGCACATCGAAACAGTAGGTCCTAGATTATAAAATTGAGAATGTATTGTATGTTAGTTATAAGCAAGATTGATATTTATCTGAAAGCTCTCGCGGTCAAGCAATGAAGCAAAGAGAATGTAGCACATTGAGGGTATTCGTGAGCAGCAGTGTAACTAGGTACACGAGAGAAAATGCCTCTCCAAAATGTTTTGTTAAACACACTACTGGGCACAAAACAAAATATAACAGGATATGCTTATAACGGTAGGATGTGTATGCGATACATAAACCAAAATGATTTAACAAACACTAATATAACGAAGTTTTGTTGCGCTTCCCCTGTGTTGTAATTGAATTGAGATACCATTGTATCTCTAATTATTTAAAAGGGAATGATTCTGTCCAGCGCAACATTCTAAATTGTTTAGCCGATATTAATAGACAACTGAGAAGATTTTTTTTTTTTTTTCTAAAGGGTTAAAGGCTATTAGTATCTCCCTTTGTAGCTTGGGAGTGAAGTTTTAAATTGACCAGTTTCGCCCTGTTTCGCTGTTTATTGATGTCGGGAGCTGATGTACCATGTGAAAAGTGTAGCCTATGCTATCAAACAATTACGGGACCGAAGAGAGGGTATAAGGCTTTAAAATATCATCTATTGTACTTAACTTTAATTACTACAGAATTTCTGTACTTGTTTTGCCACTGAAAAGTTCCTACAGGGTATGCAACATTACCGAAACTTGGAAGGCATTTGGCGTGAGGTTAAGGAAATACACATTATCCAGTTATATTGCATACCCATTTGTGTGGATATCAGGTGATTTTTATGCATTAGGAATATTATGAAAATATAAAATGGGGCTTTATGAAATTATGTTCTTAGTAGTAAGTTACAGGATCTACCATTAAGCTATATAGCACCGTATAATAATTTCGTAAAGGATACAGTTGGACGTAAATAAAATGAATTACATTTTTACTCGTGTTAGAAAAACATACCCGTGTAACGCTGCGTTATTCAAATATAATATTGTAACGCAGCTGTTATTGTCCAGGGTTATCGGAAGATCGACGCGTGCTTCTAATCAAACGCCTGTATAATGAAAGGGAAAGACTTGCAGAATTTTGTACAAAGAAGAGAAGTTAAGGCCAGCTCATGTCAGCGTAGAGGTATGCAGTGTCTAGTTAAAACTTGCTTTTCCTAACTACTCCACAACTGAGCGCAATGCAATAGTGCACCTTTATTGGGGATCCCTCAAGTCTTACAGGCTTCGCAGGATTTATTCGAACTGACATCATTGAGTACAGGCTATCCATGTATTCTGAATGCGTCACTTAGTGTTGGTAACTTCCATTCTATGCACTTCGCCCTGCGAGTGGTATGCACATTAGTAGTAGAGTACGGCCCAGGGTAGGTGTATGCGAAATGTCTCAAAGAAACTCTAGAAGCCGGCTGCAGAAGGAAACGGAAGGCAGCAGTGCAACTGCATATTATTGTCACTTTGCTTTTGCAGAAGCAGAATAGACACATAAGGAAATGTTGCCGAAAGAGACACTTTGTGTAAGAGAGGGAAATATATATTTCAATACACCGGGTGGAAGGTACTACTACTGAGTGCAACAGATATGTTCAACACAATTATTGTCAATAAAGAACCGTTTTGCCGGAAAAAAGTAACAGGTCAAATACCTGAAGCCATCTAGCTTCTTGGTGAATGAATATAAATGGTTTATTTTTCATTAACTGTCGTGCAAACATAGTGAGAACAATGCTGTAATGCATTTCTACCTTGATTCGAATGTATATAGTTAATTTAATGCTAAACTGTCCGGCAAAGTTTAATGTCTAAGAAATTTGGCTCTCACCTTCGTTTAACGGCGGCCACATTCGGATGGAGTGGAGTTTAGGGGAGTTCTCGACTGCCGTTACTAAAACTTAGGCGAAAATGAAGGGCAGACGACAAATTCATGACCCAGGTATAAGCATCGGTGGGTGATATGACAGCTTTAACGGTCGTTTTTGACCAAATTAGTTTTATTTCACCCCGGCAATCTACGAAAGAACGCAAATGTTTTACGAAAATGAAGACTTTTATATGTATATTAAAAGCAATTACTATTGTTTTTGCTCGTAATTAATAATCATAGTAATCTTAACAATTATAATATATTATAATAAAATAATATAATATTATAATGAACTTAAGGTGCATTATTGGGACAATCTGTATCCTTTTATGTCAACATTGTTTCAACCCTAAAATACATCGTTTTGCTTCCTTCATTTTTCCGCTTCCTTAACTTTGGAAAACTGAATACCTGTTCATTATTACTTGAACGAATACATTATTTCAGTAATATTCACACCTTTCAGGCATAAAGTTTTTAATAGTGTGGATTTGTCCAAAGCGAGTGTTTTGTTTACATCTAAGGCAGCGCTAGCGTGTGCGAGGATAGCTCAACGTTGCCATTTACGTTGCCGAAAACATGACATTTTTACAAAACGCTTGGACTCGCCGAAACGAAATTTAGTATTTTAGATTTCTTACACCTGTATCTATTAGTTATGCACAAGTCGTACGTAAGTTATGTACAATAAAGGACACAAATCATTTTTAAATGTGACAAAGGTCTAGAAACCAAAATAAGTTAACACTATCAACTTTTAGGGTAGATACTATCTACCCCTGTCTTCCTGACATTACGCTACTGCTATCGAATAATTTTACTGTGCATTATGTGGCGGCGGCAGCGGGCGCCGGACCTCGGTGTCGTCGTCTTTCCTCGACTGCTCGTGTCTGCAAATCGTGCTTATCGCCAGCCACACATGTTCTAACGGTCAATGTAGGGATGTGGGGGAATAGGTTGGTTCGATCTCAGCGTGTAATAAATGTAATAACTAATAAAGGTCACGGAGGACCTTCATGTGTCCAACAAGGAAGACGACAGTATCTTCTGTACTGCACTTCTAATTTATTGTGATTGTCGTGACAGCTGCCCAAAATGTACCAGAATTTTCAGAGGACAATTTCCGTGACCGTATGTAATTCCTTGTCCCTTATAACCGGCATTTCCCTGATGAATTCTAATCCCCGAGATTGCGAATTTCCGCACTACCCATTCGCGGAGTCTTTTTACCACATCTTTTCACCTCTGTCTCGTCCAAGTCACTCAGCTGAAGTCCCCTAATTCTCTGCCACTTCCTCCCAACCTCACCTTCTGGACCACAGACTTCTGACCTTCTAGTTTTGAAAACATCCACCCTCGTTAAAATCAACGACTTAGGGAACAAAGATGTATTCGAAACTCCCACTCCGAGAATCCTGACTGTTCATGTTCGAGTATATGGTTTTCGGGAGAAGTTCCCGTTACAATTAGCACGCCAACCTTTCAGTTGGATGCATATTTATTGTAATCATGAAGTGCATTACTCAGAGCACTAATATACATCTTCCCTTACGCAGTGAAAACGTATTTTGTGAAATACCTTTATTACTTAATGGGTGTGTAATACGAAAGCAAGTTGTGACCGAGAATATAACTGTATATTCCTATCTAAATAGATTTGTATTGGATCCCAAATAACGCCGGGTAAATAACTCCCTTTCGTGTCTATATACCTAATCTAATATTGACAGCAAAGGAAAAAAACAAGTATAACCGAGCTACAAAGCTGTGATTCACAGTAAGATGAACTTTAGCCTGTCCAGAGGATAAATTGGTGTAATTGGACAGGGGAGAAGCACCCTGCCCAAACTGAGTTAACCTGCAATTAGCTGGCTGGGCGAGTTTAAAAAGCGACTGTACCCTATAAATATGGAGTTCACAATATAGCGACATGCGACACAATATTCCCTCTCAAACTTTAATGTTCACAACAAGGCGATGCGCATTTGAACTGAATTATTACAACTTTAGCACAACTTAGTCTTGTACGTATATAAAAAAGAATCTTTGTATGCGTGCCTAAACCGCTTGGCCATCACCGTGGAATTCGGCACGTATATGCATTCTTTCATGCTATCCAGTTTACTATGCAACGTACTACATTCATACTGTTTTCTCTACCCGCTTTTCATGTAACAGATACACATGTCCTCTACTCGCCCTTCTACACAAAATTCATACAATTATCTATGATTAAAATAGAAACACAACGTATTACATTCATACGGTTTTCTCCGCTCTCTTCTTTTGCGTAATACACTCACATATTCTTCTCTACTCGCCCTTCAACATATAAGTCATACAATTTTTTATGCGATTAAAATGCAAATGCAATGTATTACATTCACATGGTTTTCTCCACTCATTGTTACGTAACACATTCACATGTCCTTCTCTGCTCTCTTCTACAAACAATTCATACAATTTGCAATATGTTTGAAATAGAAATGTGACGTATTACATTCACACTGTTTTCTCTACTCGCTTTTCCTTTATGAAGCACAATCACACTTCCTTTTCTATTCCCTCTTCTACACAGTTCATACAACTTTCTGTGTGACTGAACTGCATTCACGCGGCTTTCTTTACTCGCTTTTCTTTCAGCAGTATTTGTGATTGTCTAGCGGTGCGTTTCCATAGTGTGTTCCCCATGTTATTTTATTTATTTATTTTTTTTTTTTTCGTTTTTGTTTTTATAGTATCCTAAGAGTTTAACTCAAGTGTATTAATATTTCTTTTAATGTCTCTAAAGCAGGTATGGACAAAATCAGCTCAACTGGGCCACCCCACTGGAACACGTTCTTACCTCACTCCACCTGCCATCCCTCCCCTGCACTGCTGTTCGGGTTCCGACACACCTCATTCAGTGGCGAGTATGAAGAGAGTTTAATATGCTGATTTCAATTTGCAAATATAAAGTGTTACAATATCAAATACCTACTTTGAATACTCGTATTTGTAAACATTTAAAAGGGACGATATAATTCCACTTCTCAGTGGTTTAGTTTATTAGTTTATTTAATATAAAGTATTGTATTTCATGCTTCAAAGTTTATACATGATATTACGTTTAAAACCAAAAAGTTGGTTATGTTCATCAAATAGTTATAAACTATTTTAAGGCTAAATAGCAATGTAACCTTGCTGCTTTATTTATTATGAAAGAGAAACAATTTGGTATGTTAATCATAAGGCAGCGTAAGAATATTACGTGCATAAGATAAAGGGAGTTATAAAGTTCAGGATTATGTAATTTGCCTAACCACAGTATGTGTCTGTAATGATTGTATGCAAAACGTGTATAATACAAAGAAAATAATTAACAGCGTAGAAATTATTACTACTTCGCAGGTGGAACGAAAACATCACTAGTAGTACCCAAAGAACCTTTGTCACTGGGTAAGAGAATGTGGGGCGAGTGAGGCACGTTCAATCGCTACCTCTCCTCTCGTGTCCATGCCTGCTCTAAAGAAACACACAGCTATTGAACAATGCAACTTAAGTCTACAAGTCGTAGGGATAAAGCGTTAAACCACGGGCAACGCCGGTTATTTCAGCTAGTATATTCATACAGTTTAGTAGTACTGCTTTAAAAAGAATGCATTTCTCATTTATAGTATCTTAACAGAACGCATACAAACAATTCAGTGGATTCCGACAAGCCGCGCAGTAAAAATTAATTGCACTTCATATTCGTCGCACGGTACGTTTTTATACCATTCATGGTGAATTTCTATCGGTAAATCTTATCGCTCATGTCGCGTCGCCAATGTCGCTCCATTGTGAATCCGGCAAAAGTCAGCAGTGCTACATTGGAATTCAAGGAGTTTCTCAGTTCAGAATGTTTCTGTCTGTCCGTCACGATAGGGATTTCAGCACGTCAGACCCTGAGAGGAAGGGTGATGAAAGTATCCTGCATACATCCAGAAGTAATCACAAGCTGAACTACAACTGCGGTGGGTCCCTAACCGGCGCAGGCAAGTTCTTCAGCATAACCGTATTCCAGGTCACCACGGAGCCCACCACTAGCCAGTTCCGGCTGAGCTATCAGTTCCCCTGGAATGGCGGCCGACCGACCTCAACATATCCCCTCAGCCGAGCACCGTATTTCCAGAGTGCAAGCACCATCGTACCGGAGCCTGCCGGCTAATCCTTGGACACTTACAACCTGGGAAGACAGGACAGAAAGAATAGAATAAATGAAATAAAAAGAAGTGAAGCGGGGGATGCAAAAAGTATCCTTCCGAACATACACCTTAGTGCCAGGGAAAACCCTCGACAAATCTAAGTTACCGCCTGAGCCATCCCGCTCGTTCTGCAGAATGTTTGGAGAGTATTATTGCCCTCAGAGGGCTCTTACGCAAGTGTGACTAGAGAATGGAGCTGAAATACACGCACCTACCGCATGGACCGCCATGTTTTATAAGTCGCGGATTTCAGCAGTGAAGAAATCCATCACGAATCTTTGTGATTGCTGCTTCAATACAGCACATGTCGTTTTCAAGGTAAAGCATACATCTTTTAAACTGTGTACTTATAACAAAAGGGAAGTTTTAAACGGGAGCTAGTCTAGAAGGAACACTTACCTCAGATTAAATATTAAGAAATTATATAAAAGAAACAATTGGGGAAATAACTGTAGGAAGAGATGACAAAATAGGAAATAATGTTAGAATAAATCTTATTAAGGAAGAACAGAGAATGAAAAAACTTAATAGTAAATAAGTATGTAAATAAATCAATGTAACATAAGAATTGTGTGTATGAGTGCAGATCTGAATGTTATAAAGGATACAATTTGTACAGGAAGGGATTAACAGGTTAAGGTGATTAGCAGTCGGAGCACACAGGATAGCTAGGGAAAAAAACTCATTACAGCGAGTAGGCTAAATAAGTGGCCGCAGAGTAAAAGGATGTTGAATTAGAGACTGGAGCGAGCGAGATTAGTAACATTAAAAGAAACACATAACTTAAAATTACCAAAGTAGTAGCGTTTTGCCAAATGCTGACTTCTGCTCTCAGGTAGACAGCATTTATGTCGTAAGAGCCTTCTCGCTCGCTTGCCTAAGCACGGCACCAAGAATGGTTTTCAAACCCTCGTGGACTACAGGAGCTTGGTGATAGCAAGGAGGACGTATTGCATTTTATAGGAATCCTCACGGAAATGTTCCAAAAAGTGTATTGCCTAAACAAGCAGTGGAGCACCTGTAATGAGGTGGGTATAACTCTCCTTATCTTTATGTGAAAGGGGCATCATTGAACGGAAAAGTCCTAAGAAAGGAGTGCTGCCAGAAATCTGAAAACTAAGCAGACCACCTTGTCGCTAAGCAAAGCACATCAGTAATATTTGTTTAGGCTGAACACGATGTTCACAGTTTATCGATGTTTATCCCTACCTGCAGGTTAAGTGGTAATTGTCACTTAATTCTGTTGCCTTACCTTTGAAGAAGCTGTAAATATTAGAGCATTTGCGTGACTCACGCTAGCCTATATTCTACAAGTGCGGTGCGTCTATGTTTTATGATTTGGGTCATTGCACTGCATCGTGGAAAAGGATTAGTATGTTCTTCAACCTTTACAGATTTTTTCCCTCCATTTGAAGCTGATACCAAGATAAATTAATCATGAACACTTACTCCTTGACTTGGAACAGTAAGGACGCGCTAGCCATAAATGACAAAGTTGCAACACAGTCAAAGTTTAAAAAATGTCATTCAACTTTTATGGTCAATAAATTGTTCATTTACCGTTAACATGATACAATGAATCTAAGCTTGTTGAAAATCTCGAGTAAATGAACATTTAGTTTGTATGTCCAAAAATAATAGCAAATAGAACTGCAAAGTTTTTCAGTTTTAATGTTGTGAAAGATACTTCTGTATACACTAAGGTTACAATTTAAAAATTTGTTTCCTTTTACAATTCTGGCTTATGGTAACCGTTTCTGAAAATTTTCGCTTGAGTAAAATGTTCGAAACGTGGAGTTTTCGTACAGATTTTCAAAAAGAAGGTTTCTTAATTCCGCTCCGGTCGATTCAGTCATTTCTGTACCCGAGCTTTTAGTTTTGTTCTGTCGTCAGTTCTGTGGAACGTTGGTTCATTATCCAGCGATTATTTACCGATGTTCTATAATACTGAATTCGTATGCTCCACGACGATCGCCACTTTTGAAGTTGTCTCCTCACTTTGCATCAAGTTGATGCCGTTTAGGGTATCACGGTCTCTGCTGCTACTGTCTTAGATATTTGGGTTTGTGTAGGTGATATTTGTAAAGACAGCACCAGTTTACTTTTCTGATATAATTTTAATATCTGTTAACATCATTTAAATAGATCGATAGTTACGACTATCGATTTTGAAGGAATGTTCACCTTTCTTATAGGAATATGCAGCTCAAACTGCGAAAAATTGCAAAATCTTTACCCGGCAAGTTCTTTAGGGTTAGATGCTGAATTTTTTTAAACTAAGGCGCAGGCGATAATTCTACAGAAAAGTTAACGCGTGTTGAATTCACGAGAAAGTCCAATCTGGTTTGAATTCACGGCTTCTCAACCTAAGCACCACCTACACGAAAACGTTCATGTATACGTGGACGAATCATAAATCGAGCATATCGCGTCACAAATAGTACACTGCGGTAACTAGCCTATGAAACCTTCCACTTTGCTCTTCTCATCCTAGGAACTACTGCCTAAGTGACTAAGGATAGTGAACCATCCTAAGTTTCCCAAAACCCTTACAGCTAAGGTGTTCATTACATGGCTGCATTTTGAGGCGATATTTCTGTGTAAGCCCTCTAAAATAATCTAATAGAAAGCTATAGAGGCGGCAGAAAAGCCTCCTAAGATTAAGAATTGTAAATACAGTTGGTAAAGTGAAGATTCAATTATCTTCTTTCCATGGCTTGGTGATGCGTCACATTGAAAAAGACTCTCCGCGGGAATTAAGTGGTTTGTCTATGTAAAATGTTTTACAGACGAACGTTTGTGGTGGTGGAAAGTACAAAGTAACGACGTACAGAATAAGCGTATATTCTGCGAAGCTGCACTAATTATAGAGAAGAATATGGACATAGTAAAATGTATAGTCCGCGCGAGGGGAATTGTAGACCCGTAGCGTGATTCGAAAGGACGCCAAGCAATGAGATTATGTAATTTTGTGTTAATATATTGAATTTGTGTGCCTATAGATTCAAATAAAAACAAATACTTTAAAGTGGATCTCTATAAGTAATTTATTTATTCGTTGACCCGTACCGCGCCCGAAATACATTGAGAATGTTGGTAAAAATTTTGAGTTTCATCGTCGCAAAATGGCGCTTACGTGGGGCAAGTTGACAAATATTTTAAATAATCATCGTAGATGGTGCCCCATCTCTTCATTTCTAATAGTTACAATTTGCTAATGATTTCTCAACATGAATTGCTAATGACCCATTTCTCTGTAGAATCTGTTTACTCCGGCTTCTTATAGTTTATATTCATTTCCTTACATTATTTATTAAGATTATTCGTGTCTTAATATAATTAACTTTATTTCTTCTCGTCAATAACTACGATATCAAATTATGTATCCGTTTGCCCAAATTAAACCCCAACTTTGAGTATTTCGAATGCCGTTGTCTCCAACTCTTTCAATTTTCTTCATATTTTTACAGATTTCTTCCTATTCACACATTGTTATGTACAACTATTTCAACAACTGATGACGCTTTTCTTCACAAAAATAAAAAAAAAATATTTCTTATACTACATTTTCTATGATATTTAAATTTTTAATTTTTCTGCTGAATTTTTCCATTTTGGTATATTTTAATTCATACGTGTGTTGTCCAAGTTTGTCTACAATTACTGCAGGACCCCTGTATAATAACTCCATTCCTCTATTTCTCCCTTTTAGCATACTTGATAAACTTCTTTTACTATAACGAAGTTAACTATTTTAATTACCGCTTATGCTTGCTTTCTTTCCTTCCTTCCTTTTATATTTTTGCTTTTCTGACGTTTACCTACTTAATCCTTTCAAAAGCAATCACATACCTATCTTCCTCAATTAGTGGATCTTAATTTATATCAACAATCATAGGCGCATTTTAAAATATTTATTCTGGATCTATACGTAATATTAGTTTAATAGGTGCAAATGCTTCTTTGACACTTACTATTCCTAACCTTGTCTATTACGGTGAAATATATGTATAACCCAGTTTACTTAACTACTGTAAGTTTACGAAAGTAAATACCTATATCTCGCAATACACATTATGTGGTGTTTCCAGGTGGAAAATAGGATGAAGTTTTAACCTATTATTTCTCAAAGTTTCCGTAAAACATTTACTTCGATGAACAGCGGTATTCTGTTTAGCCATACTGAACTATGAAAAGTGGATTCACAAAACGCGAATTGGAAATTTCAAATTATTGGCTGTTGCCGCATTGTTTGAATTTCATTGTCTGCTTCTTCGTGAATAGCGAAAGGGATTGCTCGTGCTTTGTGTATATGATTCAATGGGTGCCATTTCAAAATAATGGTTTAACTTGTACATTTCCCAGGCTTTTCTGAGAATACTTGTCTTTCATCAACATTCTAAATAAATGTTCCCTCTTGTTTTTTCATCTAAGTAATTTACCTGATTTCCTGTTCATCTCAATTTTTGAGATGTTCACGGCTTGCTATGTCATAGCACCTATTTGCTTGCTAATAATCGTACTCTTATTTACCCCTCATTATTTAAATCAAGTGCATCTACAATCACTTATGTTTGCTCCATTAGCTCCTATTTTAATACCTTCCACAAAGAAAGTATTTCACATTTCTTCCTCCTATTCATCCGAAATCACTTGTTCGAACATGGTAACCTAATGGATGGTACTACATTTGCTTCCTTCCCACACCATGGGTATAATCACATCCAATTATAGCTTCTGTTGTTAATATTGGTACTACAAGAAAAAGTGAATGTCCTTCCATTCACTTCTACGTCTAACATAACTTGAAATTTCACTCTTTTCTTCCCCCTGTCAACTGCCAATGAACAAAATATTCCACTTACCGGTAAGAACATTACGTTCATACCACTTTTTATTAATCTCTCTCAAAAAAGCTTTGTTAGCAAACTTTACCATTTGCTCAGGTGTCGATTGTTACATTATTTGCTTTCCCATTCGTATTTTAATCCTCGGTGGATCCAATAATTATCATTTTCTTCGGGCCTATTTGCATGTTCTTTCTCTCTCTATCTCTCTCTCTCTCTCTCTTTCTTAATCATCCATTTTTCCATCTGAAAACGTTATTATTTCCAGTCTTTACTGAAGGCGCTTGTGACTGGGACCAGCGTTGCCCTGTATCCCGATGTCACTTGCTCCTGCAGCTTCGTAGGTGGCTCTACCTACCACATTGCGCTTAACCACGCAGTTTACAGCTCATTGCACATCTTGAAAAAGATGTTTACTGGGAATACACCGTTAGCGAATGCTCAAGTTTTCCGAATAGTACTCGCATTCTGGAACTTGATCATTCCCTTGCCTTTTTTATTTGTCTTACAGTGCACGTTCCGGAAAGCTAGTGTAAAACTGTCATGTAAATGTTCTGCATTGTAAAACCTTTTGGTACATTGAATTTTAAATTAAAAAGTTAAAAGAAATTGATGCCACATTCCCTCGACTTTTACTCACTTTTCTTTAACATGAATAGTTCGTAGAATATTCTTCTACTTCTTGTTAACTGAGATAAGCCTTCATTGCACATTTACACATATTTCGTTATAGATATAAAACACAGTAGACTAAAGCGATAGTCGGATTTTTACACCACGCCTCGCTATGTGATGGCTTTGAAATTCCATGCTCTTTCATGCCCACAAGAGAACGAATAAGGTCTTAGCACTTGAAAGTTAAAACTGGTAACAGGGAATGTCTCGAAAATACTTCATGGCATAAAGTTTGGGATTAATTGTTTATTTTAGTAAAATCTAATTCTTTTTGTGGTTCAAGATTTTGTTTTCCCTATTACAAATTGTAACTGTAATTCAGAAGGAAGAAGACTGCAAAGGCTATTCCCAGAAAGTTCAACATGTGCACTTAGTTTTGACAGGCAAATAGCCTTAAACATGTGATAATCAGATTTGTTAGAGCTATTTTAATAAAATAAAAAACTTCCTGACAATTTTCCCATGTGCAGGGCAGATTGGAGTGGCGGAATTTCCCTAAATTCTTCGTGCCGAGTCTTTCAAAGACACTGAACTTAAAACCAGGTTTGATATTTAATCGACTAAGATTTTTAGTGAAGTTCTCGGCTCTTTCTCCCTCCCTCTCCCTCCCTAACTCTCCCTCTCTCAGGGCCCTAATGACCTAGTTGTCGATGAGCCCTTAAACCCAACTCACTCACTCTCTCCCTCTCTCTCCCTACCTCTCCCTCCCTCTCCATCTCCCTCCCTCTCCATCTCCCTCCCTCTCTCCCTATCCCCCTCTCCCCCCTCTCTCTCCCTCTCCCCCTCTCTCCACCTCTCTCTCCCTCTCTCTCCCTCTCTCTCTCCCTCTCTCTCTCCCTCTCTCTCTCCCTCTCTCTCCCTCTCTCTCCCTCTCTCTCCCTCTCTCTCCCTCTCTGTCCCTCTCTGTCCCTCTCTGTCCCTCTCTCTGTCCCTCTCTCTGTCCCTCTCTCTGTCCCTCTCTCTGCCCCTCTCTCTGCCCCTCTCTCTGCCCCTCTCTCTGCCCCTCTCTCTGTCCCTCTCTCTGCCTCTCTCTGCCTCTCTCTGCCTCTCTCTGCCTCTCTCTGCCTCTCTCTCTGCCTCTCTCTCTGCCTCTCTCTCTGCCTCTCTCTCCCTCTCTCTCTCGCGTGCACGTTTTGTATAAGATACGATTTTACTCGAGGGGAACCTCAAAATGTGTATTTCCTGTGAAATCTCTACAACATTTTTGGATGTACTTGCTTCACTTACTATAGATCAGTAGAAAGACTAAGAAAAGTAAAATAATTCGTTGAAGATTATATATTCAAACAAAACTATGAACATGGTCTGTACTCAAATCAGTTGTGCAGATATTTAAGAGAAATATTTTCTCTACTTTCTATGCGGGAAGACCTCTCCTTTCTTTGTCAGAAGATTACTCTTTCCTGGGATGCTTGTGTGTTAGAAGAGGTGAAACTGTTTTGAAGTAAGCGTAACAAGTATATTTTCCCTAATATTCTTCAGTCCATGAGCTGTATTTGTTCACCTGTTAATCCGATACACATGCACATACGATTATTAAAATGTCTCTGAAGTAAAAGACTCGATATGAAATCGGAGTCATTCAATTCTCTAAGGCAGTGCTTCCAATTTAATTTCGCTTTACGTCAGAGAGTCACTTCCGATTTTCCCAGGAATCTAATGAACATAAAATCTCCCTTCTCGCATACGGAGCTCAGAATTGGTCTGTATATAGCTAACATTACCATTACCCAACAGAACCATTAAAAGTCGAATTTTTTGTCTACATGTTGGGTATAAGCAACACATGTGACACTGTATGTTCTTGCATTATTCTGTTTTTTGAAGGTTTATTAACAATGATAAAATGTCATTATGTAGTCATTTCAAGACAAAAGTGTATCATGTGTTCGTTCTTTTTTCCCAATGTGTACTTTTCAACATATAATCCGTTACTTACGCATCAATTGCGATCAAAAGTTAATGGATAGTTTTTTGCTTGATCTTCACAAGCATATTTACACCCCTAACCATCATTTTTTTTATTCTTTTATGCTAATGAATTTGGACAAAAGCAAATTACTTCGAAAATGTATTAATTTTCTCCTGAATATCATCTGAAGAGAAACAAATGTCAATCTTAATACGTAAGTATGATTTAAAAAAAAAGGCAACAACAATGACACATCCTATTCTTAAACGTGTAAACAATAAAACGTTTGGTTTTTGTTCTTCAATTTCTGTGCTGCAAAGTTTCTTCAAAATCTTCCTATACTTTACAAAGTAATATACCATAATCCTAAATATGATTGTATTTTTTGAATCTCGGAAAAACCAGTGACACAGTTAGGTTAAAGGTCTCTCGCTCGTTTAAATGCGTATGAATCTTTTGCTAGCGTTGCTATTATAAGGTTTAATCAACTGCGGAAATTGCATCTAAATTTGGAATTTGCTCAAAAGCTCAAATATACAGCTAGGAAAATAAAACCGTGGAACAGCTTTGAGTAAATGTATTCAAGACATTTCCCCTTCACTCAGGTAACCTACCGATAGATAAGTCCCATAAATGTGTCATTGCTCGACGAAAAGTAGTTGGAGGCAAATTTGCCCTCCTCTCTTTCGCGTGGGTATCACGATAATTAGTACCGCATGCCCCACGGACACTTTTCGCTCTTTGCTAGTGACGTCACTTGCGAGTTGGCTAGTCTTGTTTTCCCATGATATCCAAAGAACCTGCTTTTGAAACATTTGCTAATGCATC
The DNA here is from genome assembly GCA_030765045.1 of Tenodera sinensis. Classification (NCBI taxonomy): domain Eukaryota; kingdom Metazoa; phylum Arthropoda; class Insecta; order Mantodea; family Mantidae; genus Tenodera; species Tenodera sinensis. The sequence continues at coordinate 96,371,987 of CM060962.1, read as the reverse complement.
AGCGTGTTGTAGTGTGTGATCAATTTTAAATAAAGAATTTTCACCACTTGACAGAAACACTCCATGCGTTCAAGACTGAATTCATTCTAGTTGTGAGATTACCTGACTTTGAAATCCCAGTTCCTATATGCAAAATAAACTGTCTTGAAGGTCCAGATACGGTTCCGCTTCAGGAACTTAACGAGTAGCAGAATGTCCAACAGTTATTGTTTTAATACCGATTTTGATGGTTTAGAATGCATGACAGGTTGTGTTATATAATTTTGCAGTGTGTGCTGATGGCGTCATTTGGGATTACTTTAAGAAGTTACGGAATAAGTTGGGATTCTGTAAGTTAAATGATGGTCATAAAGTAAAGCTACTCGTTTAATGAACATCACTTGCAGTTGATCTGTAAATTAAGACATCCGGTGCATTGAAGACTTAATACGTTTCTTATTCAACGCTGAAAATCTGGGAGTTTAATTCCACGCAGTGCTGAGTATCATTCGTTTTCCAGGCAGTTATATGACCATCCTTCTTGCTATTGATTTCTTGTGCTAAAATATCGCGACCCAGTAATGTTTGAGATGTTATTTTTAGGATACGTCAATTGTCAAGGAAGTTCCTGATTTTATTCAGATAAATAAGCGTAGAACGGGGGAAAAGGTTTCCGTATCAATGCCATGAAATGATCTGTTTCCGTGAGAAGGTGTGTGGTGTTCTCAAGAATTCACTTTCCTTTCTCGGATTATTACCTACACATGGTAAACATAATAAACATGCTTCATTAGATTTCGGTTCAGTTCTACCTTTTATGGGGACAATTCTCTCAGTATTCTTACAATTTCTTTCCATTCGTTGGTATCGTTTATCACTTCTTTATTAGTACCTGTTTGTCACAAGGCGATTTAGGATTGCAATATAATAAAAAATACACCAGTTTGTAAAGCTTACAATCGTATTGCCTCGAACTAAATACACCCATCCCTTCATTGTTTTCAATTTTGACATAAAAAGTAGCTAAATTTATTGATTCGGTGGACTAAATGCCTTAAAGTGCATTAAATCTCTAGGAGATCATGCGAGTGGTTTCCTAATTACTTAATGTTTCCTAATATTTGACATAAATGTTTACATTAACGTAATACAGCAAATGACGTAGATGAAAATTGACGATGTTCGTGCTGGTGTTAAATTTTGATGGTAAAAGTATTCGGAAGGGAAAACTATCATGCTTCAGTAGTAAGATATGCGTGTACTGTATCGTATTTAAGTGGTATAATAGTATTACACCGGTCGATGACTGATATACAAATGAAGACATAGATCTGAAATTTGACTAGATTAATAATTATGACAGGCACAAAATTTAACATTGGCTAATACCTGACAATTACTATTCTCTCTTGTTGTGCAAATACATTCTGTGGGCGCAATAATATTTATATCACTGGCTTTACAGTGTGATTTCTCAGCGTGTTCAGCCATACAAGATAGCAAGGCATGGCAAGCCACTGATTGGTGTTGTGTTGATACAACTGTCATTAAATTTTGTGTCAGCCATAAATATACAAATCCAAGATCGTGAATAAGAGCCACAGCCATTATGCCATTTTAGGTGACCTTAGGTACTCAGATGTAGGCTTTACTTCCACCTAAACAAAGCGGCATAGGCTTATGCAAACTGCCAGTAGTTGGCTTTCATTTGTTTGGTTAAAAATTTAATCTTATGCAAAAATTGAACTTTAGTGTATTTATTTGTAATTGTATCTTCTTTTGTGTCGTTTTATGTCTCTATTCTGCCTGGTTTGTAAAGCGGGAAACTGCTGATCGACCTTTAATAAATTATTAAAAAAAAAAATAAAAGTATTGAACTTCAGATTCAAATAATGTGCTATAATTTTCTAAAATTTCATTTGTAATGCAATAATTGTAGGTGTATGTAGTCCGGCACAGTTGTTGTACATGTTTGCTATCGCTGGAGATGATTTTAGTTCAGATACCGAAGTATACTGAAAAAAGGTTTTTGTGTATGTAGGTGCTTCGTCACACAGATTTTCTCCTCTATACAAACTGAACACTATATACGGTATACCTCGACTCGTAATTTGGCAAGGTATTTTCTTCTCCTGTATAATAACAGCTTGTAATGTTGATTTTATAATTTTGCTTAGTTGTAGCTCTTCGCTTGATGTCGTTTATTAAGCTTTTGTTTGACCGACTCAGAGCAGTAACGCCTACCGTACTAACACTTTAGCTTGTTGGTTCGTATTTAGTGCTACCATTGCCGAATGCTTCGATGTGCAGTGATACATGTGTACTCTCAGCCACATATAAATCTAGTGGACGTAAAAGGAATAGCTGGCAGGTATGCTTTGTCCTTCTAGATGGGCAAAGGTTAATAGAAGGCCTATCTGGAGACGCAGGTATGGGCATATTTCTGTATTAATTAGGAATGGACTGGAAACATAGCCCTAAATGTTGCATAGATTACCTTTTGTTTTCTGTTCGTTGTCAAGTTTGTAAAATCTTGGTGTTCTGTGGAGATGACGGTATGTTTGATTATTCAGAATAGGTATGAGCGAACCCCGTATCACATTCAGTCGGGAATGGTACTGTGACGTAACATAGCTACCTACCCCTCTATTGGAGCTGTAGCGTAATGCGATTTTTAGTTTTGAAATGCTTAAAGTGCCTGTTTCCTTATGCATTTAATGACATAGCAAAATAAAATACTTTATTCATTATGCATAGAATAAATATCTTATTGAAGATGTGAATATAATATCGCTTGTAAACTTGCAGGAACCGTGAACAAACAGTTCTCGGTACCTACCTACATATTTTTCAGTAAAAAATATAACTTTACTTCAGTTGACATTGGAGCTTTGGATGTTTGCAGGTAGTGTTTCATACAGTTAGAACTTAGTTATTTGTATTGCTCACAATTTCAATTATTTATTTACTTTTGTTTCCTTTTCATTGCACCCTCCAATTGGGGGAAGTAAAATTAAAAACACACGCACGCACGCGCGCACACACACTACATCTCTGTAGTGCTACAACATAACAAGGGCCCATTTTTCAACACTTATGTAATTGAGCAAAGCAGTGTTCCACCACTGGGTTAAAGACTGCTTGTATGTTCACAGCAAACAAGGAGAGGAGTGAAAGTCGCCTATGCGGTGGCACGCGAGGTCAAGAATGCGCATGCCTAGTTTAAAATGCATAATAGAGTATACAACATTTAATTGTGTATTAAAGAGGAGAATGTGAGAGAGAAAGAGAGACAGAGAGAGACGGAGAGAGAGAGAGGGGGGAGAGGGAGCGAGAGCCATAATTGGGAAAACTTGAAATTCGATAATGCCAATTTCCGCATTTAAAGTAGGTACGTTTTGAGGACGCAGGATGTAAAGGAGTACATTTGCATCACGCTGTACTTAATGACTAAGTAGGTATTTTCTTGCATTTCACTGCTACTGCATTTAAACATTTGATTATTTTGATAGAGAGTAGGATACAAAGGATTCCGTTCAGTACTAAATCAACTTTGACAGAAGCACCTACTCAAGCTTCCCTAGAGCTTCACAAACTTCTTTTTGGCCGAAAAACTGTCCCCGTCAACATCTCGAAAGCTAGTTTCATTTTCAGAGAAAATTAGAATAGATACATAGTAAATTGGGTAATATATGAAGACAAAATACTCCACAAAGCGCAAAACTATGAAGCACTATGAAACTTTCATAGAATATTAAATATCACAATATTTGAAACACAAGAATTAAATTCCACACCGCAAATAGTAAGAATTTCTGTTACCATTAGGCTATTGACTTCGGCTTGCAATATGAAATTTGATATTACTTGTAATTCAGAGAATCTAGCTGCACTGTCGTACAGATGCGCAGCAGCTGACGCAATTTAACGCAAAGAGCATCTATTCAAATGTTAAATATGGCTAACTCTCGCTTTGGTGATGTATTTAATGCTGAAATAAGTGAAACAATTCGAAGAGTGAAACCTCAGAACACTGAATACAGTAGGAAATATGTTTGGAATCAGTTTGACAAATTTTGTATTGAATGAAATTATAAATTAACGGCAGTTACTCCAACTTCTGACATTGCTAACATCTTAAAAACTGGAGCATCAATATGAGAACCTTGGATGCTGATGTACGTATACCAGCTTCATTTTTAATAGGTTAGTAATTGCAATACATAATTTAAATAACATTTTATAGGCTATATCATCCGTTTAATTCGTGAAATAGTCTTAACTCCAACTCCAGATAAATTGACAATCTTCGTGGCATTACTTATGATAATGCGTAATAATTTCTTACGAAGTCGTAATAATCAAAGTAGCCACAAACGTAGCACCCTGTATATCACTGTATTTCGATCTTGCTTCCATGAAGAAATACTGGATGGAAAAAATATGGTCTGTTAGTAGCATCCGTATAGTTAATTTCTTTTAGCATAGATATGTCTACAATATGACATGCATATGAAGACACACCAGAGCTAGCGAAAGGAGAAAGCGTCGAGAACAGCTGACTTCAACTGTTGGAGACCCCCCATGGTTATCCTTTTATTTGTCTTTTTTTTCTGCATTTTCTTTTATGATCTACGAGATCATGAAAGTCAATCCCGAGACGCTTCTGCAAAGCCATAGTCGTCTCTTCTATCCACTATGCGCAAGAGTTATAATGTAAAGCAGCTGCACTATTTCCTTATGTGTTCTTGTAGAGTAAACAGTTGCAATTACAACGCCTCTTTTTTCATAAAAAGCTTTAGATTGGCATGTAGTTCGGAAACAGTGGGGAAAAACATTCGAGGTGCATATATAGGGAATATTTTCTGCGCTAGATTCGTTATTAGGACCTACGAAATATGCAGCGTATGACAAACACTCCGGTGTGTCATAACTCACATAACTTTCTCTCGCCACGAACATCAACTTTCATATTTGTTCTGCAATGTGTTCTTACAAAAGCTTAACTACGTCGTTAATCGAAATAAAAACATCCAGAAACTGTTTCATTATTGTATGTACAATGGGGATGCAGGAGTCTTCGGCGATGGCCAAATTTTCAAATCGCAGGTGCTTGTGGTGGCTTCGAAGTTCCAACATTCCTGCACAACATGAGAAACAAATGAATAATGATTCAGTACTGTATAAATTGTAAAAGTATTGGAAGTTCCAAACAACTAAAAGCTCGGTTATGGTTAATGTCAAAAGTGACGTGAATAATCGTGTTTTAGCCACCTCTGCAATTTTATGAGGTAGGTAATGTTTACCAGTTAAACGAAGTTCATTGAGAATGAAGAAGACTATACAATTTGCAGAGGATTTAAGGTTTGCATTTCAGTAATCTTATTAAAGGTACATATCTTAGGCGTGTGGTTTGTTAATAAACGTGGTCAGACATATTTTATAAAATAAAAGAATATTAAAAATATTACGTGTAAAGCGTCGTTATACCAAACATCAAACAATTTTGGTATTTATCTAACATTTTATTTTTGAGTTACGCCATTCGTAGTTACGTGCAGGTTTCTTGCTTATTTGAACTCAGAAAACTCAATGTGTGCTTCGGTGAAATATCGATATTGAATTTTTGGTTTTAATACTGTTATCGTAGTCAAGTGTTTTGATTCTTGGAAGTGGGAATTTGTCTAACCCTAGCTCGGCACAGGGCATTTTTCACAGAAGTAGACTGAATAACATACCTCCAATAGGGAGGATATTATCATGAACTTAGAACTAATAGTGCTGTAGGGATATGCATGGCACAAAGCCGTAAGTTCAAACAACCACTCTCCAAAAATTGCGTGAAATAAACACTGTATTTAAATAATATGTAGATGCCTTCGATGTCGAAGATTCAGTTGTGATACCTAATCTCGCAGTCTTCATTATGGGGGTTGAATAGCCCCTTATTAACACCGACGACATATATCTCTTTCACTAAGCACTTTCTCATCTCTATGAAATATGATAGGTTGCTCTGAAATCACACCACTTTGCATGTCATTGGACACAGTCACGCACTTACATGCCTCCTACCACCAACATGTTTAACATAACGTTTAGTTTCTGTAAAATTTCTGAACTTAATTAACACATAGTTATGATTAGCTTAGTACTAGGCTATCTACATAAACTGACGTCACATGTCGTGCATTGTTGCGTATTTTACTGTCTGGATGGCGCTGACCTTACATTCCCCAAGTTTAATGTGTTCAACGCGCTAACATTACTTGCCAGATTTGGCGATAAGTATGCTGGCACTGCTGAAAATTGACGTACCAATCTCCTGATTTTCTATGATTGTAGAGCATATTTTGGGACTTGCGCTTTCACTGATAAATTCTAGAGACACCAATATACTATAAGAAATTTCCGGGCCAGGAGGCTCTTGTACAGACAATCCAGATATTCCGTCCACAACTGCGCTAAAAGACTTCAATGACACAGTTGAGGAAACCTCCATGAATGGAATTGACAATGTATGCGCATATTTTACATTTTAGTTGAATATATGTAACATTTTTCAACTGCCTGGTTATATTTTCTCGAATGTACAACTTCTCTTGCCTCAGCGTACCTGAAGTTCAATGAGTTGTTGCTGTAAACTGCGAACACGAAAATTCGGTACTCTGACGTCGGAAAGCCCCAGTTGCCTCACATGGGAAGCGTAAACTTTGACAGTGGCGGAAAGTCAGACCTACATAGCCAAGGGACACACGAGTCTCGCCCACCCGATCCTCACAGGAGACCGAGACGACATGCTGAGGAAAGGCTTAAGTTTGCTGAACTTATTTCTTAACTGAGGAAAGCCACAGTCGGCATTGGTTTTCCGTTTCCGCTGCTGTTAGATCGGACACGATGCTGCTGTTGTCTGCACATTTCCGTGACTGCGGTACCGACTAAGCTCAGCAGTGGCCGGTTTTTCTACAACACATAGAAATACATATAAGATAAAGGCGGTTTTGTAATACCTGCGGGAAGAGCGTGTCGCTCACCGGCCTTAGAGGGAGACGCTAGATACTGTGCACGCCGAGTTCAACAAAGAATTAATCTCCAATTTCATAGCAACACAACCCAGGAACTGCAGTAACAAACACCAACATTAACTAAATTGAACAATTCAGGCGCACGGAAGGTCATCTCACCATCAAACATTCGGGCCTGTCTCGAGAGCTGAAGAGAATTCTAGGAACGCGAAGAAATTGGCAGTGCTCTCGAGGTACAAGTCTCCTTTTGGAGGCAGAAGATATCCTTCCAAATAATAAAAGCATGTCCTCTCTGGCATTCTGAATCCGCTGCAGTGACAAGTTGGACCTTGTAAGACCGGCAGACAAGGCTTGCCATCTTCTCACCTATAAATTTGCGACTGCAACAGCGGTATCGCAACTGGAGTTCTCAATTCATTTCCTGTCTACCTTATCCGTTTTCCTCTCCTTTGTTAGTGCTTGAAACCTTTAGCGTCCCCCCTCCCAAAAGGGAAGTTACGCGACCGAATCTTCACGCGTAACTCGGCCGCGCCGCTGAAAATTACCGCAGCTGTGGGCGAAACGTCTGGATATGAAAGTTCAGTAGACAACGGCTCCTAAGACCCAAAAAGCAATTTGCATATTAAATTAGAATGTTCGACACAATGCCATTTAGATTCATTGAAATAAGTCCTTGTTCAAAATTATAAAAGATACAGTATTTAAATACACTGAAAGCATGTTAAGATGGTTCCCAAGCTTTTATTTCAATAGCTTGTATTCAAAGTGATATAAATATAACGGTACACCTTGGAATATAATTGTAACAATACAAGCTAACACGCTTCAAAACGTAATCTAACAGTAGCAATCAGGGTGCTTATACACCCATGAATTTCCCTCCACAATCAGCAGCCTAAGAGCTTGTCCTATCTCCTTCTCTCTGTCTGCCTTTCTCCCCTCCCATATGTATATGACAGGGTCGCTCCAGTTTGAGGCACATTAGACCAGCGATGTCCAACGTTTGCGAAAGAGGGGAGGTTGTATTTAGCTCCTTCCACTATACGCGGACTTTGCCCCACTAACACAGACGTGAACTGTGTTGCAGTGGTGGGTTGGTTACATGTACCTTGCGTTTTACGAAAGCACTTTCAAACCTTATGCGATAATCATCTGTGCATTAGCTACTTGTTCGGGAGTGCTTGTGTTTAAGAAGTCGATCAACATTTGGCGACAAAGTTGAAGTGCATAGCCTTTGAGGATACACCAAGTGATCGTCGCGTAACCTATAGCAATACAGCCTTTTTGATACCGTTCAATTTGGAGAAACTCTATTCACAAATATACGTAGAGCTATACTCACTCTCATACGAACTATTTTTGTAAATGCTCATTTCTCTCTCCTTCATTTTAATCAACATAGGCCCGTTCAATATGACACTACTTTGGAGGACGTCAATTAAAAAAATCGAGTTCGACATTTGCAGAAAATATCTTATTGCTAATTTTCCTGTAGGTGCAAGGGGAGTACGAAATATAGTAGGCTTTAAGCGATAGGAAATATTTTAAAACCTGGTTGCTGTGTGATGCCTTTGAAATTCCCTTCTGTTTGCAAGGCTAAGAGATAAAGTTAATAACACATTTCTGTTTGAGAAAAGTAGACGTATTGACAAATACACACAAATAATAAACGGTAACTTGAAAATGGTACACTCAAAGAAAAAAGAAAACACACGCATTTCGCATAAATTTTGTTTTAACCAGATCCATTTTTTTTAAAGAAGACTTTGTCTCCATTTACCATTCATGCCAAAAATTATCTAGAATGAAGGGCGCTTCTGAGAACATTCCCAGTAAATTCAAGTTATGACTTAAACTGCCATAGACTCGCCTGTTTGTGTCCGTCACTGGATACTGACTGTCTGGTTGTCTTTGTACACATCAAAATCAAGAGGTGATTTACCCTTAGACTCCGAGTGGAGTGGGGAATAGCCACTAATTACATAAGCGTTTCCAAAGAGACAATGTTGGACATCTCTGAATTAGACCAACTTAACCCCCTTGTTATTATATACATAGTCACTTTCAAATGTACCATTGGAGATAACACATTCCTCCATCAGCCGTATTTTACAGAACATAGTGACTCAAGTTTGCTCACCAATTTAAAAATACTTGCAGCCAGATTAAGGGAGAGAAAATATTGAGTGTGCAGATAGAACAAGTGACATTACGGTTTACGTGTGCTGGTTTTCTCCAGTTGTTTTATTAGTAGTCTATATCTTTCTTAATTTCATGTATAAAAGGGAAAAATGCAACTGAAGACTAGCCCGAAATGTTGCGCATAGGATAAAATTTATAAAGCAGCTAACTACAATTGATTATTTCAGAGAAGTGAGGATATATCCATTTTGCGCACTTTGTACAACTCTCAGGGTGTCGCAATTTACCAATTGCGTGCTCAATATGGCCTATTTTTATACTTGCAGAGACATTCACTTTTATAGACACTACTCCACGTCTTTCCACCATGCAGAGTCTATTTTAAATTTACATGGCTTAATGGGATGTAACTCCATAAAAATTTCCTCTTGCAACATATGCATTCTAAAGCTGAATTTTGACTTTCAGGAAACTAATCCAGTAATTACACCAGGCTACTTTTGTCACGTTAGACAGATTACCAAAACTAGTATCCTCCACTTATAAGCGAACATTATGACTAAATATATTCATTTGCCTATGGTTGACGTTTCGTAAGATTTGATCTTCTTAAACTTTCAGACCAAAGTGATGTTCCTACCCGGTTCATTACGCAGTCCATAAAAATGTGAGGCGAAATTCAAAAGCAGAAACGCAGAAGCCTGTCTAGTGAAAACAAAAACTGAGAGTTATGAAAGTAGATTAAATAAATGACAAAGACTTCTAGAAAACAATTTTCGTAAAAGCCAGAAAACCACATACTTGTCTAGAGGCATAACAACTTCACATCCACAGAACTCTATTTAGACTGAATATGTGAACTACACTTCCCTGAGAAATATGTTATCGGAGAGGGGAAAATGTTATTTTACCCAAAATGTATGCAATTAATTTAACCGAAAATTTACAGTTACCTCAAACCATTCGTCTCCTCTTTAAAAATTCCAGCAGCCAAAATCGTGAAGACAAAACGCTCAGTTTTAATATGCAGAAAGAAGCTTTATTACAATTCACTATTCTGGTGTACTTAAAGATTTATCATTGATTCGTGGGCGTTAGGGTGCGTTCCGTTTTGGGCGACGACCCAGTTGCCCTAGATAAGGCACTGCGGCTCGTCGCAGTCATTGGGTTCGCGAAGCATGTTCATCCTGTTTTAGCTTACGCAGGTCCTAGCCTATTAGGCAATTATGGGTTTTAACATTATATTGTTTTACCTTTTTTTCGCATTTTACATATTATCCACCTGTTTTAACTTTCACTTTTTGACCTTTAGCACTTTTTAACTTCCTCTTTTTAACCTTCTAACCTGTTCACATTTTAGCTTTTCAACATTTTAACCTTGTTACTTTCACTTTTTAGTTTTGAACTTTTAAGTTTGTGAGCCTTCACGGTTTTCATGTTCTGACTTGGTGCCCAAATGATCCAGTTGACGGGCCCTTAAACGTCACTCATTCACTTGCTCACTCACTCACTCGTTATGTATATTTATATATTTTTGAAAATTATACAGATTTTTCATAAGCTTCATGGAGGTGTTCGTAAAATTGTTTAATATGCCTTTAGGAGGGAAATTTTGGTATACCTGACAAGGTCATCCACAAATAATTCAACAGAGAACAAAAACATGAAGGCATAATTATGATACAGCTTAATAAGGAAATTCAGCAAATAGATTGATTCCTGGGTTGACATCTTTCCTCGGATCTTATTTTATTTTCATGACAAAAGTTTTGTACCAAAGAAGTTGCTCACTTCATATATTTCCCTAGACACGCCACACAGGAAAAAAGGTAAAATATCAGAATCTTGAATATGGACTTAATAAAATACAAAATCTTGAAAAACACAAGAATATGCAAGCTGCAATAGCGTTTAATCTTTCTACATATCGTAACATTTTGCTCTCGTTTGATGGTTAGACATTTTCAAACTGGAAGGAATACTTCTTGAAGTTCCTGTATATTTTACATGATAATTCACATTGTTTCAATCGTTCATTTTAGTCAGTAAACATTTGATGTACAGCCATGGAAAAATTGAGCGCATTAGAACAGAATATTTTAAGTTTCACGTCGTGCGGCAGCGCGGTTTACATAACTCGATATTCCAACATGCAGTTGAGTTCATTTATAGACTATAATCCATATGTTACCGTTTTTCGGACTCTCAAATAATCTGTCTTGAATCGCCAATATCATTTGTATTTGCAAGCATGTATAGAAATGTGAGTGATGATTCAAGACCCAGGCTATTTGAGTGTCCTATAGACGATACCATATGGATCAGAGACTGTAAATGAACTCGGCTGCATGTTGCAATGTTCACTAGTGTTTGTTACACAGTTAAACACCAAACATTCGTTTGTTACAAATAACGTAAATTTGGAAATGAATTTAATCTGTTTAAAAACATAACTTGAACAGACTTGTTTACTTACCTTCATCCATAGTGGGCTACACAAAGCTTCTTGCGGTTCCAAATATCCTTTGTTTGGCTGAAAGCAGAAATACAAAAATGTTTACCTTTGAGTTAAAACTACTTACGCAAATTTATGGTCCGTTAAGTTAGCAATAGTTGGAGATACTATGCTAAAGGCTACTTGAAGTATTGATATTCGCACGAGCATGCAGAATCGCACACAATCAGTTGAAGTGCATTCTGTGCCCGATATGTACAAATATAGTGAAGAGACGTCAGATGCTGTATTAAGGTGTTACTAGTAAGTAGAGTGTGATTACTGTAGCTAATAATTCACTTGGCGATTGCACGATTCCCCGCATTTCTCGGTACCATTTGTTTTTCATGCATTTTTAGGTGTTCCAGGTATTACACAGTACCTATTTGCGAGAAACAAGTTGCCAATAGTTGCAAGAACGTAGTGAGATGCTGTAAATAGGAGTTAGAAGAACACGTATAAGATACAGGGCCATCCAACTGAGGTTGTAGCCAAATATTTCAGAACCGAGAAATGTTAACGAAAAGAAATACTTCAGTTCACCTTAGGTTTCTTGTTATTTGTATTTAACTTTCATTGCCACCAGGAGCGACATACAACCATAAGGTCAGTGGGAGAAATGTGTTTGTCATCAAAAACATATTGCAATGCGAAGCAGCTTTTTTCTTGGACTTATTTCCCCGACAACCCCCATCTAGTCTATTTTGTCCTCAGGAAAGTTGGCTGCTTTATTATGTTACTTTTTGTGTAATACGGACACAGTCTCCTTATGTTTCTCTAGCCTTTAAATTGTGGATTTTTCTGAAAACGGAAACACTAAGGAATACCCGAGTAGATTCAAATTGACACTCCACACGTGACTCGAGCAAAACTTAACACAATAAACGCATGCTACTAATTTACAGCTATACATTGAATATGATCATCAGCCAACTCCATATACTTTCGTTATTTGCATTAATGACATATTCAAACATTGTTAAATTAAACTGCAAAAGCCGTTAACCCCAGAAAGAGCGTGAGATAGATGCCCTATGGGCGAGATCATTCTTACTGATGCCTGCTGCAACCTAGACCCAAGGGCCTCCAGTGGCGTCATTCAGGATAAAGCTCGTGTAAGACATTACGATGAAATACTCTACATATGCAGCTGACTTTCACATTCTGCTAAGGTGTACTTCAAACAAGCTGCTTGGGAAAATATTGTCACTTAAGTTCTAAACGGTAATACAAACTCGGGAAGGGAAATGTGTAACAGCGTACGTTTCAAGGATTACTCCTTCATGGAAAATATTGTCCTATTTATACAGCACACATCCGTTTAAAATACACTAGAGCAGTGAAAATGTCATTTTCGAATTTACATTTTGCCAAAGGTTGTTCACTGCCTCTGAAGATGTATAAAAGTTATAGGTATTGCGCTTTATTTGTTAGGTTAATTTGTTATGCAGTGAAATAGCTGAACATTGTTTAATAAAAAGCCTGTAATACTCTTAAGTAACCTCAGGGGTTAATGGGGAGGATGCCCTCATGCGGTTATGCCACCTTAATCTTTCTCACTTCCTCCTCACGCAATAAACCTAGATCCTCATTTCTAATATTCCGAGCAGGACAGAGCTGCATTGCAACTAAATGCACAGCATTTGGACATTGTACACAAATTCAGAAACAATATACGTCGACATAAACATGAAGTTCCAATGTCTACTGGTTTGTGAATGTGTATTCAATAATTATTGTGTTTTTAAACGTTGTTTGCCATAAAGTGTTAGTGCTACATGCTTACCTCTAGCTTCCATGTCAGATGTCAGTAAATAATATAATATTGATCAGGATGCACTGATGAAACAAATGAAGTGCGATCATATGATTCTAATTTCTTTCTAATCAACCCCGTTTAAATTGCAGGTAAATATTCCTATAAATACTTGGGCTGCATTTTAATATTCACAATTCTTGCGCAAATTGCTTTATTTTATTCTAAAGTAGTTCTAGCAATTGCTACTCTTGATTTCCAAATCACTGGGGAACCTATGGAACTTGCAAAACTATTTAAAATAATTCGTTTTGCAAGAAAATGACATTTTATCAAATACACATTTTTAATGAAACCTTTCTATACTGAAACTTTTAATAATACTCCTTTCAATTACTGCATTTTGTACAAAAATACAAAATATTCAACGAATGATCAATCAGACAGAGCGTTCTGTTGCATTCAGTCCTCCTAATGAATACGTCACTCGTGCTTTTGTATTTGCTCTATGAAGGTTAGGTCCGGCAAAGACCGATGGTTTTTAAGTGTGCTTAAAATGACAGCTCTATGTCAGATTTATTGGCATGAAAAACTCCTGCGGGATAAAATTTCGGCACATTGCCGACGGTGATGTGATCTTGGCAATTGACAGCGCCGTTAAAATATTTTTTTTCTATGCAAGTTGCATAAATCGTTTTAAATATAACCATTCTTATTTCGTTGAATCCCTATTTTACCGGTAGAATACATAATAGAATGAGATTTCAATCTGCGACACAATTCTACAAACTGAATTCCTTTGTTCCCCTTCTAGTTTTCAAGTACAGGAAAGCGATATGGTTTTACTCTGCGACAACTCGGAACAAGTGGATGGCGGCATAGTAAGAGATTGTTTGTTCAAACTTAAAAGTGTGAGTATAATTAAATTAGTCATGGACATTAAAGTCACGAAAGGCGGCAGATTGCAACAGATGTACCTTTTAGAACGCTCACACTTGTTGACTATAGTCGCCGTCGAGAACGAAGGCGGTTGCGCAGTAGACAATTAATATCCAAAGACGTCACAGTCACATGTTTTCTAGCCAACCAGAAGTAGTCTGTTTCAGAGCGTGTGTGTAAGCGTATTTGTACAGTTTTACGGTGAAATTAAGTAATTCTAAGCAATAAGTCCACTCCGTTGTGTAATACTAAGTTCAATTAACAGCTCCGAAGCTAGCAGAAGCAAAAAGGTATTGCGTTATTCCCAGTCAAGCCAGACAAATGTGTATAATGTGTACAAATACTTCCTGAGAGATACAGGAAACGGTTGCAACGCAGCACTTCCCCTCTTTCCCCTACTTACCGCCATTGTTCCTGACGGCTACTCTAGTATCAACAAAATCTAATAATCTTTGCTGTGGCAATATTCTGAACTGTGGAAGATTCCTTTCTATCTTCTAAGGATACTTGATGCTAGAGCTGCTAATTTATAGGATTTCAACCAAATTACTTCAAATTTTTGTTAGGTATTTCAATATAATTATAATCAGTCATTTTCCTGATACTATGAAGCCACATACATTAAAAATATACAGGATGGAAGTGAAATAATCCGTCAGACTGAAGGAGGTGACAATGGATGTAAAAGAACATAAACTCCTTGTACATTTCTTTAATTAAACGCACCGTTAACTAGATAATCGCATTTAAAGCTGAGAGTATGTGACAACGTCGCACCACTTGTTGATCGAGTAATTTGCTTCTACTGGCAGCTCAATTATCTATTCTAATGCTCTGTAAAATCGTTTAAATAACGTTGGCCATGAATCGAATTCAGATGTTTTGCCACTGGGCAAGATACCACAGCAAGAGACCCAGAAAATTCCGCGGAATTGAGGTTATTGTTCACTGCACTAGTGCAAAGTGACTTCGAATTCTACATTTCCGTGGAGTTACAAGATTTCATTCGGAATGTTTGAATACCAGGATTGGTTCCTGTTCTATTTGAGAGGTTTACGCCATAGGCTAACGAACGCATGTTTTAATTAATCAAATGTTGTGGTGTTCCTCACTTTACTTCCCGAAAAAAAAAAAAATTGTTTCTAACTTTCGACATTATTTTCGGTATTGCATCCTTTAGGAAATCACAAATATGATGGAAACAAATACTAACTTTAAATACTCTCTAAACGGCCAGAAAGACATAATTTACTTCAAATAAAATGCATATAAGGTATGTTCAAATCCACCTACTGCGCATGCGCCCATTGCTGCCAACATAGCTCCAGCTTGATGATCCCAAGTGTTTGTTGCTAACGTAGAACATCAATACACTGTAGTTAAACTGGTGAAAGTTACCTTCAAACCGTACATAAGATGTGCGTTCTTAATAAGCCTTCCCGTATAGGAACTGCATGCATTATTCATCGTAAAACAACTATGCGAGTTCCACATTATTAACGAATCAGACACAATTGATAGTTAAGAAGTTCATTTACTGAATAGCAGGGACCGAACAGGACATTCATGTTCACAATAAACAGTAAAGCTAGTTTGTTTCCAACACTTGGAGTGAACACACTTACAGTTTTAATATCGTCTGCCAGACGTATGTGCTGCAACTATTACAGCATTTCAAAGGTTAAGTTACTCATGTATGAAATACCTCTTGCATTAGTAATACCGCTATTCTGTGTTGCATTTAACCATGTGGTACTTAATTGCCAAATCTTTAGTAAAGCATTATAAATTATGTAAATTTACTCTCCACCGCAATATGCTTAAACAAAAAACAATTGCATGTAGTTAAGTAAACACTCGCACAATCTACACCGATGTTGGAAGAAAGTAAACACAGCTGATGCAATGTTGACAATTCTAACAGAATTAAAGAGCTAACAAATTGTGGATTTTTAAAATTCAATTTACACAAAAACCGTTGACTTGATTGAAATACCACAAAGGAAAAGGTTATCGTTTATTCAATTTTCCATTAATATAGCCATAAATTAAAAACCTTTAATCAATAATAATTCAGCCACGTGATGATCAATTTTTTGATAAAAGTTTTTTTTTTCGTGGAAAACTAAGCTTTTCAGCCTTTTGGTACAAGGTTTTTGTTAGTCACAATACGAGGAACTGTTAAAGTCTGGCGGATTATTTCATTTCCACATTGTAAAATTTTCCAAAAGCAGAAAATCAGGTCTCGTGTAAAACGCTTCCAAAAATGAAAATTTTAAAACTCAATTTTAAATTATGTATGCTATTTTTGCACTCTCTATCATGCTGCTAGCAGATAGAGGGGATATGCCATTACACCCAAAGTATCGAAATGTCGCCAGGAGTAAATTGTTGGGACTCTTGAAACAAAAAGGGAATTTTTATAAAAACAACTCCGTGTGTGTAGGTGTGGGTGTGGATATGGCGGTGCGGGGGGTGGGTGGGTGTCATGAAAAGTCGAATATATACCTGACTTTAAGTCCAGCATCTTCGAACGTGCGATCCGAAGATTTTCAGTAAAATCCACCATCCCAAACTATCCATTACATGAAACATTGTTCGAAATAATTTTTTGAATAATGGCTCCTAAAATAATGGTTAAAATAACATATAGACATTTAAGACGTTTACATAATAGAGGAAATGTACGTCTTCAACTTTCTGGGAGTAGTATGTGTCGTGCTCTTTATTCAGAAGGATTTTGTTTAAGGTTGTTTAATTGGTAAACATCAAACGATAGACTAAAACTTACTAGACAAATTCTATATATTTAGGCCATATAATTTATTTCAAGTAACCCTTTGTGGTTTAAGCCATTTCTAGGATATCTGTTATTAATAGTACGAATTGTTCAATACTTTTTCTCTCAAAGTGTTCTCGATATTCAATTGGTTTTCGCGATTCCATCGAAAGAGTAATACAATTAGAAGGGCATTCTATAATATGTGACTAAGTATTTCGACTATTGCTAGTCCCTTCGTAACTATAACGAAACGTGTAGTACAGCTATCCCGAAATCTTTATCTCGATTAAAATGAAGCAGACAAAACACTAAGCTGTCATAATTGTTCAAGTACCCACTAATAAAGGATAAAGGTAGAGAAAGTCATGAAGGTAACGTACTTCTTCTTTTGGTCATGCAAATAATATAATTTAAATGTCATTACATAGAGCAGGGCTGGGGTCTGGTGCTCATTGAGCGCAGCTTGCTTTCTACCGGACACTGATAACTATGTTTGGCAGGTAAAAAATGATGGTTCCTCAAGGTATCTCCGGAGTCGCCCAGGTCTGACAAGTCTGACAAGTTCTTAAAAAGAACACTCGTCTAAGCCTTTCATTAAAATGAAACTTATAACAAAATCACTTTTGCAAATGTTTATCTGATTAAGATGAAGCAGGCAGAAGAATAAGGTTCCCAAAGTACCATAATTTCATACAAGATATTTTAAATGTAGTTCTCCACAATTAAAAATTACACTCTGGGTAAGATCAAAGTTTTTGTGGTAAACTTAATAAATGAAGCAATATTTTAATCCTAAAGAACCGCACATTAAAATATCATTAATATCTAAAATCCTAAACTGTGCTTAATGTGACAGAAAAGTCTTTTAAGATCCCATTTCCAACAGAAATAACGTACACTGAAACCTTGGAAGAAACTGAACAACGGTTTTAAGATGGAAATTACGAGGAATTAAAAAGTTTGTACACACCTGTGCGCGCCCATTTAAACGTACAATTTGTGTATTAAATAAACACAAAAGCAAAACCGCCATATATTCGGATTCTATAATGGTTGAAAATGTTTTCTTAAGGATACCCATCTGTGAAATTTTCAAAATCTACAGTTTTCATTGGATTGATTTGAAATTTTAACAACAATCACTGTATAGTGAGGAGTAACTGTGCTAAATTTCATACATTTAGGCAGATTAGTTGCAAACATTAATACTTTATTATACTTTTTTAAATAGTTGTATAAATGGTTCCCCATGATGCAATTTTGATTTGAAAAACTCGATAATTTTCAGTTATGTCCTGTAATAGATTGTTAGCAAATTGATGAGATAATTTCTTAATGTTGTTATTAGTTTGGATAAAAATAAATTTTAAAGTTTAAATTCATTATTTTTTTCATTTAAATTTTGAAATATAAACTTTAATATTTAACTACTCAGCAGTTACTCACTTTATGAGAAAATTATCTCATCATTTCTTTTTAATGTTATTTCTAAGCAGGTACACTAAATTTCATGCATAAGTACTGAAAATTGCATCGTGTGGAGCATTTTAAAGAGCAAAGAGTGCTAAAAATAAAAACGTGGAAAAACTAAGTTTGAAGTCATAGCAAGGATAGTGGAACTGTATGGATTTAAATGGACACGACCACTTACAGGCAATCAGTTAGACGGCCATGTGACATAGATAAAAAGGCCGTAAGGTTGTAAAAAGCATATCAAAATAAAGCAGGCGACTTATACTATTTGATAAAACAAAAATCCATTTTTGGCAATTTTGGAAATTTTTAGCCTTTTTTCACAGATGGGTATCCTTAAAGAAAGAAATACAAATTTTGTTCCAACTTTTGGCAAGAATTCAAGCGCCATTATTTTCTTAAGCCAAGAATGGTTTGTCCACTTCATATTTTATTATATATATATATATATATTTTCGTGAAATGTATGAACAGCCAGTGAATGGTGTATGTTAAGCTTGCCTATACATTTATAACGAAGCGGTGAAGTGGCTAGAGAAAAAGAAGCAGCTAGTTGTTAATGAACGCAACCTGTACATTTACGTGAAAAGCATTACGTCGATATACAGTAGATTTGCTGTTCAACGACGGTAAGTTTTCCTTACCTGTTTCTTAAACATAGTCGCTTTATCAAAGCTGTGTTCATTTGACAAACTCCTTGGTCGCTGGGCAAAACGAAATAAAAGCTCGGCTGTATTACATTCAGATGTCTGATGCTGAATAAGGCGTCACCCTTTTGACGCCGTCTTCATTATGGTTCTCCAGTGTGTGTGCTCACAGCTGCTCCAGTGAAGAACTAAGATCTTTATCTCCAGATATGTCTTGTCGGGTGTGACGATAAACGCCGTTAAGTTGATGCATTAAATAGAGGATAATATATTTGGAGTGAGTTGTCGACTGTGGAGGTTGAGTTAATCTGTTTCTGAATCATCACTCAAAATGGTAACTATTGAAATACCTCCACTAACTTCCATATTGTTTAAAAATGTTTCCTTTATAATGATAATGATAACACTGCACAACAACAACAACACTGTACAACAACACCAACAACACTGTACAACACCTGCACCTGACCAATAAAAGGCGATTCTAATAGAGTTTTTTAGCATGAATTTCAGAACTGAAATCCGTTTTGCGATATCACCTAACGGTTTTTTTTTGTTTTTTTTTTGTTTTTTTTGTTTTTTTTTTTTTTTTTTTGTTTTTTTTTTTTTTGTTTTTTTTTTTTTTTAGACATTGCCGTTTTTGTGATTTGCAAAAATCTGCTGCGCTACGCCAGTCCCGCCGCCGCAACCTTTATCGGTCGGCTCACACTCTCGACATTTTTTTTTAATTTATTTAGATCGATCAGCAGTAAATACATGCTCTACAGATCTGGTAGAACCAAAATAAAAATCATATTAACATAAGAGTAACATTATAGAGGTAGGGCAGTGGACTCCCTCTGAACTAATACAAATGTGATACAGGCTGTAATGGTGAGAATTTACATATTACAAAGATAGTAGAAAAGCAGAGGTGGAGCAGTAGATTAGTCAGAGCTAGAAGTGTCATCACTAAGAAGCAGATCCTGTGGAAGTCGTCGCTTCAGTCGTGTTGGCCGGCGACTTCGGACGTCGATGTTGTATGTCACAGCTCCTGGAACGTGGCGTAGATTGGAGAAGAACCGTCGGGCGAGCTGTCGGATGAAATGATGGAGAGGAAGAAGGCCCAGTTCGTGATGGAGCTGCTGGTTGCGTACAAACCAAGGAGCATTGGTGGCGATTCGCAGGAATCGGTTCTGGACGACCTGTAGACGCCGTAGGTGACACATACTGGCAGCCCCCCCATACCTGGCAGGCATAAGTAATGAGAGGACGAACAAGAGATTTGTATAGGAGCAGTGAAGATTCCAAACCAAGTGAGGTGTGTTTGTGGAACAAAGACGAAAGTTTAGAAAGACGAGCCGATGCCAGGGTAATGTTGCGGTCTATATGAGGCTTCCACGTGAGCCGAGTGTCCAATAATATCCCAAGGTACCTGACTGGTGTAGAAGAGGAGAGCCACGACACATGGGTATTCAGAAGACGTATAGGCGGTGGTGAATTATAGCGGCGTAGAGTAAAAATCTTGGCTTCCGTTTTTTGAGTGTTAAAGGTAATACACCTAGTGCGAAACCAATTTGTGAGGCGATCAAGAGAGATCTGTAATGTGTTGATAGCGGAATGGACTCCAGAGTGAGAATAATATAACACGGTATCGTCAGCATACAGGGCAATTGAGGTGGAGCTAGATCGGGAATATCAGAGGTTTAAATACTAAAGAGCGTGGGTGCTAGCATAGAACCTTGGGGACTCCTGCTGAAATAGGATGCTTAAGGGAAAGAGCACCTCCAATGCGTACTGCAAAAGTGCGACCGGTGAGAAAGCTGGTAATAATGTGTACCAAATAGTCCGGAAGACCAGTGCGATAAAGTTTAAGTAGCAAGCCAGAATGCCACACTTTATCAAACGCCTGCACCACATCAAGGAAAAGAGCTGGTGTATATTGGCGATGCTCGAAGCCGCGGACAACGTGTTGAGTTAACCTCAGTAATGGTGAGTAGTAGAGTGTTTCGGGAGAAATCCGAATTGAAACGAGGGAATGATGTGAGCATTGGTGAGGTACTACACTAGACGGCGATGGATGACCTTCTCAAAGAGTTTGGACAAAGTGGGCAGAAGACTGATAGGACGATAGCTGCCTGGCAGATGCTTAGACTTATTGGGTTTGTGGAACACAATGATATGAGCAAATGTCCACGTGGAAGGGAAGTAGCCAATTTGAAGACAGAAATTCAGTATAGAAGAGAGATAAGCAAGCGCTTTCTTGGTGAGATGTTTCAAGACTATGTTGGGCAGAAGATCGTACCCAGGCGATTTCACTCTCAACATCTGTTGTATTTAAGGCTGGTAAGAGTTTTATTGAAGGCGAGGTAACTTCAGCATTTTCACAAGTCATTTTACGACTTCTTTGAATGGACTTTGTTAATGGGCTCATGGAACAACTGAGTGACAATAACAAACCATCCGAATGGTGCCTTTTCATTGATTCGTGGAAGTTAAGTTTAAAGGCAGGTTTGTTACATAATGGTAACTGTTATCCTTCCATCCCTGTAGCTCACGCTGTCCAGATGAAAGAAACATATGAGAATTTGAATATAGTTTTGAAAGCTATAAACTATGCGAAGTATGAATGGCAAATCTGTGGAGATTTAAAGGTCATAGGATTACTCCTGGGAATGCAGAGTGGTTTCACCATTTTGTTCTTTTATATGTGAGTGGGACAGTCGGGCTAAAGAAAAACATTATGAAGTAACTGAGTGGTCTGTAAGGAGTGCTTTAATACCGGGTGAAAAGAGTGTTAAACTTGAAGTATTAGTTAACAAAGACTAAAGTTTGCTACCGCCGCTTCACCCTAAGTTAGGCATGAAAAATGTTGTAAAGGCTTTGAACAGAGACAGTAGGTGTTTTCGGTATTTGAAAGAAAAGTTTCCAAGAATAAACGAAAAAAAATTAAAAGATATTTGCATTGGCCCTCAAATACGCAAATTGTGGAACACAGGCATTTTGAAGAACTACTTTCCGAAAACGAGAAAGCAGCATGGGTGGGATTCAAGACAATGTGCAAAAATTTCCAGGGAAATACCAAAGCTGACAACTACGAGGAAATTGAGAACATGGATATAAAAATTTAGGGTGCAATATTTCCTTGAGAATGCGTTTTCTGCACTCGTACTTGGACTTCTTCCCTTCCAACCTGGGGCCTGTGAGTGATGAGCACGGAGAACCGTTTCCTCGGGGTATAAGCGCCATGGAAAAGCGATACAGTGGAAAGTGGTCACCTAGTATGTTAGCTGACTATTGTTGGCAGCTCATAAGGGAGGTTCCTGAGGTCAGCTGCAAGCGGAAGTCTTCTCGAAAGTTTTTTTTAAAAAAGTGAGTAAAATAAATATTTTTAAAAATTGGTTACAAAGTTACCTAAATATGGATTGTTAGTTCACTTTAACCATAATTTATGGATTCTGCATAGCTTTTTCGTAATAATGTTGAGCCATATGAAATTATTTCACCTCAGGATTGATTATAATATTTTAATTTCATCCATTGTATGCATTATTTTTTAAAAAACATTGAAAGCGATTTCTCAAAAAAAAAAAGTACGCAATGGAGAAATTTTGGATCTATTTGAGTATATGTACAAAGTCACCCATTTTCGTTCGAGTGCAAAAATAAAAGTTGAAATTTGTTGTTTAGTGTAATAAGAATAATAGTAATAAGAATAGTAGTAATAGTAATAAAAATAATATAATAAACCCTAGCGCAACAGCCCTTAGCGTGCCAAGGCTTACCACCCGGCCGCTGCGTCCCCAAACCCTGCCCACTACAAGCGTCATGAGTGGGCTGCAGAACTGGATGGTGGGATTTTAGCGCCCCGAACTCTCCCCGATCATGAGGCCTTCGCGCCCTGGGGTCACTACTTGAAGTAGCTTCTCAATTGCCACCTCCAGGAGCTAACTAGGCTGGTTGCCGGGAAAAAATCCCCACACCTGTACAGGGGATCGAACCCGGTCCTCCGCACGTGAGACAGGCGCGCTACCACTGTGCTGCGGTGGCGATGGCGATGGCGATGGCGATGGCGATGGCGATGGCGATGGCGCTGAAATATTAAGCTGAAGTTACTGCTAAATCTAATCAACTCGAGCACGGTTTTTAAGCGCTGGCAGATACAAATAATCCATCACAGTACACTTCTGTATTACTGTAAAAACACCAAGGAAAGGACCTAGGCTTTAGCAATACATGCTGTTTTATTAAGTCCCGTATACAAGCCGCCAACGTTCGTACACATATTGTCAACTCTTAAACAGCTAATTCGTATTAACGCGAATGTTACTATGACTTCCTAAAATCCTAAGAATTTCCTTTCCCAGCCTACTTCATAGAATTCTATCCTATGTGCCTGGCAACTGCACCTCCGCATGTACAGGCATCTAATTTGCAGGTATAGCGTGAGCTAATGGTGTTCTGTTGACTGAGTTCCATCTTAATTACTTAGCTACATAAGCTTATCTATTTGTCCTTACCTGGCCTAATTTGAATTGCTGATGAACGTAACTCTTCCTATATTACTGCATTAGGCTTAGCATATGGAGATTATTTATTGCAATTGTCTTTATCTTCCTATTCTTTCTTTATAAAATTATAAATCTTATCCGTCTATAATCCCAGTATCTTTCCCTGTCAACTATAGTGTTTGTTAATGAAGCCTCTAGAAATTATTCTTAGAGAAGCTTAGTTTCCCGTCTACTTAATATTAGAGATAAGCGTCTTTAGAAAAGCTTCAGGGCACATTTCTTTGTAGGTACAAAGGGGACACAGGAAAGCCAAAGTGAGTCAGAGGTTTAAAAACCGTTCGCCATATCCAGGACTTGTAATTCGCTTCTCTTTCCATGACAGCGCGAGAAACAACTGAAGGATGGCTACCTCAAAAATAACAATATAAAAGAAAGCAAATCAATAACGGATGTCGAAAGTAGCTTTAAAACAAAAAGAAAAGCAAACATTGCTCTATTTACCATGATATTAAATTATAGAAAGAAAAAAAAAACACCTTGAGGTGTTACTCTCATGACTTTCTCTACCCACTAACCTTTATTTTGTTATACTTATACAAACAATTCTTACGAACACCTAATTTTGTACAAAGAGTACCAAAGAAAGTCTCACTATATCTCGCGTCTGTCACATCTATCGTTGTACGATGTCATGGCCATTTCATTGGTCGATTTAGGCTACGGTGCCAGGGTGTGCCACTCCTTCTAGTACATAGTTACGCCAATAACCACAATAAAGGTTAGAAAATGGCGTAGAAATGAAACGTGTGTCGACGATTTCAACCGTATTGGCTAAAAGAGAAAGAGGTAGAGGGCATGTACTCAGTTTGTCATACACACTTCTTATGATTGGCAGTCATACCTTATCCGTTAGCACAGGCCACGGCTTTGAAGGGGTTAACATCTAAGTGGGAAACATGAGCTCCCAGGCTAGCGATGAAGCTCAAGTCCCAGAGAATGATACAAAATACGCCTAAGATTTTCTTTGACGCTCTTTGTACCTACCTCATGTTAATTGAAATAAACCTTTGTAGAAATTATTTCGTTATAAGCAACAAAGCGGATACAGAAAGCAGAGTCGATAGGCATCTGTCTATATGTGGGCTTTGAAATTCCATACTCTTGATATCGCGAGGAGTAACTGTACAGCTGTAGCGCATTAAAAAGGCTCATAAACCACTGAAAAAATACAAACGAATATATAACGGCTATTTCGAACATGGCTGATGCCAGAGAAAAAGTTATTTGCAATAAATTGCTTAATAGAGATGTTTTATGTAGAAAGTTCTTGTCTATATTTTATGGTTGACACGTTATAGGAAGTTGCATAAAATTTCTTCTAATAAAGAATACTTAACACGTTAGTCCCAGAAAACTCGAGATATAAATTTTCTCGTGCAAATATTTAAAATATATGGTGTTTTGATTAAACTCGTTAAAGGCATTTTTAGAAAATTAAAATGTTAAAAAGTTTGCTGTGTAAAATTTGAAATTGAGTTTTTATTTATGGACGCTCTTTAACTGCTAAGGTTCTCAGTGTCCTATTCCACATTGGGCTTAAAAGACCGCTTAATTTTGCTCAGATGCCAATTTATCAGGTGGCAAGTTCTTTTACTTGCCGTAAATCTGAAGTGGGACCAATGGCTTTACTTCTCTTCAGAAGAAATTCAAGCTATGTATTTTTAAGTCCGAAAAAAATTCGTCCTTCACAGCCGGGTTTAACCCGCGACCACGGGAACTAGATGCTAGTATATTACTCCTAGACTACGGACGATGGCAAAAGTTTTATGTATGGGATGGAGGGATCGTAAGGCTTAACGTCACTGCTGTTCTGGGCTTGTTGGCTTCTCTTCTGTACTACGGCTTGATCAAGGAATAACGAAAGCATCTTGGTAGTGCTTCCCAGTGCAATGATTTTATCACCCTTATTGCAGACCAGCGATGTCCAACCTTGTCTCTTTGGAGCCGCTTACGTAATTAGTTATTCCCCACTCCACTCCTTCAGTCGGAGGGTGAATCAGCTCTTGTCTGTGAGGTGTAGACATACAGCCAGTCAGTATTCAGTGACGGACACAAACGGGCAATTCCCTGGCAGTTTCTAAGTAGTAACTTGAATTTTCTGGGAATGCCCTCAGAATATCCCTTCATTATGAATGACCCTTTCATAAATGGGAAACAGTAAGAGACAGATGAAAATGTTACTAAATACAAAATGTGGATCTCGTAAAAACACACAATTTATGTCAAATACTGTGTTTTTCTTCTGAATGAACCATTTCTAAGGTATTCTTTACTAGTTTGAATTTGCTAATACCCACACTTTTCTCAAATAGGAATGTGTTATTCGGTTTTTATCTCTTGGCCTTGCAAAGAACGGAATTTCAAAGGCATCGCACGGCAACCAGCTCTTAAAACATTTCACGATCCCTTAAAGCCTGCCGTATTTCTATATTCCACCTACACCTACAAGAAAATTAGCAATAAGATACTTCCTGCAAATGTTTGTCGATTAAAATGTAATATATAGAGAAATAAGCATTTGCAAGAATAGTGTGTTCAAGAGTTAGTATAGCTCTACACATTTGCGAACTATACCAAAAGTCTGAATCGCAATAAGTTGTGCGACAACCACTTGTATCTTCTAAGGCTATGCATTTCGACCTTTGCCTCCAAATATTGACTTGTTAAACGTAAGTAGTGCCAAGGAAGTCACTAATGAACATATCACTAAGATTTGAAAGTGCTTTCGTAAATCAGACACAACGTACATATGCCCAAACCACCACTGCAGTACAATTGAGTATTAAGAGTAGCAGTGGAAGGAACGTAAATCAAACCTCTCCTCCGCAAAAGTTGGACATCACTGTTATAGATCACCTTCAGCTCCAACCGTCCAGTAGAAGGAGAATTATGAAGCATAGCTTAGAGCACTTGCAACGTAATATAGATTATGTACGGCTTTATTGCTATTTGTTAAAAATTGCCCCGAAGCAGATAATTGATATAACTTTTAATTAGCCCGCAGTGAATGCTTTAGAAAATAGTTTATCAGTAAAAGGATAAATAGCTGCCTGTTTTAATTGTTATGGGAGTTACGATTTGATACGAAGTTGTATCACAATCCCGGCTAAGCTTGAAGGGAATACAGCTTATTATACAATGATACACATGGTTCATATTGTGTGCTTACAACGCCCAATGCATATATATCCCTGAAACAAAACTGTGAAAATCTCAGGTTAAGTTCACATAACTTCTGTACTTGATATACCTAGTTATATAGCTTCCACAAGCTATTCTGGTTAAATTATCTTGTAATTGACACAAACTTCTCTTGACTCAGCCATTGGAGGGTGTGGTATCTCGCAGGCCAATAACCTCAGGATGACAAAATTTATTTCAGCGTTAATTGGTTACTCTGATGACGCGGTTGCCCGGCAGGTGCTTTTGTCAATCACAATGTAATTTCTCCCTCACTTTACTTTATTAATCGAGATAATTCTTTGCAAAATAGTTAAATTACACATTTCGTTGAAGGTAATAGGGGAATAAAGAAACTTGAATCCATAGATGTTTAAAAACTGGATCGCCATAGGCTCCCATACAAATCCCCCACTCTTTCCACATCTTAAACCTACCGACAGCACTTCAAAGATAGAACATATTGAAAAATCCTTACCAATAACAATGGATATACCGAAAATGACTGATGACACAAACAGTTAGGTTTAATAAATTCTGTATTTTAAAGAGATCTACTGCTTTATGCAGTACATTTTTCCATCTCTTGTGATTTACCAGTGGCATTTTATGTTCAAACGCTGTTGCCTCCTTATTTCTCTAATAAAAACAAGAAGTTAAACGTGCTTTCGATAATGACGTTTGACATTCGGTTAGATAAGGCCGGGCGACTCGCGCGGTACCTTGAGCGACCTTCATTTTTTCCTGCTAAACATACAATTATCAGTCAAGGTTATGAGTAATCTGCGCTCACTGAGCACCACTTGCCCATCCCTGAGTTCGATTATATGCAGTATCATTCGAGTGCGTGCAGTTTATATGCGAACCTCCCTTGCTGTTTCTTTTTTCTTGTTCCCAAATGTAGGTTGCATTTCCCCAAATGTAGTGCAAATATATGGGCAAAAAGTACATATAAAGGTATGAATACAAGCATGAGGGATGGCTTGGTTAGCTAACTAAAGGTTAACTTAGCTCTGTTCTCTCCTCCCTTTCAGTCCCGAACTGTCGTCGGTTAACTCCAGCACAGGTGTTTTCTTTCATTTTTTAATCGTTTGATCCCTCTACAAACATGCATGAATTTCCCTGCGTCAATCAGCGGCCTATGAGGGTTCCGTTACAGTTTCTGCCTCTCATTCTCCGTTCCCACCTATTTACAATGGGATCGTCATGTTTTGAGACAGGTTATAACAAACGGGCATGGATAATCGAACACAGTTTACCAGTAATGTTAACGTTGGTAAGCTTGCTATTGGAACCTCCATGTTTAACAGATGTTGGAAATTTTTATTTTTGAGTAAGTACTGTTTATATTATTCACGGTCGTGGTTAAAATTTGTATGCAATATACGTAAATGAGTTAAATGCTTTGGAGAATCTGGAAAATAGGAGGGGGAAAAAAAACACTTCTCGTTCTCCAATAATGGAATAGTCACAGTTGCATCGTATTATCGCACTACTAGTTACATTTCTATAATACATTTAACGTGGTAAAGTAAACGGTAACTACACAGAAATAAATATGGTATGGATTTATACGAGGTTACTACCGGGGTTTGTTAAAAATTTGAAGAAAATTTCTATTACGAATGATTATTTCTAAGACTACTGTGTCAATGTTTCTTATATGCTGGATATATGTACTATACTCCTGAAAACTAAACACATTTAATTACAAAATATTTATTGTAGTTACATTGCTACACGTCTTTGCGATATTACACTGAATAAATTAACGGTCAAGTTTTTTGAGTTGATAAACCCTATTTGTAAAATATTGATCCTGGAGACGACGTATAAAGCGAAATAAGAATGCTATGCATAACTTACACACACCAGCAGAAAAGTGTGAATGCTGGTCGTACTTCTTAATCTACTAAGATTTAAGGCATACATGTGAATTTAGTGTGTCCGTGTGTGCGCGCGCGCGCGCGTGTGCGTGTGTTATAAAAATGTCAAAACTGCGCAGAGTAGACCGAATAATTTCGTTATTGCGCTGGTAAGTATTAAGGATCCTGCAGTTCCAACTGAAGAATTAGTGTTTTGTTTCGTTAGTTTACACAGATATTTTATGATATGCATAGTTTCTCATTTTGTAAACTTTCAAATAAACTTCTTTTACTTATATTCATTTTATTTCAAAGGAAAATTACTAATTAGGTAAATGTAACTAGAAAATTTAACATTGTGGAACTTATAAGTAAGCATAGGAAATTATATAGACTAGAACCAGGAAAAAGGAAATAACATTGAAGTTTTACTGGACTGTAGACTGAGACGTCACAGGTAACGTATCAACGCCATCTCACACAGTCTGTTAGCGCTTGCAGATTAGCACTCACCAGACCGTGTTCACCTGCCATTAGTGACCCTTGGCCTCTGTTTACGTTCTTAAGAACGTAATGAATGACTATGACTAAGTTTAGTAGGTGAGCTACAAAAATAATGAAGTGCAATTTTATCTGTAGAGCAGACGGACAGAACCGCTTCCGCACACTGTGCCGTCACATGCACTACGAACGCCGATAACGTGATTCCTCTGTAATGTAGCTGGACTACTATGCCTAATAATGACATGATTTGAACCAACTGCTCCAGAATTCCTGCGCCGGCTTATAAGAAAATGGAGACGTCTACCCACTATATTATCGCAGATTGTGAGACTGTTCTTGAGGGTCTTAAGATAATTCGAAAACCAATAGCCAAATGAATTTCAAATTTCGTATGTGAGTTGTACATCCTTGAAGTATTTATGAAGGTTTTCAAAAAAATCTCCACCAGTCTCAAAAACCTTTAGCATGAAAAAAGCATTTTTTTTTTATTTTCTAAAACATGCTTAAGTCTATTTTAATTAATACACCAAATAAGCGATATTTGCATAATCAATCAAACTCGTATGTTAAATCCGTGCAGATTTCCTGTGAAGTCCTCTGCGGTCTGAATTTTGTATAATTCCGTAACTGGTAAACCGTAAGACATCTATTTTAGGATCTGTTTTCTTCTCAACGGAACAAAAACTGGCACTCGTCTTGCTTTCCGTGTCAACCACGCTGCCAAATTCACTTTGTTAAACTTGAGATTATTTCTCTAAAATTTAATCTTGAGGAACGTAATGTGAATAGAGGCACAAACAAGGTGTTAGGGATATGGGTGCGCATCTTGAACAGCGACTTCTTGACGTTAAGCTCCTCCACCATTTTTCGCTATAGTAAATGGTTCCATAAAAAAAAAAAAAAGTTGATTGCCCATATCTCACCACTCCTTTGTTTCCTTCTGTAATTAGTATAGAGGCAAGTCTTTAAAAACTGAGTTATTTCGTACTTTCCATTTGTCGCTAAAATGAGTCGTTTAGCTACGAAGTGATATTAAATAATTGGATTCCAGCGTGTCTATTGGAATTAATTTGTGAAAATACACATGGCAATCGCGCAACTTTGTTTGTGTAAAGCAGAAGGTCAGGAATGTCGATAGAAAACACTGCCTGCACAGATCTCGTGATGACTGCTCGGCAAGAAAACTACCCCTCCCCTCGTTACTTGCAGTAGCTGATAACAGATACACATGAGCTGGCAAAACCGGCTTTCGAGCCTTGGCCCACTTCAAACTTCCACTAGTAAGTGTGAGCGAGTGCATGGGATAGCGGAAGTGGGTTAGTAAAAAAACCATTCGCCTATTCAGTGCAACTCTGTTGACAGATTGTGCACATAATGTATTCAATAATTTCCTTTATGTTTCACGGTAGAGGAATTTGTTATTGAACCATTTTGTCGTCATATTTAAATGTACTATCACGTGAAATATGTGCACTCGTAGCCTTTATATCTAATATATGCAGAAATTAATGCGAATATAAGGCATCATATTTTTCATTTTAGTCCTTAACCTTATAGTAAATGGAGTAACTATTGTACTCCACTCAGAAACTGTACTCACAATTACATCGAAATGCACGTTTTGAGACGTCCTGCATGAAAATAAAATTTGTGGAGTGTGCGTGTGAGTGCGTGCGTACTGGTGTGTAACTGAGAGAACAGCACAAACAAAAACAAACTCGGTGAAATACCAGATTTAGTATTAAATCAAGCATCTTCCTATGATGCGACACGGAGTTTCGAGAAAATCCCCTCATCCCAAACTGCTCTTTATCTGGAAAATTTTTCGAAAATTTGTATTTTCTCAAGAGTGGCTTAAATAATTTGGATTAAAATAGCGTAAGTTTATTATGCTTTCAATGCAAATAAATTGTAGTCTGTGAATTTTCTGGAATAGCTTCTGAAATCTTCATTCTGAATGAACTTTGTATAATTTGTAAACCTATACAAAATATGTACATCGCTTTAAATCAAACAATTTATCAAATTAGCTTTTCTGTAGACTTTGCCACTTTCGAGATATTCCTTATTCGTTTGAATCTTCAAATAGTTCTACGCTTCTAAAATAGGAAACGGCTATTCTTTCCCTGTTCTCTTTTTCTCGTGGTAACGCAAAGAAAACGTAATTTCAAATCCGTTCTAAAAGGCCTTGACTGTTACCCAAGCCTATTTTCCTTCACTCCGCTTGTATGTGCAAGGAATTGTGTAATAAGCTATTTCTAAAATGTGCATCTCAATTAGCACGAAGTAAGTAGAGTAAGCCTTTATAGGAAAAGTTCAGTGAATTGTTTTAACACTGAACTTCACTTCTTTCAACTTCACAAATAATTATATGCCAATTTAAATTCCAGATTTGTTTTGAAATAATGTGGATGTTTTCGCATATCGTGAAATTACCATAATCAGGCACAACCCTGATTTGGCTCTATAAAACTTGGCTTATTACTTACAAATTAGTTTCGGATTAAAAGTACATTACGTGGAGTAATTGCAAGTAAGACATGTATTCAAAACACGACCTATGTGGCAAAATGTTTTCTGATTTGCAAGAAATCATGAAAGAACTTGTATTTTATTAAATAATAGTTGAAATTCCCGGCGTTGCACTTGAATTGACGATGAATTCTACAACCTTTAAACTTAGGTTGCACTTGTCCAATAGACTTACTTTTGGAGACATTTAAAATATCCTATTTCATATGTTATAAAGAATAAAAAATAAAAAAAACACCGGTAAGTAAAAGCACTGTTAAACAACCACACATACCACAGGAAGAAAAGCGACTAGAGAAAGCCGTGTGGATATAATACGGTTCATCTGTGTTTGTCATAAAGAAAATTCTATGAATTGTTTGTAGAAAGGGGGGGGGGGGGGGTAGAAAAAGGAATGCGATTATGTTTGTAGAAGAAAAGTTGGTATAGAAAGCCCTGTAAATGTAATACGGAATTGTTTTTAGTAAAGAAAGGAGTGTGACTGTTTCGTAAAAGAAAAGTGAGAAGAGAAAACCGTGTGAATGTAAAACATTACAGTCCTGTTTGAAACATAGGAAATTGTATGAATTGTATGTTGAAGGGCAAGCAGAGACGGACAAGTAAATCTGTGATGTAAAAGAGAAGCTAGTAGAGAAAACAGTCTGAATGTAATATGTTGCACTTTATTCAATCATAAAAAATTGAAGGAATTGTATGTAGAAGGGCGAGTAGAGGAGGACATGTGAATTCGTCACTTAAAGAGAAGCGAATAAAGAAAACCCTGTGGATTTAATAAGTTGCATAGTTAAATGGGCAGCATGAAACTTTGTCCATGAAAAAACACTTATGTGCCAATTTCCATTGTGATCGGTAAACCGCTGTTGGAGCTTATCAACTCCATACATACGAACATCCATTTATATTTATATACACTAATTTGTTACAACTATTCGCGTTCTACTTATTGCAAAATGGTCTGACTAACTAGGGAACGTTTTTCATCGCAATCGGATGAATGGTATAAGAATCCATCTCATACAAAGAAACATTCCAAGTTATATGCTAGGTGAGTCAGCCGCCCCTCATTTATTGGAAGGTAAGCCACCCATCAAACGACGTGTGCGCTTTAGTCCAGTTCTGCGCTTACTAAAACGTATTGCTGACGTTCTTAGACAGAAGAATGCGCAACATTTAGAGAAAGTGGTTTAAGTACACCTCAAAAACACACGACTCGTTTACTCCGAGCGAATTCCGGGTTTCCAGCAGATTTTACAAACCATTTATTAGAGTATGCATAGCAATGCAATTCAGTAAACGCCTTTGGAAAAAACGGACCTATCATATGAGCACATTAACATCAGGTAAAAAGAAAATGGCGGATTATTGTACTTAGAGTCGCATCGGCTGCAAAAAATGACACGCCTTATCCACCATGGACCCGTACAGTCAAAACGCAAAAATTATTAAATAACGGCTTATTTAAACTTTGGCGTAAACTACGTGTACAACTCGAATAACATGAATAATAGCTTTCGCCATTTAAGTAACATTAAAACGCCCAGCAAATGTTTAAAACTATCTTAAAGGGCTAAATTGCGCTCGAAAAGTCGGGAAGTGGCAATGGCATAGCACCTGGCGTACTGGCTCTAGGGTTTGAACTCGTGTGCTTTCAGTCAAGCCTTCAAATAGCTGAACAGAATTATGACCGTATTCTGTGCGCTAACCCCCGGGACACGGGTTCGCATCTCGACATAGGATAATTTCTTTTTCTGTTCATCAAAACTTGGAAATCCTATTCAAAATAATATAATTTTAAAATCTCTGAGGGTTTAGGATATAATTTAAAACGTTTTTGGTTGTCTGCATTTTGTTATAGAATAACTATGACTTCTGGCGCATTGGACTGGCATAAGGTAGTGTTATTATGAATGCCGACTCCCTTCATTCTCCACGTGTATGCTGTCTCAGATACTTTGTCATTCCTTCACCATGTATTGGACAGACA
Source organism: Tenodera sinensis (assembly GCA_030765045.1). Classification (NCBI taxonomy): domain Eukaryota; kingdom Metazoa; phylum Arthropoda; class Insecta; order Mantodea; family Mantidae; genus Tenodera; species Tenodera sinensis. The sequence goes on along the minus strand of CM060962.1, from coordinate 96,338,135 downwards.
AGTACGTTGATATGTCTTTGATCTGTAAAATGCAACTACAAATCTATACCGGAAGAGATATCCTCATGCAACAATACCATAAAGTAGAAATAAAACAATTACGAATTCAAATAATAACAGCTTTACACAATTGTTCAACTAACCTTATTTGTAAATATTACGCAGTAAGAAAATTTAGTTCACGAAGGGATTTGAACCAATTTACGGCACATAGATTACCTACGAATCGTGCACTCGTTCCAACTAAGCTACCAAGTAACTTCAGAAATAACCAAAGACAAATGCATCCATGTTGAATATTTCGGTGGAACCTAGCATAGAGGCCTATGTTCTCATGTTAGAGTATAAAATGCGGATTGCATAAAACTGTACAGTAAGAAATAGCCGACTCACCCAATATGTATTATATTACATAAGATGTATAATGTATATAACTTGTACTTTTGTTGCATTTATGTGTATAAACCCCATAACGAAGCATGGCATTTTCGTATAGTTTCATCGGATTTTTAAAGAGTCATTAAAATATGGTGAAGCTGTTACTCCTAGCCATTCATTGAAATGGCCAAAGAAGGAGGTAAATAAAATACGTGCAAATCAGGCCGAAACGTAACGGCGAGTTAAATTCTCTCAAAGCCTGAAAGATAAAGATTTTGTTCACACAACGTTGTGTTTCCTTGTACAACTTTACGAAAGTGCATGACAGGATTGGCAGTTCAGTAGAAACCAAAAACACTGTCTTCATAAATGTAATATTTATCTATAGATGTCCTCGAAAGTCTTAGTATTAGTCAGTGGTTTTTGCAGGAATTATCGGAAAATTTGCTTTAACATATGTACAAGCACATATTGCATTCTTCAGATTACCTTAAACAATTTTATATTCCCATTTCTTGCCTTATTTCTCAGAATGGCATGCAATCTAAAATGGCACATTAAGCTTTGCTAGAAATACATTTTATGAGTACACCATGCAAAATACTTCGTTGTACTCAAATCAAGGAAATCAAGCCCCTAACTCGTATTTGAAGGTGCGTGGCAATCGAGCCACGTAGAGATGCTGGATGACTACCAATACCTGATGCATTCCCTACGTGATCATGAGTAACATTTCCTCCCCGTCGTATTCACAGTGCCTCGAAAATGTCAACATAGCTCACTGAGTCTCCACTATCTACTGTAGAAATCCGTCAGCAACTCATAACTCCAGTGTAGAAGGTTGTATAATATGTCAATATTTCACAATATTTTAATATTTGATAATTATTTCATACTAGTCGTTTATAGGCAGTACACATTTAGAAAGTTGAATTACATTTGAGAAATTAAATTCAGGGCCGGGACCCGAAATATGGATCTTCAGACGTTCAAGTTCAGATCGTGGCATTAAATTTTTAAGATCTGGTTTAACTTTTCAATAATGTTATAAGTCGGGAGTCTCTTGAAATGTACCATGCGAAGTGGCGCAGCCAATAGCGTGCGAGAATGGCATTCGGAAATTCTTAGGTTCGATCCACGCACTATGACTTGAACTTTTACGTAGTTCTCCCCCCCCCCCCCCCTCCCCCATTGTCACTTGGGTGAATGCTGGAGTGATCACCCCCATAGCACGACTTCCCTGTGCACCATTTCCCGTTTCCTTAATTCCCTTCTCATTCGTTTCAGGGTTGTAGGACCAGGCAACGGTGTTCGGCGGCTTGTGGCTGGACGGTGACTATGTTCTGTGTAAAAAGGTTTCTTTTCTAGGGTCGTTATGGGTCAGCGTGATAAGGACCCGCCTCCGCTGTGGACACTTGGTGGGGACCGAAGGGTGCGAGTGGGGTTTATGGGCGGCGTCGGATGTCTTTCCTGCATCCTCCCGGGATCCGCCTCCACAGTGAGCACATGGTGGGGACCGCCTGGGGTGAGGGGCGTTCGTTCTGGAAACGATCGGAACCCCGTCCATTCATACCCCAGTCGTCATTCGGATCTGGTCGCCCTTCGGGTCTCTCCCTCCATCCTTCCCTCTGGGAGCGTTAGTAGCGGCACAAAGGGTCTACTAGCGTATGTACAGTTAGGCCTCGATAATGCGACGGCCCTTCCTTTGTTTTTCCAGCTTTATCCCCGAAGATGTAAAATGTAGCACTGCAGCACCTGTACCTGATGTAGCATACGTGTAACTTGTTACTTTCTAGATTAAGAATCCAGCAATATCTGAGAAACATAAGACTGTAGTAAAGTCTCGTTTAACATGGCAAGAAAACTTGCCAGTGCTATACAGCTAAAGCAGAATTAAAATGCCCCTGTACTTCAAAGTTTAAAATGACTCAATTATGTTGCAGCTATTCTTGAATGATCCCAAGGATTCAAATCTTACAGAAGCTTCAATTTCTTACCCACGTTCTTAGGACCTTATAATGAATTGCATGAAAGGTACAAATAATGTCTGCTACTAAGATTATTTGGTGTGTGGGAAACACTTATAAATATGTCCCCTCGCGTTTGAGAAAGGACTAATATTAAACGGTACTGAATAGTTATTCAAATTGGCATGGGTAACCCCTTTTGTTTAGTGACAAACATTAAGGGTGCTCACTATTGAATATCCTAATAATGTTTTTAAATATTCACTAAACATTAAGCATTATAGTATTAGGGACTAAATTGTGGTTCTGTCCTTCTGGGCATTTAAATGCTCAAACACAACGTTTAAATGAACATTGTGTGCAAATAGAACATGAAAATTATACGCTGTCGCAAAATTTATTGGCGGGTGGCTCGATACAAAATTCAATCACAGGCTTGCCATGCCTTGCGATGTTGTATAGTTAATCACACTGTGAAGTAATGCTGTAAACCCGGTGCTATTTATATCATTTGCACCCCAAAAAATTATTTGTACAACAGGAAAAACAATAGTAATAGCTATCAGCCGCCATTAAATTTTACCACAACCATGAAACCTTCCTCTTAATTCGCTGTTAGTAAAAGTTTGCACCGCAAAATGTCGCGCATGATGCCGATTTTGTTTATTTGCTTTAAAATGTTCAGTGTATGTTCTTTGAATGCGGAGGAAGAAATATAAACATGATTTTCTTAATATGAATATGGTTTTGATTTAAGGTTTCGCTAATGCAATACGGCGGCGCCGTGGCCGACTGGTTAGATCGTTTGCCTATCACCAAGGGTTCGATCCCAGGGACCGGCATATGGTATTCGTAGTGGACGAAGCGGCGTCCGAGCGGGTTTTCTCCGGTTTCCCTCGCCACTCATTCCACCAACTGCTCCATCACCTTTTCATTCATCCATTTCGCCTGAATTTCGTATCATCATCTTCCTCACCATCATACCTGGAAGATTCTTCTTCCACGTCTTCCAGGTCTTCACTCTATCTGGTTCATATATTCGTCTGCTCCCCGACGGGTATCTGACCCTAGGGCACAGGCTTGTAAGTCCCAGGGGTGACGGGAAGGGTAATTAGATGATAAAGGTAATGTAATATAGGATCAACCTTCATAAAGTTAAAAAGGTGCGTGTGTGCGCGTGCATGCGTGTGTTTTCTTTCACTAAGGATTTTAATGTTACACAAAGTTCTACACCTCAAATTTCCACCTTTAGGGTATTTCACGTGAAACTAGATTTAATTGTTCTTAAAATTACTATCTCTAAACGGAAAAATGTTACGCTATAATTATATTGAAAAAATGTGTGGTAACATTTTCAGCTCAGTTAATTGAGATTTGTATAAACTAGCAATTTCAATCCCAAGTGCCCTTAATTTTTGGATAAATGTACACGTAAACTAAATGTGGAACGTAGTGGCATATGCTGAGATTGTGACTTGGCCTACGCGACAATAAGTGGTTGAGTAACTTCCCGTTAGGCGCGCGCGCTCTTGGTCGCTCAGCGCCTAGTAGGCATGCGCCATAGTTTTGTGCTTGTGCTTGTATTTATTTTTTTAAACTTAATTTTTCCTTCATTCCCATGCTTAGCTTCATTTGGCCTAAATATACATAGCTTTTATTACCATTATCTTATGTTACTAGATAGGACAAAGATAGGTAAAATGTAGTGTGAATACAGTATACATGATAATTTGTACTGCACTACCTGGAAAGATAATAAATTGCGATCTTATGTTATACAACTTGTAATCTGAAATACACGTGAGAAAAAACTGGGGTAACCATTACGAGAAACAGAGAATTGTCTGGTTTCCTTAATAAAATTCACAGATTGGGGAAGCACAAGAACTACATCAATCAGTCTTTTCTATTTCCTTCAATCTTTTCACTATGCAAACGGTCAATTTTTTTTTCTTATAGTTCGATGAAGAGACTTTCCGTTGAGTGTCCATAGTTTTTAAAGCTGTAAAAGATTTTGGGTGCTATTGATCTATGTTAATCGAAATCTGGGATTAAATGCACTAAATTTGTGAAAGTCGTCGTATTCTAGGACGTTTTCTTAGTCGCAGACAGGCAGTAAAGTTTAATTCGCATGAGTCACTGTCACACATACTTATCATAATCGTCTATATTAGAATACATTTTGTAAGCATTCTAATTTATTTCGCTTCTGCTCACATTGCAAGAGTAGAAGAACTGGAGTAAGCCTTCCCTGTTTTACTGCCACTAATTTATCTTCGTATGGTCGTTTCACTAATTGTTTTACTATACATTATTCATCCATTGCGAAGTGTTAGCACTATCAACTGTCTTGGTACGCTGTACACTATGAAATAAGTACTAATACACCGTAACAATCGCACAATTAAAAACACTTTCTTGCTTTTAACTCCACGTGCTATTGCTATGCAGCTAGTCGTGCTCATACGGTACATTTCGGAAACGCACATGAGTATAGCAAAACAGGATTCCGAAGCCTTGGTGTGCGTATTCCTGCACTCTGCCACAGGCTGCGGCAGTAAGTATTCGAAGCCCTACACTCCCCTCTGTGGAATGGTAGAGAATGGGAAATATTCCATCATACGCACCAATTCTTCATGAAGGAAACTGGCTAGTATTGCACTATGATTAATATTACTTATTAATTTCTAGTTTACTTTAGATATGGACTTCGGTGATAGCTTTGATAGCCCACAATATACGCCACTGGTGGAACGATATTCAAACACGTTTCCCGATACCACCTTTGCCCCCGGGCAGTTATATAATCCGAGCAGTTGTAGTTGCCGAGTTGCGTAAAGTGGAGCATTTCTTCACTATCCTGCTTCCAGACCTATGCCAAAGCATTAGTTTTTAATAAGACAAACTTTTAACTTTAAATTTACGTATTTTAAAAGCCATAGTTTTATTTTTACCACTTATTTGTGATGTATACTTAAAGAAAACTCTAAATATGAAAAACCAAGCATCGATTCTGATTTAAATTATTTAAAAGATACATCCCTTGCAGTGATGTTTCAAAATGTTTGAGCCAAGTTTCAATTTTGTATACCAACCATAAATCTTGTACTTTTATCACACGATACATATTTGTTTTATAAGAAATTAGAAATAGTTATCCTACTTTTGTTTTCAAACAATAGTAGTTTCTAAAGCCACGTTTCCCTTCAGTTTTACTTTTGTTCAAATTTCCAGCGATGACGTCATTCGTTCAAGAAATGTTGGAAGTATTTGGCAAATACTTGCACTGCAAGGAACAATTTGATTAATAACGTGCGCTTAAGCACAAATAAAATTAATGGCCTTTTAACCTTAGGGAGGTGATTTTAAACTTGAAACCTGTACTTCTGTATAAAGTAGCTTTAATCGTTTCATATAAACACCCTTATATACTCATCCCTCTTGGAGGCAGTGAAATGTATTACTTTACAGAATTTGTATTTTTCAGAATGTTCTACAGTTTTCCCTTGAGCTATTTACAGATTATTTACAATATTTGATAATTAATAATGGATAGTCAGTCTTCTTCTTTTTTTTTTTTTTTTTTTTTTCCTTTCTTTCTTGAAAAAGGAATGTCATACCTATGTTTTCCGCGAGGATATGCCGATTCTTTTACAAATAGTTAATATATTCAGCGTTTTATTATAGACATGTATGTATTATCTAATTGAAGGCATGTCTCCTGGTTGCCATGAGCAACTTAAAGGCTATCCTTCCTTCCATTTCAACCAATCATATCGCGCCGAACTGAGTTTGCGTGGTAGAGGGAAGGATCGGGCGGCAAGTTTGGTACCGATCACAGCCTGTCACCAGTATATAGGTACCTGATTCAACAAAATTCCCCACCGTGACTGCAAGAGTGCAATAACACGAATGTACAAACAATTGCTCGACTTTTGAGGGCAGTCACGCAAAAGTTTTGATCAGTAGGCCGAGAAACACGAAATCCTCTCATCAATAATTGTAGTTTGACTCCCCTTCCCCGCTTCGCCAGTAGCCACGTGACCGTTAGCATCGATTATTCCATGAGGAGGCCAAGTGAAAGCATTTCTAGAAAGATTTTTAGCAAATACATGTGCGTAGGCAAAGTGTGTGTGTGAGTGTATGAATGAAGTAAACAAACCTGTGTGGAAGTCGGTCCCGTATCACCATGAGCGCCAGCTGACGGAGCCTTGTGTAGTACGCATGCCAACGCTCGTAATTTCCTAATTTGAAGTGAAAGCCGCGCAATGGGATATCTCCATGTCGCTCTTCCCGCCCGAGATTTAATCCACGGCGGCCCAAGCCCGTTCATCGATTTGCCTTCAAACCACCCGCTTCTGAGCGGAACGCAGCGCATCTTTGACCCACGATGCACTTGCGCCACAAGAAAGAGTTCCTAGATCAGCATCGCTTAGCACGAGTAGGGGGGCGGTTTCCCACAGAAAGGACTCTCCGTTTTAATTCCGAGGACAGGTTCCACCTTTGGATGGTGCTTGCGTCCTCCCTAGGATGACCAGGTTTATACCCTTGCTAGTTCGAGCAGGGTTACTAGTTGCAAGCGCAGTGATGCGGTTGCATGTTGTACACCACTACTCGTTGATCTCTGTCATTTAGTTCTCGCACTGTCTGACTGCAACTTGTGTTACGTTTGTAGGAGTTCATCGCAGATTTGGTTGCTGTTTTCCTTCCGTTTTGATCTGTTTTGGTCTGGTTAGATTCTGCGTTTTCTAACTGGCCCAACATCACCTAATTTTCTTCAAATTGGTAGGTGTTTTTTTAATAATTTTGCATTTTAATTCTATTTTTCAAATTATTCCAGTTTGTTTTGTGTTTACTACTCTAGCACGTTCTGTATGATCCGAATATTCTGTAGCACTCAATTCGCTTGCATGAATTCGTTCTCCTTACTTCATTTTGGTTTAGAGTTTATTTACTTTTTGGTTCTGTTTCAGTTGAGTAATGGTCGAGTGTAATATACCAGGCTCGACGCTCCACTGTGACTCATCATTAGTTTTTTAACTTTGTTTTACACTTTAATAATTCTAATTTTACCACCCATTTTTCCCCCAACAAGTTTAAAAGTTTTGTCATGAAAAATAACTTGCAAGCGGCTTCACACTGTCCAGATCAACCCGGAACGGTTGTTTTGTTTATTTCTTTGGTTGCACGGTCTCATTTGCTTTTGCATTTCCCAGTATATTTTCTGTTCCAGTATATAAAGTGTGTGTAGTTGATGTGGGCTCGCGGCGAGTACTGTAAAAACGCGGGCGGGAAATTGCTTTGCTATGTGTATCGAAGATGCTGACTTGGGATTGACCGTTCAAAGGTACCGGCTTAAGCACCCTTTTCTATGTGTGGTTTTTTTTTTTTTTCATAGCTTTTAACGTATCTTTGCATTTTGTAGTAGTTTATGACACGCCATACGCTGCTATGAGTATATTGATTGCTCTCGTGCTCAACATGGCGGCTGGATGCGGCATTCTGTAACCTCCTCATACCTCTACTCCAATTGTTATGTAATGTTGATAACCTCTTGAGTAAGCTGCTACATCTTGTAACATAGCAACAAGAGTATTGATTTGTTGAGCAGTCACCAGCAGTGCTTTTGGACATCAGCACACAAAAACACACATGCCTTTTTACCCATTAATACACTAGGATAGGACCAAGCATTCCAGGGAAAGGGAAAGTTGTGTTTCTCGGAACGGTTAGCAGGAAATACTCCGGTTGTAGGCGTTACTATCGCGTACACCTTCCACGTGGTTCAAATGAGTGGCGGTGTGCAAGAAGTTGAGAGAGCCGAAACTATTGACATTGCCGGCTCTCTAAATCAAAACTTCGTCGCTACCCTGCCCTCTCGTAGAAGGAAAACTTATCCATAATGAGCTTTATATTTTGCAAGCAGAAATCGGTACACTAAGCAAAAAGATTACCACGCAGCGATCGCATCTAACTTTAAGAAATCATTCGAGAAGTATTTCATCCCACGCTGAAGAAAGAAAGCTTTAAAGGATAATTTCGTGAATTATAAAATAGTTTAAAATCTAATAGTTCGAAAATATAGCCATAAAATGCAAAAAGCATGAATCTCCCTACATATCTGCGGTGCAAATAAAAACATCACGCAGATTGAGCTGTAACAAATCTCCACCAGCACACTGTTTGGTAATCACGTGCGCATGCATACATACACGTGGATACTTCCATAAAATAAGTATTTTATTTGCATTCCCCAGTAAACGCATGGAAACTAAATTACAAGAGAAGAAAATATGGAGAAACACGAATTACCACTGCCCAGTTAATATCCTGAAACACTATTACTTTCAAATGGAATAAAGGTCCACAAATGAGCAATTATGTTAACATGTGCTCAACGTGTAAAGTTCCCATTGATTTTTAGTGTAGTGCTGTTGCTGTGGTTTTTGAAGTAACCTTAGTTGTCAGTAAGTTATTATGCTACCCTTGTATACGGACTATGTCATCTCTTACAAATATTACAGAAGGAATTAGGTTTAACGGTGCTACATAACGATAAGCAAACCACACTAGGTTAGAATTAATGCCTATGGTAGAAGTCAAACTTCATCCTGTAAACACAACTTTCCCTTTTCAATAGCAGTTGTAAGTGATGTATGTACATAAGAATTGCCGTATATGGCAATTATTACTTTAAAAAATCCTTCAGTATATTTTTCACGTTAGTTGCAACTTTAAACTACTATATTTACTAAAAGGGTTTAGCTGCAGTTAAGAAGCACACTGTTTTCCTGTTGAACATGCTGTAGGTATGAAGATCACCAAATAACTTCAAGATGACGAGGACTACGCTTCATGCCTCCCGCTTGTAATGCTTTAAAAGTTAATGTAGAGTAGAAGCAATAAAGTTTGATTACACATGCAAGTACTTCCAATTTATGGCTCCTCACACCCTTATATTCCAATGTCCTCACATTCATGTTGATTGCATACAACTGTAGAGAAAGTAGCTTTGAAATTGCTCATTGTTTGAGCATACATTGCACAGTGATAAAATAGCTGTACGACCTGCTGTATAAAAATGGAGAACTGAAAACTAACCTAATTACTGAAGTAGTTTTCATAAATAATGACATGATGTTAGCTTAAATACAATTTTTCAGACCGTAGTCAAGTGCAGCTCTGAAGCACATATGAATATTATATTGAACAGTGAAGTACACCTTTTCATGAAATTGAACTAATTCTTGGGATTAGAAATCTCTATGAATATAAAATGGAACTTAAATAAAACAAGTCCCTTAAACATTTTGAAGATATTTAAATTCGCTGTTGGTGAAGATAGTGGTAGATTGATCTATAGGTCTTTTAGCCCATTTTACTGTACATATTATTTGTCTGTTATATTAGGGACACGCCTGCATTTATACACACATCTCGCACAATCGGTATAGTATTGCTTGCTGGAAAGATTCAATGATTCGTCTAAGGTTTGTCAATTACGTAAAATACCAAGTACGTGTTTTTTTTTAAATCAGTAATACAGCTATAAGATCAGTCATTATAGTAACAGCTTAATAATTTTATACTTGATTTAATAAAATCAATTTGTTTTACAGTTTTCTCGAGTTTGGAATTAAATGAAACATTGTTCATGTATACGTATATTCTAAATCCACGCTAAATTCCATTATGATATATTTCCTTTTTCGAACTGCATCACAAAATTACATAGCCAACTGTAATTTTAACTTGGATCCCCGAAGCTGGCAGTACTGTAACTGCTGTCATTTAAATCAGCGTTTATGTGGAATAAAATATATTGATGAAAAGCTACTTGCAAGTCTTTAAAAGCGTTTCGTCATTGTAAATGGGCCAAATCGCCAAAGGTATCGTAGGAGGGGCAGGATAGCTGTAACGTTTCCAACGATATCCCTTCTACTTTTCTGGTGACAAGAACTAAAGCTACTATGTCTATCATGCTTAAAATAAATAAAAATGCATAATATTTCAACAAACTTTCAATGGGTATGCCAGGCAATGATTTGAGTTGGATAGAAATTCACAGTTGGGAATTTAATCAGAAGGTATGCAGAGCTAAAACGCTACTAATTTAATTACGGCCGGACACGGGTATTTGCCGCTGCAACCACCACTGTAATACTGCACGATGCTTCAGCGTGTCACTGTGAAAATGCAAAGGATAAATGAACATCGATTAAATAATGCTCCTGGTGCAAAGCTCAATATGTTAACGCTGTTTCTGCTTACATTTTGGTGGATAGAAAGACAATGTCATAAATGGCCCTATTCCAAATGTCTTCCATGTGCTACTATTACATTGAGTTGGCATTCGCAAAGTGCACCGTCTAGCAAGTTCTTGATAGCTTTGCGAGAAACACCTGTCTGCTTTAATTTCTCTCAATAGAAATACTAAAACTTTTTCACATGACCTGGCAATGATCAACAGAAGTTCTAAGTAGCAAAACTGATACAAAAGGAATCCCCAAGGCACTCGACGGCAAAGTTCGAGATGTGGGACATTCTTAGAGCAGTTACTGGAAATAAAACGGCAAAAAATGAGTCAGTAGGTTTTATCCAGGTAACAGATGGAAATCTGTTAATCGATATGAGCAGTTCAGGTCGTTGAAGCACACAAGCACGAACGGCAGATCTGTAGTTCAAATCCCGCCACAACCGTCCTCCTTGACTTTTTTTTCAGACTTTTCTCGTCTTCATTAGTGGTAAATGATAGCAAGTTGCCCTAACGAAGGCCTGGAACCTCTCCTTCCAAAACTTTTTCCCAATTCATATCCTCTATAATTACAATATATTGTCAATAGCCTGTGGTGTTCGTGTATATAAGAACGGGCTCAAGATATTGCAAAAGATCCTGTTCCTGGAAGTGATTACTGTGCTCCAAGGTAGTGTACCTTTTGGAAATCTGTTGCAGCCGACCGATTGGTTTTGTTTACACACAGGGCATTCTTGTACTTGGGGGGAATGACTATGATGCTGGTATCTTCCTGTCTGTCAATTTTAATTGCAAATACTTCAACAAAGAATGCTTATTTGTTCCGTGCTTTAGCTAAGGGATACTGTTTGCCCATAGCTATCAAATGACAGCATCTGCAATAATTGCAATAAGAATTAACCCTTTGTATTCTTTATGAACTCTGCAAATATGACATCGATGAGTCGATATTTCCTCCATTATGAAAATCAGCCACTTGAATTCAAAAAGGTATCTAATGCAGGTATGGATACTCAGGATAAACATGTTTTATGGCACAAGTAAAGCTTTTCTCTTCATATAGAATTATAGACCATTAAATCACTGTGACAAACACACAGTGACTGAATACTTTCACGTCAAACAACTTGGAACACTAACGTTTTTTTATAAGAACAGGTTCCTTAATTCCTTCCTCCCCAAGCAATTTGATGTTTCATTCAACTTCTGGCAGTACATGACTTGCGGGTGCTTAGTTGAAGAACCCTGGTCTAGATCATTAGTCGCTTAAAGAAGGGATATTCTTTCCTCCTAATGAAGGGGAAAATGATGCTTGTTACTCTGTTCTCCATGCGTACATCTTTATTTTAATGAACTTCGTCCTCTGTGAAAAAGACATTTTCTAAGCACATACAAGTCAGTTACATTAGAATCCATGAGATAAAAGTCAGGTCTTAACTCAAAGCCCGAATCGTGTATGGATCAATGGTTTAACGACGCCTAAAAGCAAACGCTACCGTCGGGAAGGAAGCAGAAGTTCAGTTCTGGTATTACTGGCTATGATTCTGTGCAAACGAGAGATGAGAGAAATGGTTACCTTTGAGAAACAATTGTGACGATTATAGTTCTCAGCAACCGTTATAAAATAGAGGTCAAGTAGTCCAGGACACATGCAATTGTAACAATAACACTTCTGACTCGGGTTCCTTCGCAACAGGTCGTAATTTTTCGTTCCTTTCCAAGAATACTAGATAACGACTTTCTTTATACTCTTTCAGCTAGTTTGCAGAATTACAACTTAGCTGATATGTGCAGGAGTAAGACAATCGGTAAGTAATGAAGTTTTGTTTTTTAAGTATATGTACTTGTGGGTCATTGCAAGTGACATTAGAGCCCTGTATTGAATTTTGGAAACACTAAGGAAGAGATGGTTCCAATTTTCAAGGTCACGCATTATATACACACTTATAACTTCTGTTGTAATGCAACGGAAACTTGATTACGCTAGTTTTGGAACCGATTATAAACATGCTCGGAATTATAGCTTTAGTGCTAAGTTTGAAGACCATTACTCTAGAACAGGCCTGGCAAACAGTGCTCACTTGGTGTGAAGATATTCGTCTACTTCCCCTCCCTTCGTGACCAGCAAAGCAGAAAACTAGGGAAAAAACGTAGCAAAAATCGGTTCTACCTAACGCGTGCTACTACAGTTAAGAAGAGGGCGACTATCCCGTTCATGCCTACGGAGTAATGTTCCCCAGCTCTGCTCTAGAACTTGAACTATACTTTTATTTCAAAAGTACTGTTCTCATTATATTTAAAAAACGGTTACTTAAGTTTTCTGCACCTCTAGTGAAAATATTTCTATTAATTATACTGTGAAACATTTACTTAATTGCCGACAGAACAATAGAAAAGCATAGGGAAATCATTGCTAGCTACATTTATATAGAGCAGGTGCTGAAACCATTTTTTACATTTTAGAAGAAATTACGTTCCAATTCCAAGTCCAAATATCAGCTGACAATTTCATTCCTGGCAGTGCTTCTACGAGCAATTCTCAAGTGCAGGGACCAAATTCTGCGTCTTTATTAAGAATGCCGAATTATTCCATGTCTTGCCTAATAAATTGTAATAGGCATTGTGGCAAGATTATTTCCCTAAGGCTTGAGCTATTTTAGGTGAAATACTTCTACTTAGTTGCGTGTATCATGAAATCTAAAAGGAGGAGGATATTTAAAAAGTGCACAGAAGACTAGAGTTTCGTGGCTTCCAATCTGGGCAATGATATGAATTGCGCAAGTTCGATTTCGCAATAGCACCAAGTGCAAAAAATTAACTATTCATGTTCATATTTTGCCTGTTTTTGGCATTACTTCACTCGATATTAGTCTTCCAACTTTTATCTATTTCGCCAGTCAAAGAAAGTTTATTATCCGCCAGATAACAATGCAGCGATGTAATTCCTGTAAACATCTTACAAATACAGAAACCAACTTCCGAGTTCCCAGAAATACATACTTTTCCTTCATTTGTGATCTTTATCGTAAGTTTGCCCCAGTTTTAACAGCTTAGACATCTCTTTCAAGAATTGTTCGTATTTATTATCGCAATTCCTGCTTCTAAAGGAAACTTGTGTATAATGTGGGGGGGGGGGGGGGGGAGGGGGGTAGGAGAAGCAATCGAATCAATATAGGCAACGAGGGTCTGACAAACTCAGTTCAGAATATTTTAATGCATATTATTGTACGTTGTGTCGGGTTGGGAATTTCTACTGAAATGTCAATCTATTTTAACAGCATAAATAGGTATGATATGAATTGTCCTTACCATTTTTATCGTAGATGTAACTCTCTGAGAAATCTTCAATAACCTATTAAAAGCTTACACGCTTTAAATACTTCCCGTGAATAAGGCATTATACTTTAGGAATGAACACCATAATGCAGGGTTATCTGTAGAAATTCCTAAGATCTATAAGCGAGACTCATTAGGGGCACATATTGAAATTCTCGGACACTACACCATAAGTAAAGAAAATGAACATCCGTTCGTATTGGAAAGTAAAGAATATCGCATCATGAAATATCCTGCATCTTGGTAACATGATTTGGTTTACCGGCAATCAAGATAATTCAGCCTGTTGTTTTCTTTCATTTCTTTGTCCTTAAGATCTTTGAATAGATAACTTAATGCTTCACATTTATATGCTGTGAAGTTTGTGCAATTCAATAGCGAAAACGCTTTACTGAAGTTTTAGCAGCGCAAGAGCTGGAGAAACTGCAATCAGTTGATAGCGATTTCAATATACCTGTGGCTCCCAAACTTTATAAGCAACCTGTATTTTCACAGAATATAGTTTGCTTACTAACAACGCAACAGATACGATGTTCTTGCGTTCTGAAGTTCACGCTTAATTGCAGTGTAGTTACCATCCCATGCTGCGGTAAAATGGAATGTGTTAGGCTTGTTTCAGTTGTTTGCACAGCTCACACAGCTTGACAATGACCTAAACTAGTTCTTCCAAGATGTTCTTGAAGCGAACTTTAAGACAAAGAGTAGCACATTATTACAGCTTGACCGAAGAGATCAACTTTTGCATCATAGTAAATAAACCGTCTTACAGGTGTGAGTGGTGGATGCAGGAGGATTTCAGCACAGCAACCAGTGGTTGCTCTGTTACTCTTCTATGACCTCCATAAAGAAGAAAGAGATGAGGGTTTACCATGGATGGTCGGATCTGGTGGTGGAGAGCACAACGCAGTGGAGCCCTAACATTTCCAGGTTTTAAATCCACATTCCCACATCCTCTAGGACAGCCCCACTAGATACTTTCAATGACGAGTAGAAAAGCGCTTTCCTCAAAGCAAATGAACCGTAAGTCGTGTACTGAGCTGGGTACATCGACCCTGAAACACGAAAATGAAAGTTAATTAAGAGGGGGAAGGGCGAAATTCATGTATTCGTGTAAAAACAAGGAAAATCGTCAAGAAGGCCTTCATCAGAATGGTCGCTCACCTCGTGTTTCAACTAAGGACCTCTTGAAGCTACCACCTGAGCTGGGTCTTCCTGCTTGTAAAACCACCTCCCATTCGTACTGTTTGTGTGGAAAAGGCTGTGGCCCCATTCTCAGGCAAGTCTACTATACTCGACTAAATAGATCAATAAATTTAAAAGTAACTACCCCAGTCAAAATGTTTCAAAGTTCTCTTCACTATAATAAACCAAAATAGGCTTGTTTCAATATCATTTTCAAAATTAGTTCATTTTATTTGCTATTGGCTTTTTTTACTTTCTTTTTTGCCTGATTTTAGTTTTACGAAACAATGCTTAACGCTCACTTTAAAGGAGTAAGATTTTCAAAAACCACGCAATCGTATTGTTAGCCAATCTATGGCTTTGGTGCTAGCTATATTATATTTAATTCGTGCAGTATTAAGTTTTTATCGTAAAGTGTTCTGTTGTGTTGGTTAGAAATGTCAGAAAGTGCAAAACATACGAAAACAAATGTGTATCTCGGCATAAAATGCTGCAAGGTAGAAAAAAATTAATGTACCTTAAACGACTTTCAAATGAGGCTATGAAAGAGTTCTTGAACTTGAATTTTGTATCAAACTTCAACTTCTTTCCCAAACTCGCTGATTTTGCACATCGGTCTGCTAGTTTCTTTATTCTAAACTAAAACGTACGTATTTAATATTAAATCATAACATATTGATTTAATTCGCATTAAAATAAAATATCGCTTACTTACATCAGTTTTAAATAAATATCAAATCAGAGGTTCCACAAAACTTTTCAAAGGTTTCAATATTGTTCCCTTTATTAGTGAACTAAGTTACTAAATTCGGGTGATTCGAAAAACAAGGCAATTAGAACACTAAATAACATAACTTATGCATGTAAATCGATTTTAGTAATGTTTATAAACAAAAAGTAATGCTTTATTGGTATTTATATTATATATAAGTGAAAATATTTAACAAGCACTCTTTATTTCATTAATTCTATTCAAGGTAATAAATTATTATGCTCCTTGTGGTTTATAAATATTCCAAATATAATCTTTGGAAAGAATTTCTGAAATTTGCTTCTACTAATGCCTAGTGCTACGTAGTCGCTATAAATACATTATGCTTTATATCAATTTATTGCATTACACACATTACACTGAATCTGTTAGGAAGGCCCGAATATTCAAAAAGTTCATTCATGCGTACGATGCATATTAGAGCAACCACAGACAGCGTGTTGTTGGCCCGGCCTCTCCCAGTTTGTTCGCTTTTTTCTGAAAGCTTTATGCGCAATTTTAGACTATACGCTAATATTTCATGCCTTGTTTACCGATAAGCTTGCTACCAAAGCTTACCACAAATGATCCGTTTGAGGCTGAGAAACAAATGTCTAAAAGCAGTAACACTAGACACTTTGAGCCCATTTTAAATCACAACCTGAAATCTGCATATGGCCGAAAGTAAATTTGTTATACTGATACTTAAGAAGCTATGTGTAGAATCATGTGATCAAACGAGTAGTATGCACCAGGTTCTTAGACGATAAAACAGGACAGTTTGCGACCAGTATTTTGAAATATTGTCCAGAGAGCCACAAAATGATCTACGCTGAATTGTACACTGCGATTAGAAGTAATAGGAGGGAACTAAATTGTGTGATAAGTATTCCCTGCATTTTCTAATACAGGCACTTGTAAGTTTCACTACGTCAAGGTATGCGCTGCATTTCACCGGGTGCATTGCACATTTATTCCAGTTTGTATCAGGATTAATGTGTTAGGATACACCAGGTGGGCAAAAGCCCATTTCAATAAAGAATTTGCAACCATAATGGTACATAAAGAATGTTTGTAAGAGTCAGTGAAAGTTGCGATCTCGTTCTTCCCATAGTTAACTAGATCTCTGAATTGGGCTATGGCATTCAGCATTCCATGCCCTTTCATGTTTCCAGTGATCCAACATTCTGATGCTGAATTGTATAATGTAGTGAAATACTGTGCAAGTTTCATTAAAGTTTTCTTTTTTCAAAGAGAGAGAGAGAAAAAAGAAAAAGAAAAAAACCTGTTGCTTGTTCAACATGAAGTTGAAATGCTAGCATTTCTACTGCTAATTTTATTCAAAATACCCAAACTCTGGTAAGTGCAAGATAAAGGCAGCAACTACGTATAGAAACTAATGGTAATGTCGTGAATGATGAAAGTACTGGGGCCAAAGATTGTGATAACATTATCACTAAAAGTGTCTATGGCGATACAGAGCATGTCGCTTCCAGTGCACCATGGCATTTTAATTTGAAAAGGTATTTTGTTTCATTTCAGGCATTCTATACTCCATAGGATCAAGGCATTTATTGAAAAAGTTTTCATTTAACAGAATACAAGAAACCGCGGCGCTAAATAAAACTAAAAGGGAAATCGGAATCGAATTCTTCCATTTTTCATTCACTGATATGACATAATACTTTACAAGTGGTACATTGCATTGCAATCTATAGATATTACTATAAATTAATTACAAAAGCACATGTACGCACATCTAAACATACAATTAATGACCATTGCGCCTAGTATTCTTCTGAGATGAACAGAATCTTATGAGAGCAAGAACTGAATCCCCTTCATTTCTTTATTTTCGTTGTAGTGGCTTGAAAATTTCGTTTCCAGTCTTCCCCGAACATATTAAATGTTTCGTCCATAACAAAGACCACTACACTTATTCGAAACGGGGATATTTTTTTTCATGCACATACAAACACGTGGGCTTTATTAATGCTTCTTTTTTGTATTTATGAGTCTTCGAAATGTCTATTTTTAGTGCCATCTCGGTATTGAATTTTGGGTGAAATCCAATACTGGCAAAGAAAGTAGACATCTATAAAAATGAGTGAATATGTACGAGTGAACAGTATGTCGATAAAGAAGTGGAATGAAAGATAGAAGAAATTGTTGCTCATTTGAATACATTCTGCTGGGACGGAACTTCGTTCCGATAGCCGATTCGGAAATTTCAATTATTTTAACGTATAATCAAAGCCATTTTCGAGAGTATAATTTTTGAGCCATCGACCCTATGCCTGATAGGTGGAGCTATTTATCACCTCTCTCTCGCTCTCTCTCTCTCGCTCTCTCTCTCGCTCTCTCTCTCGCTCTCTCTCTCGCTCTCTCTCTCGCTCTCTCTCTCTCGCTCTCTCTCTCGCTCTCTCTCTCGCTCTCTCTCGCTCTCTCTCTCGCTCTCTCTCTCGCTCTCTCTCTCGCTCTCTCTCGCTCTCTCTCGCTCTCTCTCGATCTCTCTCGATCTCTCTCGATCTCTCTCGATCTCTCTCGATCTCTCTCGCTCTCTCTCGCTCTCTCTCGCTCTCTCTCGCTCTCTCTCGCTCTCTCTCGCTCTCTCTCGCTCTCTCGTGCTCTCTCTCGTGCTCTCTCTCGTGCTCTCTCTCGCTCTCTCTCTCGTGCGCTCTCTCGCTCTCTCGCTCTCTCTCTCGCTCTCCCTCTCTCGCTCTCTCTCTCTCGCTCTCTCTCTCTCGCTCTCTCTCTCGCTCTCTCTCTCTCGCTCTCTCTCTCGCTCTCTCTCTCGCTCTCGCTCTCGCTCTCGCTCTCTCTCTCGCTCTACTGACGGTTTCTCCTGCACGTTTCTTCCGTGTGCCGAGCATAGTACTAACGGCTCATAGTGTAACACTGGAAACCATGTTAATATCACTTTGGTTCAGCACATATGCACACCACGTTGTTGAAACCAGCTCTATATATGGCTAGCCTATTTACACTGAAATTATTTTCAATTTTTACGTTTTTTGGTTGGTAATGTCTGATCATTCCGCGTGTACCTTGAAACTTAATCAGATAATGTTTCGTAGCTTCTACTTATTCTTTATAGTCAGGAATAAAACCAAATAAACAATGTAAAATAAAACTTGCACGTTTCGTAACAATAGAGAAAGGTGATATAACAATTGAAAATGTAAGGTATGGATATTTCCCATGATGCTTGTTTGAATTTATATTGCCTCTGTAATCCAAGTGCCAACAAAGATGTTATTTTTAATTTCTTGTTGTTTTTCGTAGTGACTTATCTTTCACACATAGAATCGTTCAGTGGGAAAGAATAAAAAGAGCAATTATTGCAGCAATGAGGATGGAACCGAGATATTTGATGGAACTGATAGAAGCGTGAGGCTATTATCTTACGTAACCTATGTTTTGACTGAGTGTTGGAAGCGACGCGGCTCGACCGTATGCACCGCAGTGTGTTGTACCGGGGTAAAGAAAGGTGCAATACAGCGACTTAACGCGAAGTCCCCACGCTGAATAGCTGTAGTGTAGGACTTGTAAACGTGTGTACACGCACACATATTTGACCCCCATGAGTTTCTGTACCATTCATTCCATGCACGCAATGGTAAAACCATTTCACAATAATTAGAACGGGAGTAGATTCAACATATTAATGTATCCGTTTGTATCAAAATGAATATATATATCACAAATGTATAACCACTAATTTCCAAAATCACCTGACTCATCACTGTGAAATGCGTCACGTGTATGTATTTTTTCATGGAGAAGGTTTTTTTTTTTTTTTTTTTTTTTTTTTTTTTTTTTTCTTTTTTTTTTTTTTTTTCCCTATGCATTTAACTATGCAACGTATTACATTCACATGTTTTTCTCCACTAGCTTTTCTTTTACGCAACACATTCACATATCTTTCTCCACTTCCCTAACTTACAATCAATGCAATGCTCTATGATTAAAATAAAAATGCAACCAACTACTTTCACTCGGTTTTCTCTACTCACCTCTCTTTTACATAACACATTCACATGTTCTTCTCTACTCGCTCTTCAACACACAATTCACGTCTACAATCTACCGGTTGGCCGATCACCATATGAATTGCCACATCTAAGGGTTTTTATGTTATCCATTTTATTACTTAAAGTATTACATTCACTTAGTTTTCTCTAAACGCTTCTCCTTTACGTAACACATTTGCATGCGCTCTTATCGCCCTTCAACATACAATTCATAAAATTTTCCATGGTTGAAATAGAAATGCAACGTATTACATTTTCACGGCTATCTCTACTCACTTTGCTTTCATGAAACACAATCGTACTTCTTTCTCTACTCCCTCTTCAAGAAGGAATTCACTTTTCTATATATTCGAAATTGAAATGCAACGCATTTCATTCACACGGTTATCCCTACTCACTTTTCGTTTACGAAACTCACATTTCCTTTTATAGTCCCCCTTCTACAAAGAATTCATGCAACTTTCTACCTGAATGAAATAAAATTGTTCCTGTAGTACGAGTATTTTGACTTAACATGCTTTTGCACAGTGTCTTGCCGTAGTTTTTTGTTCTTTATAGTGTACAAAAGGTTTTAATTAACTGTTTAAGTGTGTTAAGTAATCTTTTAAATGTCTCCAAAGAGAACCAAGGCTATTGGGCAAGTGTAACTTAAGCCTAAAAGTGGTAGGGATAAAATCGTCAGACCACGGGCAACGCCGGGTATTTCAGTAAGTAAATAAACAGGTAGATAAATTAAAAAAAAAATGAATAATAAAGGAAATTAAATGCCAAACAAAAGCTAAATGAAACTAATAATGTAATATGGTATTTGGAAACAGTAGCCGTAAGAGGCTAACCCATAAAGGTTTAATCTGGGGCTGTGAGAGCCAAAAAATTTGCCAACCTTATATTTTCAGTGTCCATCGAATACAAAAATTTTGGAATGCGTCTCTCACTGTACAGAAATCTTGAAATATGATGTTAAAAAAGTGTAGTAGTATATTACCATTTGAGAGTGGGAAGTTCATTATTACAGAATCGAGGAATAGTTACTTATCTCAGAGATTTTGTCTTTCACGCACATATGTTACACACTGTTTTTGTTTGATCCTGTGTTCCGTTATTTTGAATATAACGAGCTTACCTATTATTACCTCGAATTTCCGATAGCGAAATGTCAACTCAACAGCTTTAACTAATACGGTGGATAAGTAAGATTCTATATGCTATAATTTAGAATGATTTGGGTCGGTTCATGTCTTAAAAATTGTTTTGTAGCTTAACGACCCTGTCAATTGCCAGGATCATATCAGCGTCACCGGTGGGCCGAAATTTCGTCATGTAGTAGTTCTTTTACATGCTAGTAAATCTACTGACACGGAGCTGTCATTTTTAAGCACACTTTAAAAATCAGCGGTCAGGGACAGATTTGAACCCGCGACCTTAGGACCAGAATGCCAGTGTCTACCCAATTGAACCACCCAGGCCGACGGTTGATGTCTGGATTCAAAGTGGGCTGTTTGAAAACACTAATATGTACTTTGAGGTTAAGTATTTCAAGAAGAATTGGAAGACGGAAAGGCAGATATTCAAGAGGTATGGAAAGTCAGGTGGAAATCATCGATTGCTGAAAAAACTAGGATGAGGTATGAATTGTTCATTCTACTTTAATTAGTCCTAGATGGTGTTCAATAATGTTTAAAACATACGTTATTCTATTGTAAGCGCGCCGCTCTATACTGTGGTACTGCTGATTGCTATTATTAAGGCTTCAACTGTATTTGCTTCCCGTATTTGTGTAAAATATATTACAATCCCCAAATTTGTTGCTAGATACGGGTTTCCTTGGAAACGACTTCATCTGATGGAATTGTAAATTTTCTTCTATGTGAATATCATAGGAGAAACGTAGAAAACACAAAATCGTACAAAAAGTAAATATTTGAGGCATAACATTAAAACCAATGTCGTATTTGGTAAAAGAGCGAAACACCATAGTTCTGGAACCACAATAGAACTAAACTTAGGAGTTTGTATATACACCTGCTTTGTATTGAATTAAATTGATCGTAAAGAAGAATAAACGTTTCAAAATGCATTAAGCTACATATCTTGACCAACTGTTTTATACTTAATGCCTTGACTTTGTTCCTTATTTTTTCGAAATTAAAATGCATTATACCAAAAATATTAGTTTTAAGTTGCAGTTTCTATTCGCAGCATCATACGCTCACATTGTAAGCGGACAAATGCTTCTTGGTGAGAAAAATCGTGTAGGTAATAAATAAGGGGACTATTTCAAGAGTATAACAAGAACACTGTAGATAGACCAAATGCTTCTTCTGATCAGAATAGTGGGGAATGCAGAATGTAAGAGGTATATAAAACAATGCAAGGTCAACTGTAAGACACTACACTTCATCCTTTGAAATCTTGTAAATAAAAAGGCTAACCACGTACACACCTCCCTAAAGATGGTACCTGTGGGAAAATTCCTGTGTGCAAATGACACCTGGTAAATAATTTTTAACTATGGGATATTGCATATTCGTTACAAAGTAATGCTTGACCGCATATAAAAGCATTTTTATTTTACAATTAAGTTGTTTAAAGGGAGCAATCAAACTTTATATGGGGTATTTCTACAGGAATTCAAGGAGATTGAGCGCGCGTACCCAGCAGAGCAGGTTGCTGGTACCATTAGCATAAATGTGATTAAATAGGATAGAAAACAGAAGTGTTTATTTATCATACACCACGACGCAATAATTTTGTGTGTATGTATGTATATACATAATATCGTACGTACATATAGGATGGAAGGGAAGTCAATATATTAATTTAAAACACTAATAGATCTCGGTATTTGGAATATATTTTGTATCTTACGTTTTCGTCTCTGACCATTTCCTGCAGAGATATTTTAGTTTTATCGAAAACAAGCTGGCAACACTGCAGTTTTCACTTTCACTAGGTCAGTAGATAAACACGCGTCACTACTACTTCCGGAGCCGCGTGGCTAGTGAGTGTAAACATAGACATACCATGCTGTGTCTGCTACGTCGTAATAAACAAGTACATCTGAATTCTCCAGTAACGCATACTGTTACGTAAACTCACAATCTAAGGCTATTGTTTATCGTTTCCTTCAATATCAAACCTAAACCGTTTCGTAGCTGATACTGCTATAATTTAATAAACCAAACCATCTCTCTGGCTTATAAACACAAAAGTACATTTGTAGGCTCAAATATCCACCATTTGCGCACCAGCAAGCCTCGCACCTTTTTAACCAATTACGTCGCACTCTAACAAAATCGCCCACATTGTTGCGTATTTCTTCCACTGCCAGATAAATGCATTCTCTCAAAGATTCGAGGGCAATAGTTGCTGTTTTGTAGATCCTGCTTTTCACGTCTTTCCAGAAGAAAAAATCCAGAGGATTCATACCGGGTGGAAGGGAAGTCATTACATAAATTTAAACCAGTGATAGATCTCGGTATTTGGAGCACATTCTGTATCTTACGTTTTTGTCTCTCACCATTTCCTACGGAGTTTGTTTTGTCGAAAACGAGCTGCCGACACTACCGACTGTGTGTCACTTTCAGTGGTTCTGTACGTAAACACACAGGCGTCACTACCAAGCGTCTCGTGAAGGTCCCCTTCCATGTGTAGGCCAATCACAACCGTTAACTGCCAAAACATAAGACAAAAGGGAAAATGTTTACCTCCGGAAACCACGTCAATTCCCTGACCAACCTCAACGCAACCTTGTCGACTTACCTCGCGTCTGAAAAATGCGCTAGGAGAATTCCTTCACGTCTTTTAAGTGATCAATTATTTTGAAACCCTGTGTGATGTCCTATAATTACTACGGAAGCAATGTCAGAAATAAGTTACTCTATGGATATTACAAGTAACAAACTGTTATCGTCGTGTATTCTTGTGGAACAAATCCATCCAATTTGGAACAAAACCAATTTATTTTTTCGAAATCGGCTGATCAAAGAAAATGCCACAAGACTTTTTGTTTGTAATGCTTCTATGAAACACATATTAGAAGGAATGTAATGACTTCCCTTCCAATCTGTATATAATAGAAATAACCTGGGAAAATGTTCAAGAAAGGAACTTCCAGGGTGTCATCTGTGCATCAGATATTTGTTCGGGATATTTAGTCATCCAAGTAGGAAATTAGCTCCCCTGATAATGCAAAGTTTGATATGTAAATTTCTCTAGTGTTTATAAGCGGAGAAACAATTTATTCAATTACTATAGTTCCATTCAGATCAAGATTTGCTTTCTGTTTGCCATATGCAGTTTTGGGGTCTTTTGAAGGAAAGCAGGTTCATGTGGTTTGCATCAAAGCGATCTACGTACCTGAAAAATGTATTTTTGTGAACGAGAATATGATGGAAGAACACGTTGATGCAAATTATATTTGTCTGGAGCCATCGACACACGTTTTGCCTTCATTTAATTTTCGAGTCTTCCGTATCATGTTTCTTCTAGATAATACAATATTTCTAACTTCGGTAGTGTAGCTATAGCACTGTGGAGTTTAAAAGGCTTCTAGACAATTAAGCTAGGTAATATAAAAGCTAGCTAGAAAGGAATGAGTGGATGCTTCTGTAATTGACATAACGTAACTGAATTATATTAGTATGGACATGTGCGCTGATGTGAAAATGCTACAGAAAAGAAGAAATAATCTATAAATCGAATTATTCGAAGGGGTTTCTCAAAATCGAAAATTATTTTAAGTAAGACCATTGGTAGGAATTTTCATGCAAAATGGGTGTTATATTAAGGTATACAATAATTATTAAAGGAATATCATAAGATGTCTGACGTAACCAATAAATTCTCCAGCAGAGCAAGAGAATATATTTGGGAACGAGAGAATTTATCTGGGAAGGTCAGAACGCGGAATGATATTTGGACTAATCATAAATAAAACATGAATTTAAATGTTATATCACAAAGAGTGGACTAGAAAATGTTCAATTTTGAAAAGAAAAAAAGAGCCTAAAATATATTTATTTCGATTAGTGTAGTTCGTCTTACTCAGCACTACCAACAGAGGAATACAAAAGCCAAGAATTATATGTATTTCGAACTTCTGTTGTTCTAAAGAAAACTACTTGTGTCAAATAAATCTTTCCGTTTTAGCATTAACAAATAACCTTACCTCTGCAAAAGTACGTTGATTATTAAAAGAAGAATTGTTAGAAACACAGTTGTAAAATTGAAATGGAATACTATTTTGATTGTTAATCGATTATAATGTGTAATAAATTCTTTTTAAGCGATTTATGGGTTACAATTGGCGACACTGACTAAACAAAGAAATAGCTAGGTGATAATTCGTTTATGATGATTTAATGCCTCTATGTATGAAATAGTCACCAATATTTGTAAATCATGTAACAGTGAGTGACGAAATCTTCACCTAAACCAAATGCTTACAGATAATGTTAAGTCTGGAAAGAAAGCTTCAGCTTCACTAAAATCTTCCAAGTGAAGAGAAATAATAGGTAACTTAACTGCTAGGTAAAGCAAATGTACCTACATGTAGAGATCTGCTAATAAACCATTAGATGAAGAGTGGAGAGGACCAAACACAGTACAAAACTGTAACCGCTATTCCACCTTTAAACGGATAACTAGTAGCACATGTTTGATATATAAGCTAATTTGTGTTGAGCTAGAACAGCGATGCGTAACCTTAAAAAGCAACATTTTCGGGAGTCCCCAGACTTCATGCAAGGCCCGGCTTTTATTTCTCTATGTGTAGTACTTCTATTAAACGAAATATTATTCAAGTTTAAGTTCTAATATGAAACACATTAATAAATGCAATATAATAAACGTCTAAAAGTGTTTTCTATCCAAGGCAAGACCTAAATTTTAAACCAGCTTCCTGTATTCTTCCTCTGTACATATCTTGAAACTTCCCGTCAATTGTAAATCTTTCTGGATGGTATTTTTTCCAGTGCTCCTATTGGCAAGCAGTTTTATTTCGGTTATCTTAACTTGACGAATTTAAACATTGTTCTTACTTCGCCCACTTTTTCTAAAACAGAACACTATTTTCTTATTTGTTCTATTTCGCAGTATACATTCTTCTGTTTGCAATGATTTGGGTCGGTTTCTCGCAACGTGTAATGTTCTTCACTATACAGTAGCGTTCTCTCAATGAAATACTCCACTAAACCCTGCCTCTGTTCCTTCAAATGCTATTAGATGTTTCTTTCTCTGTTAAAAGCTTCCTTTGCCATTGTCATCTTCTATGTGACTTCTTGACTACAGCTGAACTGCATGTATCTTAAGCTCTCCGCTCGATGCACTACCTAATCGAAAATTTATAAATCTATCCTCTTCACTCTTTCCAGAGTCTGTTAGTGTTTATTTTATATTGTATATTCTTCACCTTTGTGATTTACCTCGTACCGTTTTCGATAAAGATTTTCCTTCTGCTAACAGTCTCGTATCGTTAGTAAATCGTAAACAGTTCTTTCTCCTATTCCCAGTCCTTCATTGTTCTGGTAACTGTGTCATAGAAGCCTCCAATAGACATGATATATCAAACATCCGGGCCCTACTTATAATATTCGATAAGTTTTGCTTGTTTTTCAAGGAAAATATAAGCGAAGCACGATTTTATCAATGGTGATAAATTGTATAATTCTCATGCGTCTTAGTCATATTGGCTTTTCTTAACGTTTTACGTCTTCTTTCTCCTTTTTCGTATTATAGTCATACTTTCTCTTAAATTTTTGCATTTTTGTCGTATGTTTAAGATTTTTATTCCCGTTTCGCATATATGCTTGCAGTTATCCCAAAGACGATTTATCACATTTCCTAATTGTCTGTAATATTAGGTCTTTTTTTCGTTATAATGTTGCGTGCATATAGAAGATCGTTCCTTTGTGAGAACTTCAAAATGTATATAATTTGCCACTGTAATTCTTCTTTCTGATTGCCCTTCAAAATGTGACATTTATTTCGTTCTGTGCACAGCTGAGCAATGAGCAATTAAATTCAAAATGCAACCATAAAATTAATATTTATTGAGTCTGATAGATTTTTCAATATAACGTTAATTTAAACAGCATTAAATTTTATAAGATTTCGAAAATGTATCCAAAAAATGTAGGTCATATTTATTGTTATATTTTCTAATTTTTTTTTTTCGGTCATAAGTATTTGCATATTTCTAACATTTTTAGGTCCTAAACATTCGGACCCTGATAATAAGTCGCAAAATGCGCACCTATCTATGTATCCTTCGCTCTGACATATCTTCAGTCCTAATTTTAGTTGTTTCATACACACTCTACTTAGGAGGCTTCTCTCTTTTCCAATCCACAGCAATTTTCTTCAGAATCCAATCTCCAACGTTAAATGTTTTAACAGCTACACGTCATCTTCCTCATCGTAGCGCTCAAAGATTTCTCAAAACAGGACCGACCTTAAAAACTCTTTTGGAATTATAGGTACCTAACTATGCACCGTTCCTTGTGGGTGATGTATTATTCTGCACACCAATCATTAAAAACTGAGATACAATTCTTTATAGCCAAACTGCTTATAACAGTGCACTTTTAAATAGTATAATGGGAAATGAGTGTGAAAACTGCAGTACTGCAGAATTCAGGTAGTCGTTCGATGATTGATGCCTTGATTCAAAGCGGATTGTATGAAGTCAATAATATTCAGATAATGCACATTCAGTTCTTCTGGGAAAGCTGAAAGTCCAAGAAATGTTCTACGATTAGAGTTAGGTAGCAAGATTTCCAGGACCTATGAATATTAAGGATATAAGGGCTAGGGCTAAATAACAATAGCTGCTCCTGCTGGTTGGTAATGAAATAAAGAGGGGGAGGGAGAAAGGACTAACATTTCCGCTAAAGCCCACCCAAACTTTCCCCTTAATACACTTCAGGGTACGTCAATTTGCCCTCAAAGTAGTGTGCATCTATAGGGACAAATTTAACTCTTTGGAACAACTTTGTGAATTAGCTCAAATCCCTACGTAAACGGAAAAAGAGAATGGGAATACCAAGGCAACTCAAAATAGTTTAAAATAATGTTAAGAAATAACTTATTACAAAGAAGCGTTGTGGCCTAGCAAATACTATGTAAGCCTTAAAG
Source organism: Tenodera sinensis (assembly GCA_030765045.1). Taxonomy (NCBI): domain Eukaryota; kingdom Metazoa; phylum Arthropoda; class Insecta; order Mantodea; family Mantidae; genus Tenodera; species Tenodera sinensis. Next base: position 96,310,097 of record CM060962.1, on the reverse strand, counting down.
TTAATAAATTGCTGAATGTTTCAGAACAAATGATTTGAAAGCCACTTTCTCAATTCTTACATTCCCAACAATGAAAATTTCCACTTAAACCGCACGTTGCTGTGTAGGACAATTTGTTGGTTTGTCAGTTTCTCTCATAGTCGTTAGGCTAAGTTTTATTGAATATTCTGAGTTAAATATCTTTCAAATAGTAGAGAACGCCTGCACAAGAATTACCTTAGGCAGCCACTCCCAACGGAGTAAGTAACTTAAGTTCAGGTACACTTGTGTGCAAGAACATGGCCAGTAAATGGGGCAATTTAAGGTAGTAATGAGATAGTTACGCAGTCTGTGTCACCCTTCTATCTTCCCTCTTGAAACATAATTCTAATCACCTGATTGACAGCTTTTTATCTAATAACAGCTTATGGTGAAATCTATAAGCTACCTAAGCTGTTCACCTCATTCCAGAAGATGGGTGTAGGGCAAAACTCCCAAAAAGTTCTAATGCCCTTGCGAGTTGAGAACTCTTAGTAGTAGTGGGGGTGGCGGTGGCGGTAGTAACAGCAATAATAAATTCACCAATGCTTTTTGACCAATAGGAGCATATCAGATTATTGATTATGCAATAATAATTTATTATGTCGAATATACATTCGTTGACCTTTGTGAATCAAATTTGTTATTCAGATGAACAAGTACATAAAAACTATCCTTTCACTAATTTTTTTTCACTAACGGCATTCGAATCTCCGAGGTAGGTCATGATTCATCAATCCGCCAATCCGTGGTATACCACATCTCTATTCGACGCCGATGATAAAAACTTAGCTTGAAGAAACGCTTATACATACATATATTATATATTATATACCGTGATGTATTGCCACAACTCAGTTGACACATATCGCGTCCTCTGCAGCATCTAGCTATTTGCACTAATCAGTACAAATATTAATAAAGGGTATTTTTGCACATAGTCGTTTCACACTGAATATATAACATCATATATTAATATCTATTCTTAGATATATCTTCATGTCAGGCATGGACGTGATAATGGACTGCGTGGAGTCCAGCATTAAGCGTGGGAGTTTTGAAGAGAGAAAAACACAACAGAAATCTAGGCTTCAGCTTTAAAGTTAGTGTTGTTAGACTGAACTCATAACACTACAGCTTACCGAGAGCAAAAGTAGGAATATCAATATATTTATTGGTAAGAAATGAAACCTTTGGAAAGTAAAGAGTCTCTGGTTGCACTTTGATGTAAGTTAGAGGGGTAGATTAAGGTATTGAGAAGTTCCTCATGCCTTGTTGTTCCCTTAATCCTATTGTGTTGGATCTAAGCTTATAGATGTATACTGTCGGGAACGTCAACATCCGAACGTGAGCGACTTTATAAGAAATCGCAGCAGAAATGTGATAGGATTGCGGGTGAGGAGAAAAAGAAATGCCTTGAAGGATATAAAAGGGCAGAGGCTTCACATGTGGAATTCTGTAGCAAAGACGAACTAGAAAAAGAGCGAGGATATAAATAAAAGCACTCTCAGAGACCGTGCAGATTACTTAACTGTTATTGGTCCATGAAACGTTACATAGCTGTAGAAGACAATGTAACTACTAAGGAGCTTAGCAGGAGAAACTAAGAGCTGAAGGGACCAGAAAAACCACGGAACTCCGATCGGAAACTTTATCTTCGGTGAACCTAGGTCCGAAGACAGTTTTTCCCACTCTTTCTTGCGTAATGGGGCACCTAAAACATTCGAAGAACAAACATCAACCAGAACGTTGGTATATTTTACCAAATCGTTTGGACTGCAGAACGGTGATGCTTTTCGCTGAACATCCACTTTGAAGTAATCTGTGAAATATTTGGCATACACAATCTCGCTCCACTATATTGATTGTTTCATCAAGAGTATTTTCTCTTAACCTTCACTCACCTCGCAGCCACAAAGCAATTGAATCTTTTGGATAAATATTTACAATTGTTGCCATGTTCACTGTAAAGCTCTAACCCAGCGATGTGCAACTTTGGCGAAAGGGGGGAGGTTGGGTTAGCCTCCTTCCAATATACGCGGAGTTTGCCACTCTTTAGCAGTTTCAAATCTTATGCGACATGTTCATTAGCGACTTCTTTTGTACTGCTTACGTTTAACAAGTATTATCAATATGTGGCGGCAAAGTCGAAGTGTGCAAGATCAACCAAGTGATCGTCGCGTAACATGTTACGATACACATTTTTAATATAGTTCAATTTGGAGAACCTCTTTAGCAAATATATGTAGCCATACTCACTCTTATACACACTATTTTTGCAAAACCTTATTTCTCTATGTACTGCATTTTAATCCACATAACCATTTTCAGAAATTATTTAACTTGCTAATTCTCTAGTAGGTGCAAGAGGAATACAGTAGGTTTTAAGTGATAATGAAATGCTTTAAGAGCTGGTTACTATGCGATGGCTTTGAAATTCCGTTCTCTTTGCGAGGTCAAGGGATAAAAAGCGAATAACAGATTCCTATTTGAGAAAAGTAAAAGTATTGGCAAATTCAAACAAATGATAAAGAATATCTCGGAAATTAACTAAAAAGAAACACTAAGTATTTGACGGTGTTTTAACGAGATCCACATTTTTTATTTAGTAAGCTTGCTTCTCTCTTACGCAAAAATCATCCAGAATGAAAAGATCTTGTGAGGACATTCCCAGAAAATTCAAGGTATGACTTAGGAACTACGAAGGAATCGCCTGTTTGTGTCCGTCACTGAATGCCGAGTGTTTTCAGCGCGGCCCCCGATTTGTGTGCTCTTCGGAGGTCTTAGGCGCGGGCGGACCCTTCACACTGCCCCCATGTGTAGCCTTAGGCGCGGAGACCGTCCACACCGTCAAGGCACCCACGTAGCTCTCTGAGGGTACTCCATGGCACAGGCCGTGGAGATTTTGGTGTCTTTCTTTTCTTTGACTCCCGGATGGCACGCTGACACTGACGGTTCCGGAAGGGGGTCCAAATCAATCGTGCATCCGCGCAAAACCCCCTTTACTAATGTTTTGTTGGTGATGACGTTGGCATGTGAAGGGAAAACGATGAAGAACCTAAGCCCGTTCTAAATTAAACACGAAGTCGACAGGATCTGTGTCTCAGTGAAAAACGCAACGCGACTAAGAGACGGTACCCTTATGCTCGAGACGCCCAGTGCTGAACACTACCAAAAGTTATTGAAAGCGAGTTTGTTGGGCTCCTACCCGGTCCGGGTAGCCCCACACAAATCACAACTCGTGTAGGGGAGTTGTTACCACCTCCAGCTTGGACGATCTGTCAACGGAGGATATCGTCACCTGCCTCTCCAATTAAAGGGTCATTCAAGCGTATTGTCTATCCCGAAAGCAGGATGGTAAAGAGGTTCCCTTTAAAATGATGTTTCTCACCTTCAAGGGAACTACATTGCCCGAATAGATCTTCTGTGGGTATGAGCGCGCTGCAGTACGCCCCTATGTCCCGAATTGCATGCGTTGTTTCCAGTGCCAGAAGTTCGGGCATACTAGGAGCTCGTGCACGCATCCTGCAATGTGAGCGTTGCGGGTTAACAGCAAATGACGAAACCGCCTGTGCTCGGGACCCCTGCTGCGTAAACTGTGGAGGGAAACATCCAAGCTCTCGTCAGTGTCCGCAGTTTTGCGATGAACAGAGCATAGAGGAGTTGCGCGTTAAAGAACGCCTAACCTTTCTGGAAGCGCGGCGGCGCTTTGAGCAGCTTAAACCTGCTAATACCATAGGTTATGCTTCAGCTGCACGCCGCTCTCCTGTAGCCACTGTCGTTTTGTAACTCGTGCCCGTTTCGGATGCCTCCACCCAAACCGACTGGTCGGCGAACACCCCTCCACAACGTCCTACTCCAGCTTTCGGGCTATGCCAAGGTAGCTACCCATAACTCGGTGTTTCGCCAACTATTCACCGAGCTTCTGGGACGTTACCGGACTTACACATCGGTATTCACCGATGGATCCCAGGTGGCGCGTGTTACAGTATATAGTTTCATGTACAACGGTGAGGCTCATAGGTACAGACTTCCAGACAACAGTTCCGTTTTTAGTGGCGAGCTGTTTGCTATCTTTTATTTTTTACTTTTTATCCCCAGTTACGCTCCTGCAAATTTTATTATCTGTTCCGACTCCCCGAGTGCTATTCAGGCGGTGCAACAGTTTGTTGGCAACTCGGCATTGGTTTTCAAAATACAGACACTCGTTTCACAGCTAGTCTCTTGCGGATACCAGTTGGTATTTACATGGAGCCCAGTTCATGTAGGTATTCCCGGCAACGAGGAGGCAGATGCGGCTGCCAAGGCTGCTTGTCGTTTGCCGGTGCTTTCCACATATGCTCTTCCCTTTTTTTTTAACGTCTTCCAACATAATGTCATATTGGACGGTGAATGGCTGAAATTATGCTCAAATGAGCCCGAGGTCCATAGAGCTTTAAGTTACCCGACATTCGTCTTCTCAGGATAAGGGAACACCTTGGAAAAAACCTTATCCGGATAACTTACCCTAAGCGAGATTCGAACTCGCGACCTCTTGAACGTGACGCAGATACGCTAAACATCACGCTACAGAGGCGGGCTTGGTTGCGTGTAGTATAGGTCACACACGCACCACTCATGGCCACCTTTTGCGTGGTGACCCGGCCCGTGTCTGTCACACGTGCGACGTCCAACTCTCCGTGTTGCACGTTTTGATTGATTGTCCACGATATGCTCCGGTGCGCCAGTCCCTTGGCCTGGGTCTTAGTTTGCGGTCCATCCTAGGCGACGACCCAGTCTCCGTAGATACGGTGCTGCGGTTCGTCGCTGAAATTGGGTTCGCCAAACTAGTGTGGCTTGTGTTCTTAGTATTGGGCTTTTAATTTTAGGACTTACAAATCTGCATTCAGATTTGTCTTGTTTTACTGTTTTTTTTTTTTTAACTTCACTGTTTTATCATTCATCTTTTAACGTTTTAACACTTTAACATTGTTTGGTGTTCAACTATTTTAGCGTTTTTTACTCTTATGCGTTAGCTTAGTTTTTAACCAGAAGTTGGTGGGTGTTTTATCCTTCAAATTTGACTTGGGGCCCAAATCACTAGCTGTCGACGGGCCCTTAAACGCCTCTCTCTCACTCGCTCACTCTCACTCTCTGTCACTCTCTCATTCAGTCACTCTCTCACTCAGTCACTCAGTCTCACTCACTCAGTCTCACTCACTCAGTCTCACTCACTCAGTCTCACTCACTCTGTCTCACTCACTCAGTCACTCTGTCAAGCAGTCACTCTGTCACTCAGTCACTATCTCAGTCACAGTCACTCTCACTCAATCTCACTCACTCATTCAATCTCACTCGCTCAGTCACTCTCACTCACTCAGTCACTCTCACTCACTCAGTCACTCTCACTCACTCAGTCACTCTCACTCACTCAGTCACTTTCACTCACTCAGTCACACTGACTCACTCAGTCACACTGACTCACTCAGTCACACTGACTCACTCAGTCACACTAACTCACTCAGTCACTCTCACTCACTCAGTCACTCTTACTCACTCAGTTACTCTCTCACTCAGTTACTCTCTCACTTACTCTCTCACTCACTCTCTCACTCACTCTCACTCACTCTCTCACTCACTCTCTCACTCTCTCTCACTCCATATCTGTACATTCCCAAACATGGCCATTATGAAGAGTTAATAATTGAAGGCAATTATTAAACATCTGATGTGTTGCACTCACATGACTTTTACTCTTGTACTAACTGTTCTAAACTCTTATTCCTATCTTTCTCATGTTAGTCGAAGTAAGCATTTGTAGAAATTGTTATTGCTTATTTTCTTGTAGGTGCAAGGAGAATATAGAGGAGTACAGTTGGCTTTGAGCGATAGTCAAGTATTTTGAAGTTGGTCACTATATGAAGGCTTTGAAATTCCATTCTCTTTACACAGTCAAGAGATAAAGTGAATGACGACCTTCCATTTGAGAAAGGGTTAAGTATTGCCAATTACAAATCACACAAGTAACGAGGAATAGCTCCGAAATTTTTCACTCCACAAAAAATGCATTTGTATATAACGTACGTTTTAGCGTAATCTGCATTTTATATAGTATGATTTGGTCTATTTCTCACGGTTTGCTAGTTGTGCAAAAGTCAAAATTGAACAGAACTACATAGGCTGTAGCCAGAAAATTCAATATAAATTTCATTTGTCATAGAAATGTCTTAAGCATACGGCATTTTAATCAAAAATGTTAAGAGCCATTTTTGAGAAAATCAAAACTTTGGAAAAAAATTTTTCATCTAAAGTGCAGTTTAGTGTAGAGGAATTTTCTTAAATCTTCGTGTCGCATCCTTGAGAGATATTAAATTCAACTTTGGTTTTTAACCGACTTTTCACTTTTAAGTTATGCTGTTCACGCACGCAGGCGCGCACACGGATCTTTTTCTAAAATTGCTTTTCTTTTATTCGATGAAAACTCAACATCGAAATTTTTGGTTGAATATAATTCTTCCCCTATTTATTACACGGAGTACAGAAAGCAAAAATAGCACCTTCCACTACCCGAGTGCTCTTGAGTTAGCACTAATGACCGTTATGCCTCTCAGGACAAACGTGTTCTATGCGAGAATCTAGCAATTTTCTTCATGTCCTAAAGTGTACGATACATTTACCTTCCAGAAAACGCACTCATTTTAATCATCCGTCATTTTTAAGTATTCCAGGCCTCACTTTAAATATCCTTGCGCAATCTTTGTGTAAATACTTAAAGGATATGTGTATGCAGATTAACACGCTCCAAATGGAGATACGATTGGGAGACAGGTTTACAAATATCTAAGCGTTCGTTAAATGCTGGAATTCGTAAGCGAACAAGAATGGTTTAACTAGATGAAAATGGGGCAGTTGTAGAACTATCTTGAAATAAATCGTTAATCTAGCCAAAGTACTAAGCGTTTAAAATATCACGTGACTACTAATTTTTTTTCCAGTTAAAATATTATTTACGCACAGGTAAAACTAGCAATGGGTGGGAGGTTACGGAACCGTGCGCAGCCGCACTGCGTAGCGTTCCCGCCCATTTTTGGCCTCGGTTACCCACTGTTGGCAGGGCCGTAGACATATGCTAGGAATAAAAGCATACAAATTACTCATCCTGTTTTCTTTAACTTCATACACCTCGGTAATTCACTTTTGTCTCAATATTGTGTAAGAAAATATGATGTAAATTGCAGATGAAAAATAAACGCTTTCTTTTCGGCACACTTTTTCGGCGAGGGAGGGCCGCGATCAAACAGCATTAGTTCATTATGTTGTCATAAACTGTAAAAGATAAGTGCTAGTATTTGTTGCGGATAAGCGTATTAATTTGACCAGAATAAAAGCTTCTTACAGTTTTTGTTTTCAATCTCTATCGCTAAGAATTGTAATGGGCTTCAGCTGTAGAAATCTGTACAAAAATAAATCTTGCTACCATCGTTGCGGCGCGGAAGCACTGTTGACAGTAAATTAAACGTTCATAACTGTCGGAACGGAACTATTGCTGACGGCAATAATAAGTAAAGGTATGTATTTACTAATCGAAAACACTGCATTCCTTATTTACATTAAAATGCGAATAACATCACTGGCAAGCTCATTTGTAACATAGGCGTTATGAAATAAGTTCTCTTGTATGAGCATTCTGAGGAAAAATTCTTTGTATCAACTTTAAAATAATAGTATAATAGTCCATACTTGACTGCGCGTTAAATGCATTAATTTCCAAGGGAACCGCGGTGCCCCTTGCGCCCCCCCCCCCACACCCCCCTCTAGCGACGCCCATGTACGTATTCAACATTATTCCATGCACATAGTATACTTTCTCACTGCCAGAAGACAAACGATAATATCAACGCCACTTCTATTAGCATCAGATTTGTGGCCAACTCCGCAGGCAGAGAAAGAGCATGTGGCATCCGTATAAAAAGGGAAAGTGCAGACGTGCCTCGGAGCTCTCCATGGGACAGTGGAAACTGAAAGTACCTCCTGACGACGCTAAAGTGCTCTCCGCGGAGTGTATCTATCGTCTGAGAGAAATTTGGACTTCAAGGTTGCAAGGTTAATGAAAACATCAGCACACGTCCTTCTGCAGTCACGATTCATGCGATGTAGGTGTTAACCGAAAAACGAAAATTCGGAACATCTTCCAGTTTCATAAAACTAATCATTTTCATTAAAGAACCATATATAAGATTGTAAATTTATATCTTGAATATTCTGGAAATAGTCTGTGAAATTCTTTTCCTTCGAAATGTGTTTTCTATGACTTTGTGAAACTGATAAGTAGGGACCGGATGTTAGGCCCTTAAAAAGTTCAAAATAGGCAGACAAGAAGACAGTTAAAATGCACAAATAGGCAATCAAAATAGGCACTAAAATCGTGTAATTGGGTGTTAAACTATATACAGCTACTTGCAAAAACAGACAATAGGCAAGAAAAACGAACACTATGTGGGTTTATCTTGTTACCATTTGAAATAAAACATTTAAGTGATGCAGTGTTTAATCAAATTTAGGTACGTGAGATACATTTAGATTAACACACATCACGTAGTACTGGCACACAATAGTGGTACCTAACCAACACGCTGTATGAACAGTGTCTGTTAGTAATTTCGATAATGCGCCAATTCTAACACACAATAAGTTGTCAATCGTCAATAAACATTAATTTATTACACACAATGACGAGATTTTTTTTTTCAAAATGTCTACATTTAAGTTATTCCTCCTATGAGACAGTACATTTTTCAGCACCGAAGACGACCTTTCCACTTCTATTGATGTTGTTGGAGCATACTGGAACAGCGGAAGATTTTGTGGATCAATATCCCTTGAAGCACCGTTTTCACCACTAAGGAACATTCCTATGTCCTTCAATTGTTGGAAGTGAATATTCTCTTGAATTTGAGTAACTTTATACACAAGTTGCAGTGAATTTACTAGTGTTTTATTTCTCTCTTCAAGACGTTTAATGGCATCTACTAGCACAGAATAATGAGCAAAGCAAATTTAAGTAATGTAAAACATATCATGAACCCACCAGATGTAAATTGCCTGTATCTCAAGCATTTTAATCCAATTATTCAGTAAAATGGGAGTTTTCTGCTCGAAAAGAAAACGGAAATAGGTGTTTATAGGCATTATATTATGTTAAAATAGGCAAAAATATGCACATTCAAGTTTATAAAAGAACAGCTCCTAGGGTAGTAAGTTGAACTAAAATTATATCGTTTTTATGATATCTATAGTGACTAAGAATAGGAATTCTGCCTAACATCCGGCCTGTAATGATAAGTCATAAGAGAGTGACCGAAACTGCCACCAGATCTCTTAAAATAGAGAATTTATTTAATATAATATATAATATTTAATGAAACTGTCTTGCTAAACCTGAAATAAATAGAAAAATAAACTTCTGTATGAATAGTTCTAGGAAGCTATGTAAAGATGAAGTTAGTAGAGAAGTTGATGCAGATGTAACAAATGAGATTTTCGATTAACTCTGCTACCAAAGTATTCTATTGTATTATTCATAGTGCATGTTCATCGGTCAACTGCATTGTAACAAGTGCCACTAGCAAAGTGCATCCTTAGACACAAGCAGTTCACGTGACAGCTTAGCATTCAGAGCAGAGATAACAATTTTAATCCCTTCCCTTAAACAGAGTGGTGATGGAGTTAAAACGTTTCCTGTCACTGTTGTCATCCAACAAGATAAAACATTCACAAAAGGGTTCGAATCTTACAATTATCCACAAAACGATGTCTTTATTACCCATGTTTATAATTTCGTGTGTTTATATAGAGATAATGTGAAACTTCAACTATATCCCTGACCAAGAAACCTGGCCCACACTGAGGGTCATATACATATAAAGCCACAAGTCTTAGTCATCTTACAGTGTGCATAGGGCTGTTTCGTTCAGTGCTGATGGCTGGCCCCTCGGTCTGCGCGAACACACTCACGGCATAACTGACACTCCTACACACGATGCAATACTAACAATTGTGGCTTTATTCATATGCCAATTGCCTCTTCTCATGACTTTCAAGTAACAGCGCTTCCAAAACACTGATACTCTTTTACTGATAATTTTATTTTGTTCTATGAAATATTAAAGAATCGAAAATGTTGAAATTTATAATTGTAAAATTATAGCCCACTATTAAAGACCATTCTTTTGATTTCAAAAAAGAAAGAAATGATAGGAGCTAACATTTTCAAAGGTAGGTCGCTAGGCTTACGATTTACCGCCTCCAACGAAAGAAAGTAGGTACAAAGATGATTCAAGAATAAAATTGCCCAGCTCGTATAAATTGATGGAAATATATTGATTTCTATATATACGTTTTTTTAACGTTTGTTACTACTTTTGTGATCAAACGTGAAAATGTAGAAATCTGTATATATTTGCATTCAATGAAACAACGCCCAAATTACCATAATGAAACTTATTTCTTCTTTACACAATTTTCAATTGTGGTGATATGGCCATGCTGTTAAGGGAGTGGACCTGTGAATTTTTGGGTTTTTCATTATTTCAATTTGAGCGACCTGAAATTTTTATCACGGTGTGATAATGTAGCAGAACCTTCATACACAAATATTCAGTCAGAAATCTTCATCTATATTTAAGAGACGATGCTTCTGTTCTGGATCTACTTAATTAAAAATGCCACGTTTTAAATGTTTTTGCAACCTACTAATGATTCTATTTTGCCTTTAACAAGGCACACTAAAGAACTCCACATTAGTTTCTTGAAATTCAAATGAACCTGTGCCAGAAAAGAAGACTAACCCTCTGCATTTTGAAATTTTCAGAATACGCACACATTTAATAAAAATAATTTAATTCATAAATTTCAAAAATGGCTGCGAGTGTCTTAAGTAATAATTCATAGGGGTTTTCTGAAAATTAGAAATTAATCAGTCACGTATTTTGACACATGGTGCACTTTAAGTAATGAAAAATGCTGAAAAATGTTTAGGTAAAGGCATTTAAAATTGTAATGTGAATTACAAAACTGTTCATAAGTGCCTAGAAGGCCTTTTGAGTGATAGATATGCAGGCATTAGTAAATCCAAGACGCCAAGTGAATTTATCTTATATATTTAAACAAGCAATTCTTGTATATAAATATATCCCGCCCAACTTGGAAACGGCTCTAACGATTTCGATCAAATTTTGTATTCAGATAGAGTTTTGCTTATTAAGTTTATCTATATAGGTGTCATTCCTGAAAAAAAGCTATTTTACGCGTAACAGTCACAATTAGTCGAAACCTTATTTTGGCCATGATGTCTATGTTAATGGGCCAACTTCAACAAACAAGCCAGGAGATTAAAGGTATCGTAAAGAGCTTTCAGAAAACCTAAAGAGTTCACTGAGCTGTATTATTCTACGCATAACAGTCACAATTAGTCGAAGCCTTAGTTTGGCCATAATTTCTCTGTTAATGGGCTAATTTCAACAAACAAGCCAGGATATTAAAGGTCTCCTCATGGAAACGGCTCCAACAATTAGAATGAAAATTTATATTAAGTTAACATTTTGCTTTTCAAGTTTATCTAAATAAGTATATTCTCTCAAAAAAAACAAAAAAAAAAAAACATGATTAAAAAAAGTAGAACAAAAGAAAAGCCGAACGAAGCTCGGTCGCCCAGGTACTGGAGTGAAAACACAGTAAACGAAAAAAATAAAATGTTTGCATATTTTCTGCATTTTCTCAGGTGCATTACCTTAAGGCAGACCTTTCCAACTATAGTACTTAGCATGGGGGGGGGGGGGGGGGACAGTTTGTCAAAGAAATTAACGATATGATACCTAAACTGAAAAAGCGCCATCAAATTTCCAAACAAAGCTGATAAAACTACAGTGCGACCCAATCCTAAAAGACAGACACAATCGTTACAGCGGTGATTTAATTAATGTTTACAAAGGTGTCAGCCAAGAATGTCCGAAAATTCATGCACTTGCCTCAAAATTTGTGTCAATGTTCGATACAACTTATGCATGCGAACAGGTATTTTGAATTATTATTTCAAATAAATGTAAAACAGAATGTCTCTGTCCATTCAACCGTCAACACAACTTTCACCCCACCGCACACTACCGCAGGTTCTGCTTCTGCAATTTCACCTTCCCCCACTTCTCTGGTGCCTAGCTCATCACCGGTGCTACTGTCGGTGCCGGCCGGCCCCCGGTGGCACCTCAGTTGGAAAGGCCTGCCTTAAGGCGACCCGAAGTAAATGAGATTTAAAAGGAGAATTTAAAAAAAAAAAAAAAATCTTACTTCGGGAGCTACCCGATATGGCTGTAAAGCTTTGACAGTATTGTAAATAATGTAGCCCTTGTAAACTCGAGAAAACACTTCAACCATTTGTAATAAAATCCTCTGTCGCTCGTGGTTTTTACAGATGTTGCATAGCCGAAGGTCAATTTATAGTTGTGTGTCACAGATTGCTATGGATTCATACGTTTGGTATTTGCAATCACTCACGCTGCATATTCTACATTTCATATGAATTTTATATTTCATATGCCTATATGAGTTGAAGTTTAGAAACAATGGGTTGTAGAGAGCAATGGGATGGTATGCAGACGTTATCCTCGGCCACATGTTACCAGTGAGGCAATATTTTCAAGAAAGGCTCCAGGAGGCAGAGAAATGATTTTAAATACGCTTTCTAATCGCTACTGGTTGACCTGATAGCGATCTTATGATGGGTGAATAGTTATGGTGCCAGAAACGCGTTTCTGCGGAAAACCTCGCATCACAGGATAAATTTGGCGAGGCACACATTTCCAAATGGCAATAAATACTACAGCGAAATTGCATAGTCCACTTAAGCGTATGTTTCCTAGCAACAAAAGGAATGGCTATACATGGAGGCCTTAACCTGTAAAAATAAACTACGAATTTGTTGTCTAAGAATAACAGGCCTCTTATTAAATTAAGGAGCCTATATCCTTAGGAATCCAAACTACAAAAACATAAGCCCTGAAAATTGTTTACATATTTTATAGTCTAGTTCACGACGTTTGATTCGTTGGTGGTACTGTCTACTATCGTATTACTTATTTACCCAGTTTTAACAGATGCAGGATTTTATACTAGTGGAACCGAATGATGAAAAATAGAAGTTTCACATGTTGCCTTTTCAGACCATAACAAATATTCACAATAAAGAGTTTCGCGAAATCCAAATGAAAGTATATTGTGAGATTTAAGTTAGAACTACCGAGTGGGATGACTCACGCGGTAACGTCTGTAGCCCGTATTTCGGAGATCGCGGTTTCGAACCTCGCGGCCGACCTTCCTGACACTTGGTTTTTTTTTTTTTTTTTTTCGGAGGTTTCCCCGGTTTGCCAGGTGATTGCTGTGAAGGATTTCCATTTCCTAATTTCTGTCTGCATTTCGTTACATTAATTTCCTTTCACCCTTCATCCCGTTAGGTTTCTTTCGGGGTTGGAAGCGTCGGCAAGCGTCGCGGCAGCAGCACGGCAGGGGAAAGGGATGTGCTCTGCAAGTCTCGTCCCCCGGATTGGAAGCTGAATCTACTAGTTTCCGGACCCCCATGGGATGGTACAAGCCCAAGGGGGCAGGGGAGCCGGTTTCCGAGTCTTGCGCCCTCTTGGAAGTACGAACCCGAGGGCTGGGAGAGGAACCGGGCTGAGTCGGTCTCCGCCGGGGTGATTCTAAGTGAGGAAAATGTAGAGACCCAACCACTCGCTCCATCGTGGCAATTTTCCGGTCGCCCTTAGGATCCATTCGCCTCATCCATTCTCCCGGGGGTGCCCCGGCAGGCAGGGGCATAGACACAAAAGATAACCTTTCGGTCGAGGTGCTAAGTCCCCCTTCACAAGTTTTCATATATTCATAGTCATAGGGCTAATATTAAACAATTGAATAACATGCATAGCGTGCCTTAAGGAGAAGGTTCCTGTTTGAGACGCTAAATTTGAGAAATCTGTATTTATCGCACTCTGTTTAATTATGCTGCTTTTATAGTCATAAATGAATATTTTAAAAGGACCACACAAGCCAGTAGCATTCGTCAAACATACTAAAATCCTAAACTTGGGTATTGTGTACCTTAAGCCCCTAGGGTTCTAAGTGTTTAATTTTATATAAACGGGCGCACCGGGTGAAACTCCGAACGTATATGCGGATTCAGAAATGCCCTCATTTAAAAATTGGTTTGAGTATGCTTTAAAGCAGGCCCATGCAATAGAGTATTACGCCATATTACGTAAATGCAAGCAGAGGGGCTTGCTGTCTTGCTCTCCACCATGTACATATCACGCGACCGCTTTGCGACTCTAGTTTGGCCAAGGGCAAGACCGCCATTGCGACCTTGCTGTCAAAACCCTGCACAGGCTTGCTTTGAAGTGACACCGCTGCAGAAAACAGTTCATTACAAACCCGCAACACAGCAAACAATATGCTCAATATTGATAAATAACACTCTCGCAAGTATCACTAAAATGCAGGCGGTTAATGGCAGATTCACGAAATATATGTTGCATCAGGTGTACTGTAGCTAGTTCTTTTAGTCTGACTCTAGGCAAAGTTGCCTACTCTAAGTATGCCGTATCGGAACACCTTCGTAGATTGGTAAACACGTAACTAGTAGCAAAAGGTGTTCTATTTCAACCAAAAATGTAATATCGAGAGTTCACTGAAAATTCTTGTATTAAGATCTCTGAATAAAAAGAGCATGAACAATGGGAGTGTGTGCGTTCGGGTGCGTGTGTGTGAACATAACTGGAAAAAATACGAATAAATATCAAACTTGGTATTTAAATTCAGTTCATATCTTCCAAGGAGATATGGACTACCTGCGCGGTTAGACCGTTCGCCTATCACCAAGGTGGCCCGGGTTCGAACCCAGGGACCCGCATGTGGTATTCGAAGCGGTGTGTGGTGGGCTTTCTCCGGATTTTCCGGTTTTCCGTTCCACTCATTCCCCAACAGCTCCAACGTCACCTTTCCTTTCATCCATTTCGCCTGTTTCATATCCTGTTCCTCATTCTCATACCTGGAGTTGGACTGACCATCCGCTTTCACTCTCTCTGGTCCATAGGTTCGTCTGCTCCCCGACAGGCATCTGACCCTGGGCACGGGCTACTAAGTCCTAGGAGGGGAGGGTAATCAGATGAACATCTTCCAAAGAGATCCCCTATCTCAAACTACACTTTACACTTACAATGACGCATTTCTAACAATGCTCATTAGGATTCTGGGATCTAGAAATGTAAAAACTGTCATTCCCGACAACTGCAATTTCCTCTGGCTAGATTTTTAACATGTGCAGCGATTCTTCGATATGTAGTCTTGGTGGAAAGTAATTGGCATTAAACACAGGAAAACCCCTTTGATTCAGAAAACGCACGGCTCTAAAATAATGTAGGTGACCCGCAGAAGTAGTGTATCCTGTAGTGGCAGGAAGCGGAAGTAGGGGCTGACTACTACACCACGATAAGGCAACCATGGCATTGATCGCAAGGCTGGTCATGAGCCTTCCGTGTAAAAGCTACCAATGCAAGGGTAGGGAAATCCGTTGATGCTTTCGTCCACTCGTGGTCGACCACCTCTGTCTTCGTTTAGTTAAAACTCCCCCAGTACTCAGAACAATCGCAACGGGAAGTCGTCAACCCAGACTTTTATGAGATGTCGAACGCTTTTGCTAGAAAACTAAACACTTTATTTTCTACCATCAGAGAACCCAGATTGGAGGTACTATAGTGTGTACGTAACTTTCAAACATCTGTAAATGCAGACACACCGAGTTTATAAGAGAAAAACAATGTTACGTATGTAAAGGGAGCAGTATTCAACCCTTAGCAAAGCTTAAGTACATATACCAAATTAAAATATTTTCTGGTCAAGAGTGAAAAAACCTAAAATTTTCCTTTGACCTGAAGTTCTTATCGTAGCATAGTAATGCAAGATCACATAAATTTCAATCGCACATGTGCATTTGTTATAAAAAAATATTGATGCTTCTGTTCTGGATTTGATTCATTTAATTCTGTTAACTAAAATAGCTCGCGTGCCAAGCCCTTTGGTACACCCTATTCAGAATTTTATTTTGGCTTTGATGGACCATTACAAAGAAAATATTTGTAAAAATTAAAACGAGGCCATGCTAGGAAAAGGATAGCTGCTTGGCACGTATGCATATTTTCCATTTTATTAATATGGAGCTAAGAAAAGTTCATTAACAACTTCTTAATAGAAGTTCATAAAGCTTTGCTGAAAATTAAAGTTAATCAGTCAAACATTGTGGCACGTGAAGCATTTCAAGTAATGAAAAACACTGAGGTAAAAAGCTTTGAAACGATCCTTAAAATTGGAATGTGCAGTACAGTGATGTGACCCATATTTTTAAAGGTGTGCGTTTTTGTGGTGAACGGTATAGCCCAAAAACTAAAGGTCGATTAAATACCAAACTTGTAATATAAGTTCACCATCTTCCAAGGATGAGACATGATTTTCAAAAAATTTCCCCCAATCCAGACTACCCATTACATGAGAACCACGTGTTTGACATTTTTTATGTCATATATATATATATATATATATATATATATATATATATATATATATATATATATATATATATTGAATTTTCCGGAAATGTCCACAGAAGTCCTCTTCATTCTGGATGACTTTTGCAAAACTGGTAAACCGTAAGAGGTAGACAAAATCTTGCTCGCAGAAGATGTAGATCTTGTTAAAACACAATTTATGTCCAGGGCATTTTTTATGGAGTGACCTATTACCGAGATGTTTATTTGAATTTACCAATACTTACACCTTTTCAAATGGGAATACGTTATCTCTCTCTCTCTCTCTATCGATCATGAAAAGAGAACGGAATTTCAAAGCCATCACATAGCGACCAGCTCTTAGAAGAGTTGACTGTCCCTTAAAGTCTACTTTATTCTCATATTTCCCTTGTGTCTACAAGAAAATTAGAAATAAGATAATTCTGCAAATGTTTATCTCAATAAGCATTTGTAAGAACAGTTTGTACAGGGATAGGGAAAATCATGTGAGTGCAACACACACAGAATTTTGTTATACTCTATCAATTGAGTGCCACAACAAAATATCTGCAAAATAATTTTGTAAACACCACATACGAGAAAGTTGAAAAAGAATTCAAAATTTAAATGTATTATAAGCCAATAAAATAAAAAAATTATAAAAAAGAGCACTTTTATATCCTTTAACTTTGTGCATATTAAATTATAGTTTTGTTCGTTTACTTGGCTGCTAGAATGTTTTTAAAGTGGAGACGAATACTTTCTGGAGTTATTCTAGTCTAGATAATACATGTATCTCTGTGCATAGTTGCATGCGTTACACAAGGT
The DNA here is from genome assembly GCA_030765045.1 of Tenodera sinensis. Classification (NCBI taxonomy): domain Eukaryota; kingdom Metazoa; phylum Arthropoda; class Insecta; order Mantodea; family Mantidae; genus Tenodera; species Tenodera sinensis. Next base: position 96,292,668 of record CM060962.1, on the reverse strand, counting down.
GATTTGAAGTTGGAGTAACTTTAAGCAATTTGTAATAAAACAAAAGTTAGGACTAAAAGCTTGCATAACAAGATAAGAGTTTGCGGAGAAGTTGGTTTGATAAATGCTAATAGAGAAAGTTTAGCATTTGTTATCGCACTGCAAGAAATGGATGCACTCTAAGCATGTATATACTAATTATGATAGAAGCGACCTTCTCGTGCAGCCGTTGCACTCCAGATCGATATTACACCGTAGGGGAGAATCTGAGTGCGTCCTTTGCAAATTCGGACTGTCTGGCTATTGTTAAACAAAAGAAAAACGGTGTGGCAACATGGCGGCTGGCCGGAAGGGAGGGGAGGGAAACAGCACGTGTCTGATTCATTGGGGAGACGGACACCCCAAACCGACTTTAGGGCTGTCCAACACCTGGTACATGAACTGGTAACGGGACCAAGCAACTGTTTTATTTGAAATGCAAAGTTGTTAGAATAATAGCAGAAGACATTTGTAAAAACAGTAAACATCTTGTCTCAACCTCGCTCCAAAAATAACTTCATCAGCGCAGTGTTTATGGCACTGAATGGGATGCTTGTCACCACCCGTTATACCTAATACCCGTTATAACTATGGGAAATGCATTTGTCTCGGAGTGTGTTAATCCAAAACCAGTAAACTTCCCATCACTATCTCTAATAACATTACGTAGGAAGTCGGGGAATAAGAACACTTCGTGATTAATAAATTCTCCTTGAAAATATATATCAGCCTTTAAAGGTTTATATAATTCATTGATGGTTTTTATCTCCCAGATGAAGATATTTCTATATACTCGAACATTAGAGCTACAAAATATAATTGCCATTAAGATTTAGATAACGAAAGCTGTATATGAGGAAAATTTCATTCTTTTAACTACACAGGATTCCTGCAAAAATGTACTTAATATTGCCACTTTCCTTTATCTAAACAGGCATCACTGAGTTGCACATTTTTTTTAATTGTTATTCACACATCTTTGTTTTAAAACATTGTGATGGGCATATTGCAAAAGCATTACACATTTTTAATTGTTAAGTATTATAACATGTCCTAATCTGAAAATTGATAACGAGGTCACTAATATTTTCTACCCAAATGTGAATTACAAAATTCCAGTAACACTTTCCTGCTCAAAAGTAGCAGGAAGGTTTTCAATAGTCAAAATAAATTACACAAAATAACTTTCGAAATTAGTTCCTATCTTCGCTTCATAAATTGATAGTGTAATCCAAATTCTTCACATCGCGGCATAAAGGTGTAGGGGTGCTTGCTTCCCTGAGCCGAATAATTCAAAACGTTTTAGAAAATCAGAAAGAATTTTAATGGCAGTGGAAGGCACCATAAGGCGGCGTGTTTAGAAACATTTAAATATTTTAAAACGTATATCGGTGAAAATTGTAATATTTTAAGAACCAATAAGGCAGTCTTATTATGCCTGCATGAAATATGCGTAGTACCATATAATTTAGCTGAAACGTGATGTTCCTGTGGCTCTAATAATTACTTATTCAACTTTTAGGCGACAGAAAGCAACTCGTTCAACAGCATAACTCTCCCTAATACCTGTGTTCTCATAGCCACCTGTTCAATTTGTGTTTTGTATTGCCAGAAGAGCCCGTATTATCGTTTTCTTTTAAATGTAATCTATTTGGAGTTGCAAGTAATATCAGACCACGACTAAATGAGTGAAAACTTGAAAATTAAGTCAAGGTCCTTAACTGCTTAAGCTAGGTCATTGATATTTATTTTCAAACATAGATGAACAATCTGGAGTAAAAACTCCGGTCTGCGATTAACGCAGTTGGGATTCAAAACCAGCTCCAAAGTGTGAAAGACACTAACACTAAAGAGTTAACTGTAAAAGAATGATCACTTAAAGAGTAACACAGCTTAGAACTACAGAGTAAAAGAAATAATTTCCAATGTTAATGGAAGAAGTAGAGCTAGCACTTAAATGAACTTAAAAACAACAGGACGACTTGCATGTGAAAAAAAAAAAAAATAACAGCTATCCTAATGCAGAGGAAATCATTTTAATATGTATAAGGAACATGTTCCTTTATAACTCTTATTGTGATATTTCAAAAGTGTACTTGCATACATACACAAGTGTAAACATTTTGTGTAACGCTTGGAAATATCCTGAATATCATTTTAACTGCCGGAGAGATAAAAACCGAGCTATTAACAAGAAAACTTGGCAAAACCTTTAATTATTCATGAATTCAGTGGGTTTTCTCCATCAGATTCGAGCAGTTTTTAAATGAAGTTTGAGGTATTATAGAAGAAATTCTCTACCGAATATATCCATTTTAAGTTCGGAAATGATGCGCAGAATCCAACCACAAACTCAAGAATATACCCATATGTTTTTAAAAGATCAGGAATAAAAATTTTCATTTACAGAGTGTCCTTTTAACTAACGGTAAAATAATATCTGAATACCTCTTTTCCTAAAAATATCACCTAAGCAATATTAACTGAAATACCTTCCTATTTACCTGATTACCCTCCCCTTATGTAGGACTTACACCTATAGAACTTACAAGCTAGTGCCTAGGATCAGGTGCTTGTCCGGGAAAAGAGGAACCTATGGACCGGGCAGAGTGAAGACCTGGAAACGGGTGTTCAGCCAAGCATCAGATATGATAGTGAGGAAGAGGGTATGAAACGCAGGCGAAGTGGATGATTGGAAAGGTTATGATGGAGCACTTGGTGAAATGAGTGGGGAAACCTGAGAAGCCGGAGAAAACGCGCCCAGAAGCCGCTTTGTTCTACACAAACACCACATGCGGACCCCTGGGATCGAACACGGGCCGCCTAGGTGGTAGACGAACGGTCTAACCGCTCGGCCACGGCGCCGCCTTAACTGAAATACTAGCATGCAAAAATGAAACTAAATTATTATTATTAGTAGTAGTAGTATTAGTATCATCATCATCATCCAGTTTTTACAAAGATTGTACAAAGTATTGCACATCTGACAGCCAAACGTTTCATACAAATTTACACGTTATTTATATAACTATAAATTTTTCTCCCTAATTGCCAAAAACCATTCTCTCTATTCATCCACTGTCTCTCTGTAAAGTGTACCTCTCTCTCATTTCATCCAAAATTCCATGTTTCTATGTTACTTCAGGTCTGCCCTTTTTCTTGTTGCAATCCATTCATAAGCAACTTTTGGTATTCAGTCTTCCTGCATTCGCATTACCTGTCCAAAACATATTAACTGTTCAGTCTGAATATCATATAGGATATTTTGTTTTACATGCACCTTCTGTATTATAAATCTGTTTCTGATCTTCTCTCTTCTTTATATCCGACCGGATCGTCTCCAATAATCTATCTCTAAAGCTAAAAATTTACTTCCATACGTGGTTTTAAGTCGCCATACTTCTGATCCACATAACGTTGTACTTATAATACAGTTATCAATTCTATATTTTGTTTGCGTGATCTGCTTGTCCCATAATATTCCATTCAGATATGAGATTGCTGTTTTTGCTTTCTTTAATCTGTTATTAAGTTCTAAATCATTTTTTTTTCCTCGCTTGCAGTTTTAACACCCAAATGATCATATTCATCAACATATTTTATCACCTGTTTATCTTCAATTATGAAATCTTGTTTATTTCCTTCTATTACCCTATAAAATTAAATTCAAAATTAAATTTCAGATCCCATTTATCATACGCTTCAATCATTTTTTGCACATAATATTCCAAATCGTCATATTCTTGTACCAATAATATCTTGTCATGTACAAATTGTAAGCAATAGAGTATGTTTTCACCAACCATTACACCCATACTACCACATTTTTTCTTCCACTCATAGAGTATAAATAATCATCCATATAAATTTTGAATATTGTTGGCGATAAGCAGTATCCTTGTGTTAATCCTTTAGACATTTCAAAACTTAGTGACACTCTATTACATAGTTCAATTTTTGAAATTGACTTTCTATACAAATTTTGTGTGGTATTTATCATATTCCTTGATGTACCAATATTTTCTAAAGATTTCCAGTTTGTTCAGAGGAACTGAATGATAAACTTTTTTCCAGATCAATAAGAAACAAATGTAATTCTTGATTATAATTTAAAATGTTCAGAATCATTTGATTTACTGTAAAAAGGTTATCAATCGTTGATCTTCTTACCCTAAATCTAGATTATTGTTCTGCTTCTTCATTCTTATATACTTCTAATATTTATTTTAGAATCCGTCCATAAATTCGACTCAGAATAATAGTTACGGTCAGTCCTCTATAGTTCTTTGTAGATATGTATATGTAACAATGAGTTAAGAAAATATCCTAGTATTTCAACTTCCAGAAGTGTGTCGACTACTCTTCGAACAAATATGCGCCAAATATTCAGATCACGTATGTTTTTATACTGAAGGCTTCAGAAATGAAACGGGTGGTGCCTGTAAGGTAATCTATCCTGTGCACACAATCATATACATACACCTTTCCAGTTTTTATGCCGTTTTTTCCTATGAAGTTTGTCATCAGGCGGGAATTTGAAGACATTAAAACTAACCAAAGTAACTTTTCTCATCCTGATTCCAATCTGCTGTAATGGTTAGTACATAATACACGAAATTCAAAATAAATGCACCAAAATACTGAGGGAATCCAAACATTACCTTAATCCTGATCCCTTAGCATCAAGGTATTACCGGAAACAACAGACATAGCAAAAGAAAGGCTAGTCTGCCCATACAGTAAGCAGATTCCCGCTCTCGCCGGGGTTGGAACACTTGTACGGAGTGACACTTATACCTACGGAGCCTTTTCCTCTACCTGATGAATCAGAAACAGAATGTTGCCACTTGTACGGAATGACCACTAACGACTGTTAATAGTCGGTTTTGGAACGAAAATGTTCGGGTATAATATGTAAATGTGTGACGCCTAGATTAAATAAAACAAAAAATGTTTATAGTTGCAGAGTGCAGAAAGTTCACTTGGGAATATACCTGCAGTAAATGTTAACGTTGTAATTTCTAGATAACGGTGCCTTGGGGCGTCACAAAGTAGTATTAAATTGCCCTAGATTACGTTAGGACGCCCGTTGTAAATAACTAAAGATTTTCCTTCCGTGGTTTCGCTGAATGAGCGCCTCCGTAGCGCGGTGGTGGCGCGCTCACCTCTGGCACGCAGGACCTGGGTTCGATCCCCGGTACCGGCGTGGGGAGGCGCGAATTGAGGAACTACTTAATGGAGAAGTAGTGACCCCAGGTCGTGAAGGCCGCATAACTGGCCGGGAGTGCTCGCGGCGTTGACCATGTCTCACCCTCCAGTACTGCACCCCGCTCAAGAAGCCTGTAGTGGGCAGAGGTTGGGGACACAGCGGCCGGGCGGCAAGCCTTGGCCCTTCATGGGCTGTTGCGCTGGGGTTTATTTATTTTTTGCTGAACTCCGTATCTCAAATTATAGCACGCACACCACTTGAGATTCGGATATCAACTGTAATAAGGAACTCCTCTTAACGATTGCCACCCCCAAATCATTACATGCCAGCCACGCATTCCAACCCTTATAGGCCTCAAGTCAGAATTCGAAGAAATGCATTAGGCCCGGACTGCACTGGCCAGTACAGCTCTAAATGTTTCATGCTTGGCCACTTCCGAGGACATTTTGGGCTCTGTATAAATGCCAACAAATTTCATCTTCGTACAAGTGTCACAACCTTGCTCTCGACACATCGATGTAACCAACCAGACGTCTCGAGAACATTATACCTTAAGTGGCATTCCATCTGGTTACAGACGTCCACCAGCGAGCTTCAGCAAATCAAATCATTCCGAGGACCATATCCAGTACTAATCTTGTCCATCAAGAACAGGTACTCATCACTCCTCTTCGTATCAAACATTCTAAAATTGCCCATGGCTGTTTAACTACTAAAAATTCATCTCTTAGCTGCAGCAACTATAATGTCGTCATAACTGACGCGTCATAAAACAATGCAAGAGATACCAGCAACAGCGAATAGAAGCCAATGTTTCACGTAAATTAACAGAAACACTTGGAAATCCAGTGTTTTGTATAACAACACTAAGCTAAGAGGTTAGGAGAGGTAAGCGGAAAATAGGAATAGATCTGAGACACCGGGTTTGCAGTGAAGAACCTATCCTTGGGCAGACAGGTATGAACGACTTGACATTTTCTTTTCATTATTCTCAAGTGCAACGCGGCATGTACATATTACGTGTAGTTTGAATTATTAATCACTCATCAAGAACTGAAGCAAAATTGATCCTGTAGTTACTGCTGTCGCTAGATTGAATTCATTTGTATTTGATCTTGTAAATTATTTTCATGTCAAAATAAGTGCGCAATGATTTTCGAAAGCCTTGGTTCACATTTTTACAAGAATGCCTGCTCATTTATTTTGAAAGCGCTATATATATTAAGAGAGATTTTAAACATGCCTAGCATAAAAGTGCAGTATTTAAAAACAGAAGTCCAGAACGATAGGAAAAGGTCTCCCATAAGCTTACATTTCCGATGCTTTGACCTTTAAGGAGTACGGATGAACACTTCGAATATCAAAAGAATTAGCTATAGTTATATTTGACATAAATGCATAAAGGATTGTGTAATATCCTCGATGATTCATCCTTTCGGGTAATCAGAGGCCACGTGACAAAATTCTAACAATATTTATGCATTCAAGAGCTTTAACACATTGAGTTTTTATGTTCTCAACTATGTACTTAGTAGACAGATGTGAAAATAAAGGTATTCAGGACCTTGTATAAAAATAAGCATATTTTGGGGAAATATGCACGTGTGATCGTGCACGCGCAATTCAAAAGCAAAAAGTTGGATAAATGCCAAACTCGTTGGATCAGTATCTTCAAGGATGCGATGCGGAAGAATTTTGGGAAAATCCTCCACACCAAAACTATCCTTTACATGGAAAATTTCCATTTTTTTTTTTTTTTTTTTTTTTATTTTTTTTTTATTATTATTTTATATGGTTACCGATTTTAATTAAAATGACATATTTTTTTTATTTACACGAAAATTAAGTGTATGTCTTTAATATTATTTATGCTAACAAACTTACTGCTGGTATTTTTAAACACACAAGCCGTGTGTGGGCAATGTTTAAGAGGTGGAATCAGGACTGACAAATGTAATGCCATAGCCGGGAATGGAACCACAGTTCTTCCGCATCGAGTGGCTGCTTTAACCACTAAGCTACCATGGCCAACTTGCCAGTGCGACATTAAATTCCCCAGCTGATCCGTACTTTTTTCTCACATCAGAGATAAATACCCCAAGGGTGACTTACAATTGTAAGTAGTTTATGTCCCAGATTTAAGCAACCTTTAGATGGTAATAATTATTATTTATTTATGCCAACAAGCTTACTGCTGGTGTTGTTAAACACACAAGCCGTATGCGGGCAATATTTAAGTATGTTTTTAATTTTATGGAAATATAGTTCAACAATCTCTTCATTCGGAAAGAATTTTCTAGTTTTTTATAACAGATAAACTATAAGAAATAGACGAAGACTTGCCGCATAAAAAGTAGGTGTTTCAAACAGACACTTTTTTTTTTCATTTTTCCTGTGTCAATTTCTGACAACCATTTTTATTGGCTACCATTCAGTTGCTTCTCGTTAGTGGAGTTCAAGAGAATTGCAATCCTAGAGTTTGTTGCGACTATGGTGGATGCTACGGTATTTTAAGGTCATTGGACAGATGTGTGAGCACGGTTAAAACTACAATCGTTGGAGTAATATTTTCTTCCAAGAACTACTTATAAAATTTTCAACATGATTAAATTGGGTTTACGGAAATATGTCAGTGCTTACGAATTAATGGCTGTAATACACGGTAACCTTTCTGTCAACGAAAATGAATTTGGCTGTATTTTTATAAAATTTCAGTTCAAAAACCTTTAATAGCCTGGAAAATTACTGTTTTAATTGAATACTTTATTACATCGATTCTTTTAAACCAAGATAAATGTTAAACTCCTGTGTTAGGTGTGTGTTGAATCACCAATAGCATTCGCTTATTTATAAACTGAGTAAAACTTCGGGAAAATAATCTTCAAAGCTCATAGCTGGTTATAAATGCAAACCCATTGGTGAACGGTATACATACTTATATGACGAGAGGAACTAGAAAAGTGCGGCGCGTAGCCAACACAATAGTTCAGGACTGGAGAAAATGAAACGTGACCTTATGGATACATGTGCAGTTTACTTTGCGTAGGATTGGACGTGTTGACGCAAAGCAAATATAGCCACCGAATTTTCTGTTGAAGTAAAGCGGACTTTGGAAGCTGCCGGAAAAATATATTGAAACGTGTTTCATTTTATTGACGTAGCTGACGATTGCAACAACCACATATGGTAAACCTTGAACAATGGGTGGTTTTTACGCCACTTCTCCGTAGTCATTTCCCACAGTACCATATATGTTGATTTGGCAATAACATAGAAGCCTCGCGTTTGCGTGCACACAGCTTGCTTTCAGCAGTAAATTGTTTATAATACTAGTTCGTTTGGGCTGTAATGATTGCTGAAGGAGAATATCCAAACAAAAGAACAAATATTCTGACTTAAAGGGGTAATTAAGAAATGTACATACAGGTGAAAATGGAACGACCTCTAAAGGTTTCTTGAGGTACCTGCGTCTATTTGTGGATATAATAGAAGGACTGATGAAGAGATACTAGGGTGAGACAAATTTCAAGAGTGTATTATCAGGATTATTTCGACTAGTACGATACATTAAATAGTTATAAATTATTAAAATAACACCATAACCCAGGAGTTTGAAACCCAATAAAGCTTTGCAGCAGTGTTGAAAAGCAGGTAAAAAAAGCAGTTATATAAGGTATAGGTATACCTCAGGTATTCAAATTCCACGGATATATCAATTTAAAGCACCCTGCGACTGAATGTACCACATTTTGTATTCTCGAAGTTGATGTAAAAGTTTACACGTGTTGCATAATTATAGCAATAATTTATGTGCAAAAGTTCAATATTATAGCCAATTCCAAGACACTAAACATTTTATAAAAAATGAGCAAGCATAGTGGTAGAACTTAGAATACTCGTGCAACATAAATGAATTAATGAAATCAGTTTTGTTTACCTGTTCAAAATAAGGCATATTATAATTAACATTTTTTTAGATTACATGTTTTTAGATATTTCCTTTTTCTAGTATTTTTTCAATAAGTTTAAAATTGCATGTAATGAAATTGTTAAATAGTTGTGATACAGCAAAAATGAAGGTCTAATGATCAAGCATAATTTATATAATGAAACACGCATACTGGATAAAAATTCAGGATATAATACATTAAATTACTATACGTGTTCGTGCGTGTGAATATAACTCAGAATATGAACACCATAATTGGTATTTAAACTCAGCATATTTAAAAACGAGACATGATTGTCACGAAATTCCCCTCCTCAAACTTCCACATGACATTTTTTTCGAAATGATCCCAAAAATGCTCTGTTTATATTAAAATACAATATATTCAAGATATTTACCTAATAAGTAAGATACGTATGTTTAATTTTCTGGGAATAGCCTGTAAATTCTTCCTTCGGAATAAATATTGTATAATTTTCATAACTAGTAAACTTTAAGAAATATAAGAATTTACTATACAAAATTGTAGATTTCAGTAAAATAAAATTTATTTGAAATTTTTAGCTATGGATCAGCCATTTCCGAAACAGTTATCTGTTAATGCTGGTTTGAATTTGTCAATGCAATGAACATTTAGTGATATCACTATTGACTTGCTTCTCGTGATGTCATGTAAACCGTGCGGAATTTCACAGCCAACATAATATAGCGAACCTCTTTTAAACATCTGACTATCGCTTCGATTTTTTGTATCCCTCTTGTACCTAGAACGAAGTGTGAAATGAAAGACTACAAATGTTTATCTCGATTAGCAAGAAGTAGAAAGAAAACCTAACAAACTAAGAATAGTTTGTAGAAAATCTATTAAATAAAGGATAGTGGATAGAAAAAGGCATGCGAATAAAGCACGCAAGACATTTTACTTTTTATTTTATGATTTGTATTACTTTTTTATTGTTTAGTTCCTTGCAGCCTTAAACTACGCGGTAACCCAGGCAAGCGAAAGCAACTCTCCGTAGACGAGACAACGGTTTTGTCGTCGAATCAGTTCCCGAGCAACACGGAAGCTTCGTACCTGAATTAAGCAAAACAAGTCTAACACGTTTCTCAGAAGCGTCATGAACACCCTGAAAGAGTTCAGCGTCTTGGATTACACTTAATTGCCACAGCTGAAGTTGACTAAACATTTTAAAAACTGCAAGCACCATGTTCGATCCCTGAAGAGTTAAATCGTCCAGAAGGTATAACATCCTCATGATGTATTTGACTTTGCAATAGGACAACTCATTCATGATCTAAACCCATGTAGCTAAAGGGCAATTAAATAACTAAAGATCAGTTTTGCTTCACCTCCATACGAAAGGGAAATGCCAACCTTCAAGCTTAAACTCCCGGAAGTGCAAAAAGACTTCTGTGGTCAATATTTTGAAAAATGCGGAACTGAGTAGAGTTTTCGTGGATACTCTGAATGGTTATAAAGGGATAAAGTGATTGTTTTGAACAGTTAAATAAGTCTTTGCAGTGCAGTTGAGTATTTTCTAAGTAGAATGTAAAGGAATTTGAATGATATGCTCATGTATTGGCTATACAGTTTGTCACACATTATTGTGCATGTTTTTACAAACTTATGAATCTGTTCGTTTTCTATCATGGTGACGGATATACAAAAATCAATATTAAGCTACACTTAACCTGTGTGAAATGAAAGAATTCAGATTTAGTTTTTATGAGTATATTTGTTGTGAAAGTAGCGGCACACGTAACCAAATACCTGTCTCGTAATTCCGGAAATGTGAAGTGAGTGTCACCTAGGTGTCTAAGACAACGCACCAGGCGATAGGTACTCGAACTGATGACCTCTACTTGTAAGGTCCTGATCTGATCGTTGTGGCACGTGTCAGAGTACGCACAAAACGCCTGGTGTGCTGATTTAATTAGCGTCCGTATAAACACAGAGGAGGGAATTTGATTGCTTTGAGGTACTTCCCCATTGTGGGGACCTGAATATTAAAAGGCTTCTCTTCTGTTCTGAATAGACATGGCTTTCACTTAACTGCCATCTTGTTGCTTTCAAGGAGCGAAGAAAATAACCGACCGGCTTCGGTGCGGCTGACGCACAAGTCTGTGTTCACTGCAAATCCATTTCCACAAGCGTTTCGCTATCAAGTACTTCATGAACTCATTCACAAGAAAAATAGATGTTCGACCCTTTGAACAGGTTACATCTTTTTCAAAATTGTTATGTGCCCTAAAATAATCACTGAAGAATGTAGCATAAGTGTAATGTATTCTAATGGGTTAAAACTTAAGTTTGGAAGGCAGCTTAAAGTTACACACTGATACCATCAGCATGCTCGAGTTCAAAAGAAGACCGGTTTTTTTCATAACTGTTCATATATCATGCGCACTTTGTCCCATATAAGTTGGTTTTTATCAGTTTCTGGTTTTGGAGTTAGAGAAATCTCGAAGCGTATACTTACACAGGAATGCTCTTAATCTGTTTATTTATTGGGAGTGTTACCGTTTTATTTACATTTGCAGGTAAGGATGTTTATTATTTCTAAATGTGAACATTATTGAATACTGAAGCAAAGAACATAACTCAATAAAAAGAAATCGATGCTTATGTATTTTAAATATAAACCTTGGTACCGATATATGTCCAAGGCACCAAGATTACATTAGCCAGCAAAGTGAATTTTTGTTGATCTTCTTGACGCAGATAAAGGGTTTTGGAAATGAGAGAAAACATTTGTTGTCAGTTCTGTTAGGGAATACATAAATTGCACGTACAAGGACTATTTACATGTTCCTGGCAAACTTTACATGTCGATTTTTTTCAGAAAAGTTGCTATATTATTACGAGAAAGGGAGAGATGCGAGAGGGACAGGACCGGGTAGGAACGGAGACATGAACCGGGTAAGGCTGTTTATTCGGTATCCGGACTTCGTCACTCATCGAGCGAGTACTGAGCGGGTAGAGCCTTGCGAAATATTTCACTTCGCTCAATTCTTCCTTCAGAAAGAAAGTCACATCCGGTTCGATTGAGAATTCTGCAATAGTAAATACACACCGATGTCGTGGAGAGAAATTTATCGGCTCTTGGGAAGTCTTGCACTTTTCGTCCCGTAGTGATAGTGCAACCTGGGAGAACAATGTATATAAACTTGTGGGCATTCCTTAACGACCTTTCTAATTGGAAGGAAAGCTCGCGCAGTCCTCAGTGCGATGGCGGAAGTATAGCAGCACTTCGCTTTTCTTCTTAGTGTTTTAACACCCGTTCTTATACAACACAACACCACAGGAAATGGACACTGTTCATTTCACAGTAAAAGTGCCCCATAGCATGCGTGGAAGTATTAAAATACCCCATTTAAAATTGTACTAACATGTTAAAATGATGCCCATGGATATGCATGCAACGTCAAAAGTGAGTAATAATTCATTAAGCTCCTTCGTACAGTTTTGAATAACAGTGAATGACTGTATCATTTGGAAAGAGAGAACAAGAGATGACAGACAAGAGGTTCAAATAATCACAGACACTAACCCGGAAAAAAATATTCCATCACTGGTCACATTTAATCATAATCATGCTCTAAAACATTTTTTGTAGCTCAATAATTATTTTCAGAGCGGTTTTCTTCATTTCTGTTATGAAGGAATGCCATTTTTTAGTAACTGCAAGATTCGCCGAAACATTTTGTTGTAACCTGAAAAGTTTGGAAAATATTTAACTGAAACTTGAACCACCTTGTACATGTGCATTAGGCAAAGCAATTCCATATTTCATTTAACTTCCTTGAAACTTTGGAAATTTTGCATTTTATACAAGAGTTCTTTCCTACAACACTCAAACTATAAAAAAGACTGAAATTGCTCTAATTATATTTTCTTCTAAACATAACGATTTTAAACATTAGTTTTAACAAAACTTGCACTTATATAAAAGATTTCCGTCTTGTAATAATGCATGAAATAATTGGAAATTGTTATTTGGGAAGGAAACATTTTGATCTTAATTTTGCGGTGTGAGCTTGGTATTTGCCATTTAAAGAATGTGGAAAGCTCTGAGAAAAAGGAAATCAGGAATGGTATCGGCAGGAGTCGAAAGTAGGTCCTCTATTCCACAAGTTCTTGCCTTAGCAAAGTCGGTAACGCCTTTGCGCATAGTTTTTCTCCGTCCTTTTTGACAGTTTTGGAATATTCAGAATTTGGTGAGGATGCAATCGATATTCTCAGGCTTCGAGGTTGATACAAACATATGGACTAACATATAGACTTATTCACATACTAGTGGTTCACGATGAAGTCCGGAACGAAATTATAAGTAACCATTCGAGAATGTTGCCTCAAAATGAGTTGGAGAAGGCCTTGTGGTTTACCGGCTAAAATGTGTCAATTAGGAAATTTAGTATCGTAGCAGCACATTGCCATGGTAACTCAGTTGGTCAAACGAGAATTTGTGATTCAGATCTCGGTTATGGCATTGAATTTTTCAGTCTGATTCTACCTCTCCAGCACGTGTATTTTAACCAACTATTGGAACAATATTTAACGAATGCTACTGCAACTCGAGCCAAACGTTGAGGTGCTATTTGGAACGATTATTTCAATAATCTTCGTTGGGGTGAAAGTATTTTCGAAGTTTCATTCCTCTTGGTCCAGTAACAGTCGGAGAGCTATAACGTTCTATTACTATCACTACAGGGGTAGAACGGATATGCTATATTTATGAACGAATCAATATTTTCAAGAATGTCTTAAACAATTTCACACTCAGAAATGGTCAGCCTTCTCATGAAACAATTGTGAACAACAGCCAACAATTGTGAAAATTCAATATTCTTTTCTAAACTCACTGCACTTGATTGATCTCAATATCACTGACGATATCGTTCCTTTTTATGAGAATCAGAACAATTCACAATTATTTACTTTACGGTGTATAATTAGCATTCCTCGTCGTTATAATATCTATCAGAATCAGTTGTTCCTCATCCGTTGTATCACACATGAACAGAAATCGGCCTACACTGCCTATATTTTAAGTTATTTCAGGGGGCTTTCTGTTGCCTCTATATTTACATTTTGAATTATTTCAGAGGGCTTATACAAAAATATTGCCTCACTATGCTTAGTATGAGTATTGAATCGAAGAATATGGAAACAATACTCCGAAACTATGTGTAAATATATGTGTTGTCGGGAGCATCGTTGAAGTCCTCAAACAACGACATGGCTTGTATCAGTAACGACCGCCAATTAGGGGTCTTAGTTATACGTATCAGTCCAAATAATACCGGAGCTTATCTGAAACACTAGTGCTTAGGTGGAAACTATGCAACTTGGCTTGCGGTTCTTAAAACAGGATTTGAGATTTGGAGTGTAATCCAACAAGTAACGACCTGGTATGCAGAAGAACAAATTGAGGCCGGGTGCCCAATTAGCCTTAAAGAGGCGTAAGTAAACGTCCTACACCCGACTCTAATTCCGGATTATTTGTCGCTTGAGCGAAGCAAAATTTAATTAGTGGAAGAGGGAACACCGTTATATTGGAAAATGGAATGTTGGTATTCGAAATTCTCGCAGAATATGTTAGGTGTAACTGCCAGAGGAATGTAAAAACCTAGACCACGTCGCTATCTGGATATCTGTAGCAAAAACGGAATACTACGTTGAACAAAATATGTAGACTCTGAAATGTACAATATCCATTACAGCAATGTATATCAGATTGAGTGGTTGTCTGCTAATTAACAATGCAATAATTCTACATACGATGCGATAAGTGTGCAAGTTTCGTTCCCCACATTTATAGAAGCAATTCTTCTCTTACGTATACATAATACTTACCAGCTAAATCACATTCTAAATTTGCTAAAGAAGTAAGGGGAAAAGGTACTTTAAGACCACATTCTCACGAGTAGTCCTGAAGAGAGCAGAAATTCCTTCAAGTTGCACAAATTGTTACAGTATATAAAATAGGACTCGCGAAATATTTGAATTCTTTGACGGAATTTTTTAATTCGTCTGTGTGTATGTATATCCATACTATCTTTGTGTGGTTTTATTTTTAGCTATTACTTTTAAAGAGCTCAAATAGATTTACCCTCCATTGGTCGCTAAGGGCCTGGTTTTCGAACGAATCCACCTAGCCAACCGCCTAATTAGGACATCTAGTATTACACATTACTTGCCTGTTTGGCAGAGCAACAACCTTACTTGTTTATTTCTTTAGCTCCAAGAATGACTAAGCGGCAGTTACATGTCGCAGAGGTCAACCAAACCATGTGCACCTACTCCCGTTACCTATTACTGACATATGTTTCCCTCCTTAGTTGTTCAATATTGGTTTCCGATTACAAGTAGTATGTTAGTACTTCTCACAAAGAGGAATATGATCTTCAAAATCGCAATGATTTGCAAGAAGTGCATCATCTGCCTTGTGATGATGTCTTACACGTGTATGACAAATTGAATGAATAAAATGATTCCAATTCTGAAGATAAGCTGAAAATGAGATTTTAGATACAGAAACTGATCATAAAGAAGAGGATGAAAGCAACTTATGGCATAATAATATGTATTTTGTAGGTAACATGACGTGCTTGTCAAATTTATTATCAGCATCATTATTACTATTAGTAGTATTACTATTAGTAGTATTACTATTATTATGATCATCACTATCATCACTTTATTATTATTATTATCATCATCATCATCATCATTATTATTAACCGCACATTTCAAATTACAAGTTTTATATCTGAACATAGCGATAATTTATCTTTCCATGTATGTAGTACAAATTATAGTGCATAGTATACTCATGCTACGTTTTGTCTTTGATCAATCTAGTGAGACAATGCTAATAAAAACCATGTATATTTAAGCTAAATGTAGCCAATAATGGGAATAAAGGAAAAATACAATTGAAAAATAAATACAATATATAAGCCCAAAAATATAGCGAGGGTCTACTGGACTCCGGTGTTCCACCCGGGCGCGCGTCTAACGCAGGGTTACTTATAGGGGAATGTTTGAAAGTTCCAAAAGTACTTAGTGGGTGGATTGAAATATAGGAACTAGCAGAATATTTCAAAGGTAGTTAATGGGTGTATTCTTGAATAACAAGTGACTCATTAATGGTTAATTCCAACTTCCTTTTACTGGTTTCTGATAAAAGCATAATAAAGTGAGTGTCGATATGCCTTGCCACATTGAACAGTACATCACGATAAGAGCTTGAAAGAAAATATGGATCAAGGCTTAGTCAATCTCCCACTGAGGTTACTTCAAAGACTTCCTGGCTAATTCGTCCTTTTAGAATATACACTTAAAATCATATTATAGAGATTGTTGCTTTACTACAAAACCTGCTATGAAATGTACTGTACATTGGTTTGGTGAAGCTCTATTAGACAAGAGGAAGCTTTGAAAAGCTTGTGTTATGTCAGACATATTTTTTCCTCATTCTTCGTTCTTTACACAAAGGTAGGGTGAGAATCCATTATTTTGAGTTGTAAGTCATTGTCTGATATTAATTATTGAAGCTGCACATGACTGATACTAAATACGTTTACTCTGCTCATAAAACCAACATATTTTTTAAAGTTTCCAGCCGTTTCCAGCCGCCATTGTAAATGCAATATTAAGGTAGTTTATTCTCTAGAACAAATACATAATTTTTCTGTATATGTAGATAGCAATATTTGTTTTGAAAAGTAATTTGATAGGAAGCTTAGTATTTTTGAGAAATATTTCCTTAGATTAGAATTTTGAATTTATCTTTAATTAGTAACTGAAATAAGAAAACCTTCTGCTAGCAATTACTTCAAAATGTGAAGAGTAGAAAGTGTGGTATATTGTTTCTCTAGAGTGATATAATTAGAAGTATCCAATAGGTGAAAGAGAATCAAGTTCCGCCTGTTATGTGTACTTCATGTCGCACTTTAATACCTAGCAATTAGAAACTACAGGTTGTTAGTAAGATACCTATAATTTACAGAAGCACGGACACATGTGGGTTCCAATAAAGTTAAAAATTATTAAAAATAGAGTAGCTTAACGATTACATACGGCAAGTAAGGCTGCTACCCGTT
The DNA here is from genome assembly GCA_030765045.1 of Tenodera sinensis. Taxonomy (NCBI): domain Eukaryota; kingdom Metazoa; phylum Arthropoda; class Insecta; order Mantodea; family Mantidae; genus Tenodera; species Tenodera sinensis. The sequence goes on along the minus strand of CM060962.1, from coordinate 96,275,383 downwards.
ATGAATGTCAAACTTGGTATCATTTCTATTGATTATAAATACAAATATGCCAAAGCCTTTTAGCGTCATTCCACTATGTTGTGGTGAAGAATTTATCACAGCGTATTCCAATTACTGTCTAGTCTGTATTATATTGTGAAATATAACAAATGAGTTATGTGTAACACCAGTATTTTTTTCTAAACGGAGCTTCAGGAGGCGACAAGCTCATCAGCAGCGCCTGTATATTTATGACCTAAACTGTTAGAAATATGCATAACCGAAAAAATTAGAAAATATGACGATAAATATGGCCTAAAATTTTGGATACATTTTTGAAATATTATAAATTTAACGGTTTTTAAATTATTATATTGAAAACCTACTTTGAAAATCTAGCACATACTATCAATAAATATTAATTTTATTGTTGCATTTTGAATTTACTTAACTGTCCAATCCAGAGCTAACCCCCAGTTCTGCACAAAATAAAATGTCACATTTTGATGGGCGATCAGAAAGAATTACAGCAGCAAATTACATACATTTTATCGTTTTCAAAAAGGAACAATCTTCTATTTGCATGCAAAATTGTAACGCGGAAAAATACCTAACATTACAGACAAGAACTAGGAGATGTGAAAAATCGTCTTTGGGACGACTGCAAGTACCTATGTGAAACTGGAATAGAAACATAAAAATATGACAAATATGAAAATTTAACAGAAAATATAACTTATGACCCTTGAGAATTGCATAATTTTAATCACCATTGATAAAATCGTGCTTCGCTTATATTTTCCATGGAGAAAAGCCACAAACAAAAACTATGACATGTCCTAAACATCCGCGCCCTGCTCATGAGATATCCATCTGCATGTGTTGCAGACTACATTTGGAGAATAACTGAAAAACAAGTACAGACGCCATACCGGAGCATCGCAATTGTTGGTGATGGGAGAGTTTGCGAATTGAGACCGGCCTCGCTGGCTTTGTCTCCATTGCTGTTAAACAAATGCGGATGAACGCACTATGATCCACTGCAGCAGCACGGATCGAAAACAGCTGACTTTCTGGAATTAGCCGCAGATTTGATGATGCTGTATGCGTTTGATATGTTTAAGTAGGTGCACATGTAATTAAATTAATGTTAAGTGGTTGGCATATCATTTCCTCCTTTTCTACCAGAAATTCGATTCCTGCTCGACACATTTTTGGTGTCTCCACCAGTGGTGTGGCGTAACAAAAAATGTTAGGTATACATAATACCTAGTTGCAGTGCTTCTGACAAAATATCCTCGATCAACATGTAATACCTTAATTTGTTGATTACTTGTTCGAGAGAGGTTTCAGACTAGCTCATCGCTGCAGTAGTAACAGAAGCATTTTCTTAGGATTACAACCTCTGAATCGTGTATATTTTAGGTAACATTTTTTTGTAATCTAATTTTCAGTTTCCCGTTTCTGTAAGGAGGCTGTAGGACGATCGGAGTATTTTATTTTCAACACGCCGTTTGTGTTTCGAGGGCTTAAGTATATAATCAGTGTTTCATTAAAACAGCAGAATCCAAAGTTCTATTGTCCGTATTAAACCCAAATAGAAGTTTCCTGATTTAAGTGCATTCAATATATAGATTTAGAAGTCGTGGATGATCTATCAGCTCTAGTAAACACCGTCACTCATAAGGATAGTGCGTCAGTGGATGATACACTTGCACAATTATTGCAAGGTAATGGTCCACCATTGACATGGATCGGCACCAAATTTGAGGGTTGGAGTGAAGATAGCATATGTAGCAGAATTCTGTGCACCATAAAACACTACTAATAGGTTAGACCATTGTCTCTGCTGACACTGGTCACCACACATTTTTATATAAATCACATTAATACCACAAATTAGAATAATGGTGGAGTGTCCCGTTCATTGGACTCTCGTATCCCATCTAAGCAACGTTGGTAACTCTTAAGGATTTCTGTTAAGAAACAGGCATTCAGATTAGAGGTGGGTGAAATGGTTCTTTTTCAGCACAAGTTCCCACCGTTCCAATTACAAAGAAAATTACTTTGTGCCACATAACAGTTCCAAAATAAGTCTAGTAAGTTCAGGAGTATCTACTATTTATGCATAAACAAGATTGTTGCCCACTGTCGTTCGACTGACATTAGTTCTTTCGCACAAAGTCGGGATTCTTCATCCCATTACGAATATTGCCAAGCGGCAAGCCTATGCTCCTTCTTACCAAACATTAGGAATTCGCATTTGCATGACAATGGTCTATTAAGAGCAATACTAATGCCGAGTTAACCTAAATAGTCACAGTATTTCCTGACTATTTAACTCGCATACGCCGCCGCCACAACCACCATAACGAAGTATACAATTTCCACGAAGATAGCGTTAATATAAACCGTTTGTATACGAATTTCCTTTTCGTGTGGTGCCGCAGGATCTTGATACCACTTAAATATTTATTTCCAATGAACACTCCCTTCTTGAAATTTGGATGTAGGGACGGTTGGAAGGCGTTACAATATATATTGATTACAGTAAAATAATGTGTAGAAATTTGTAGATTAAAAAGTCAGTCATGCGAACATAAGAACAAGTGGTCACAGAAGCATCTCTTTTTATACAAAAGCTTTATAATTACAGTATGCACAGATATTTGATCCTTTATATCCAGCACTTTGAAGTCCTTGTATTAATTTCGGATTAAGATGCTGGTTATGCCAGGATCACATCAGCGTCGCCGGTGTGCCGGAATTTCGTCCCACAGGAGTTCTTTAACATGCCAGTAAATCTACTGACATGGAGCTGTCGTTTTTAAGCACACTTAAAAACCATCGGTCTGGGCCGGCTGGGAGTAAGTGCATATTTTCTAGCGGTGTAGCAGTGAACTAAGAGTAGGCCATAAAAATGGCATGCCTTCGACCTCAAATAGTACTCCATAGTGAATCTATGACAAAATATGTAAGTATATAACAGGAGGAAAGCCAAATAATTATTATTCTATAGAATAATATCCAGTTTTGGAGTTTGGGATAAGGTGGAATATTGTAAGCATAAGATTGCTGAGAGCCATACAAATCGCTTTAATATATATTATATCTGTGGTACATAATAATTCCAGCATTATTTCTGGGGTAGGTATAGTTTCCTTATCGTTTTATTTTACCTTTTACGTCGCTGTAATTTTTACTTAAATATAATACAGCGTATTAGTTTCGTATTACGATCGAAATCCGATATTTATAAAAGCATCTAACATATTTTTCACGTAACATTTCACAAAGTATATCAATAATAAAATTTGAACTTATATTCCAAAATGCCCTGTTCTCGTACTATTCTAGGGGAAGTCCAAAGCAAAAATCCATATATGATCGTAAGAGCACTTCGAAATCCCCCAACATGTTTCCGCACCTTTCTACCTATCTAGTTTGTTTGTGGAGGTTTTTTTCCTAAACATAGTCTCATATTAAAAACTTAATTTACACTAATCTTCGTAGTGAAACGTATATAATTTAATATCTTGAAAATTTTTAACCTAACCAGCACTAATATATATATATATATATATATATATATATATATATATATATATATATATATATATATATATATATATATATATATATATATACCTTTTGTAAGGATTCTGAGAATGAAATGCTGCAACATTTTTAATATAACAGGAATAAGATTTCAAAAAATTAATTTAGAAGAGACGGAGGAAATACGAAAATAATTCGGGTTAAAAAATACTGCACTATGACTTTATTTTCTATCACTTACGTTCTGTAATAATTTGTAGCATCACAGCCCCTCCCCAAATTTATGGTCTTTTGTAATTCAACACACTTTCCGATACCGTTTCTTAAGTGTAATCGTCACAAATTAAGTCTCGTGGCTAATATCCGTACTACCCAACACACGGCAGAAATAAAATAAGTACAATATTTGTACATCAGGGAAACCCTTTCATTCCTGCCCTACTCATTTTCGGATATTTTAACAGTAAAGCTAATGTAATAGTGTTAGCGTATCTATGTTAGAATCAAGATAGATTCCAGCCTTCTCCGCTATCATTGTGTTCCAATGTGTGCAACATTATCTTTAACCTGAATAAACTATACTGAGGGTAAAATCCAATATAACCTAATACTCGGAAATCCCGTAATGTATTTTCGTACCGCACTACAAGTATATCCCTGCTATTTTATGCTACCTCAAACTGTATTAATAGTAAAACATTATTTTCTAAATATGCGGAAATTCATTTCACCTAAGCCAAACACCCTTACGTGAATTAAACTAACGCCATAGTTTTTATGCATCTACGTTAATGTTTAGAAACGCACCTCTGTCGAAACTATACAAGTCATAGCATTAACATCAAGTACCTATGCTTTATTACGTTCCTGACTATATCCAGCCTATTTGTAAAGGTATCCGGAACTCTCTATATTAATCATCAGAGCATTTAATAAAAACTTCACATTTTATTATGCACATAAATAAGACGGTAGGCCTGAGAAAATTACAGCAGGAAGTTTATTTTGAATGCTAATTTTAAAATTTTCCGCCTAGATGGCATGAAATCGCGCACACGTGTTGCCAACTATATCAAAATATTAAGACTCCAGGTTAATCCAGTTACAATTACCTAGCGTTCGTAATTTCGGGAACTCGATTTAAGTAAGTCAGATTTTAACTGGAGATCGTGATACAAGCCCTAAGACGTGTTGTACAGTAAGAATGCGCATGCAATATTCATGGCAGACACAAAATTTAATAGCGGCTGTTACCTGATTATTACTATCCTCTTTCCTGTTGTGCAAATAAACCTGGTGGGTACAAATGATGTATCACCGGCTTTACAGCGCAAGTTCGCAGCGTGTTTCACTATACAACACCGCAAGGCGTGGCAAGCCTGATTGGATGCTGTGTTGAGCCACCCGCCATTAAATTTTGTCAGCCATAATTTCTCATTGTGTACCAGGACTCATTGATGGAGACAGATCGTACACATCAGTCTCGCAATAGATACCTCATTCTTACTGTCAAGTGAAGATGTTTTATAAAGTGAGCTTTCAATTATGTTTGTACAACACTCCTGTTATTATACTGCGTCTTCGACCCCATACGCCTAACCTAAAAATTCTTAGTTTGGTAGTTCTTTTCCGTTCTATAATTTTCTGCACATTGTTTCTCCGCAACGTACTCTTTATGATTAGAGGGTTATCTTGGAACTGCCTATAAAGAACAGCCGTGTTACCACAGAGTCGAAAGACGGTTGTTTAGTAACTGTGGATGGTCACTTTTTTAATACTTCCATACTCTGAGGTGCTCTAAAATGGTTACTTTTTTGCTTCTAGTGTATGTAGATGAAGTGAAGGTTTTGAGTAACATAATATTAAAATCCTACCTCTCTAATTTGATTAGAAAAATGATACAAGGCATTTTTCGTATGACTGCGACGGACTTCTATGTCAATAGGATTTCCATATTTCGACAATGGTAGAAGAAATGTATTCACAACAGTGGAAACGCTGGGAAAATCTAAACTCTGGAATATTGTATGTTGCACTTACTCTCGTGGAAATTAACCCATCTCTCTTGTGTGTCATTATAACCTCCATATGGCATCGTAAGCTTACCATGAAAACATACCTAAGGCATTCTTCTCAACAACCGAATATAGCTATACGAATCTTCCCCTCTGAGCTCGGCTAAGCAGATCCAAATCCCAAGGTTTTCAGCTACTTGTGTTACCTTTAAGTCAAATACAACTTTAATTAGAGATCCCGAATATATAACAATGCACACATAATCATAAGATAAAAACGCTTTAGATTCTGTGTTAGCCCAGCTAAAAATACTGCACAATTTTAGTGTTACATGCTCATTTTTCTAATAGCTCTTAACATCTTGGAAAATTCCCAGTAATTATAGGTACTTTCTAGAAGGTGGTAAGATTTCACAACCAAGTAGATTGAAAGTATTTTTGAAAATTAGATTATCTCAATATTAGACTAAGCTTTTATGTAGAGGTTTTAGTTTCCGAATGTAGTGATATTTATAAGGGTTGATAAACAAATAAGGTTCTTTTCTGGTAATCGTTTGTACTTACTTTGCCCAGATGATAGGCATAGGGAAAGCTATACTTACTCGCCCTTGAATTCAGACTGTGAAATACGCCTCTGGGGAATGGAAGGCCTAATTACCAGCATCTACATCACTGATATTTCTATATCCATACCGTTCCCCTTCAGAGCTTCAACTCTAGAATTCTCTCTTATAATAAACATGTTCTCTTAAAACTGGCGTATAAATAAGCGTCTTTGGAAGACAAAGGTTTAGCCTCTTAAAAATCAGAAGGAATTATCATCGGAATACCATATTTGTTTACCAGCCCTTTTATTTACAAGACTGTAGTCAATCGCTGCGCTCAATTAAAAGGTGACTTATCGAACTATGGGGCACGATCTCCATTGGGGTCACGGACAGTTTGTAAGAGCGATGCAGCATTAGCTTTTAGATAAACCCTTACATGCTTTGTGAACATAAATTAGTCCTATATCTAAATAATTTTATGAGTTGTGATACTTAGTGTGTACTGATGAAGCCTGATGGTGGACTACGTGAATAACTATAACTTGATCCTGTGCCTGCCTCCATCTTCCAGTTACCAAGGTTCACCAGAGGATGAGTTACTTGTAGCAGGATCTAGCTTCTTACTTGAAGGAAGACAAACGCATGCCTTGAGCTGGTGGTATGCAAAATGTACATTATGTCTATTACTTAGGTTTATCTCTTTCGGGCTTGTAGGCCATGATCTAGAAGGTATTGAATATACCGACGTTTCGCCAGGTACTGCGCTTGGCATCTTCAGGGCAGATGATCTGTTGTAAGATCTGTTGTCTGCGCTTGCCAGATTTTGAATGCGGAAGCAAACGACCGTTGGCGCTCTTATATATAAGTACTTGGCGCAGTACTTGGCGAAACGTCGGTATATTCAATACCTTCTAGACCACAGCCTACAAGCCCGAAAAACATAATCAGGACACAGGCCATGAAAGCCTAAGTTTATACATTTACATTAAGTTTTTGAGTAAGTCTCACTGAATTCAATTAAGAAAACTTGTGATTTGTACCACGTTTACATATAATGGCAAGCACATTTTGGACAATAGAGTAGAGCACTTCTGCGACTAGTGCTCACCGTGGTCATTAAAAGTTAAACATTTGAAATTACGGTTCTTCATTTAAAACCTAACGGGTACACGGCATTTCGCCTGTGCGCGATTGGTTGTGCCACAGCCGGCTTTGCTCCTACATAAACTCCGCGCATAAAGCATACACAACACTTACGTTATAGAAGATGCTGGAAATGTCGCCCACATTCCGCCAAACAAGTATTATATCGGAAAAACACATTCTGATTCATACCAATAAGTTGTGCCACGTAATGTTTCCGATTTCATTTCTAATATTTTCTTTTAGTTCTTCCAATGTATGAGGACTTGTCTCGTAAACTTTGTCTTTCAGGTTAACCCACAAGTAAAAATTACGCACTGTTAGATCGGGGGAGCAAGAAGGCCATACACCAGCACTAATCACTAACTTCAAACACTTCTCTAATTTTATTCATGGGCTCCTCTGCTCTACGGGCAGTAGCAGAATCTTGTTGAAACAGCCCATATGATTTCCCTTCTTCTGTCAGTTCATGATAAAATGGAGTCAAAATGTCATTTCGGTACCTCTCTGCATTTACAGTCTGTTCGTAGAATATTGGACCGATTATGCGTCTTGTGCCAACAGCACACCAAACTCCAACTCTCCGATCATGAGGGATTTCTTGACCGCGATGTGGACTTTCAAAGGCCCGGTACCGAGCGTTAGGAGTGTTGACACGACCATTTAGATGGGGCCATGTCTGTTCGGAAAAGAACAGAAGCTGTGGATCAATTAAACCGCCATTCACTGATGAAAGAAACAATTCGCAATAATGCACTCGTGGTACTGGATCACCTTTTTTTTAAAGCACGGACACTTAACAACTTACACAGTTTTAGTTTTAGACAAATCCTCATACATTGGAAGAACTGCATGAAAATATTAGAAATGAAATAGGAAACATTACAGCAGCCCAGCATAATCGTGTGAATCAGGATGTGCTTATTTAACCGAGACTGGACATTTTCCAGCATCTTCTATAAGGTAAGAGTGTTATACATGCTTTACACGCGGAGTTTATGTAGGAGCAAAGCCGGCTGTGGTACACCCGATCGCGCACGGCGAAATGCCGCTCGCCCGTTAGGTTTTACATGAAGAACCCTGTATATTTCAAACGGCTTCTTAAGAGACATTTCGTTTCTGCCAAGGCATTCATAACAACCGTTTAAGGATGTTTACTGCGGTTATAAACTTTATTCTGAAAATCAAGCTCATTCACCACAATCAATGTTGGCACCTAAAACCCCAATTTTATGGACAATATTTATGTCACATTCAGTTAAACACAGCTATTTTGAGTTAGACATTATGGTTCTAAAATTGCTTTTTAGTTCCTAATATTCTTATGCTTTAATTTGAAGCACAAGCCCGAAAAATTACAGAAATATATTAGTATAGTGTTTGTTATTTACTGGTTATCGTTAGAAATCTAACAAGAGGAAGTAAAATGTGCATGTTTTCAGATACATTTTTGGATACGGAATACTGTAATAAATACTACAAAAGTACACACTTTGCAAAAATGTCCCTTTTCTTTTCTTGTTTCTTTTTAATTATAATTTGATTGTAAAATATGACACATGAGTCATAGGAATTATCGCAGCTCTTCTATAGCTGAAAGAAACTATGAATGTAATTTATATGTTGAGCAAGCTCTCAGACATAACATTGTCATGAACCGATGCGGATTAACACTTTAAGTGGTGAAGTTATAGCAATAAGCTCGAAGTGCTCAGGAATCTACTGAAATGAGTGCTTATGCTTAAGGTATCGATTTTTCACAAATTAGAATTACTATAAGCAAGGAATTACTATAAGCAAGGCATTTCCAGGATATAAACCCTTCACGTATATTATATTGAAGTTAACACTTACGTTGTAAGAACTTTTTGGCATCAACTTGTCCTGAGTTTCGCACAGACGTAATTAAGAAATAACACTTTAGTGTTTACAGTACACAGCCATTGCAGATTATTAAACTGATAAGGGAAGTCTGCTATATACAGATACTTGTTCCTCTGAGCGATTCGCTAGAATGTCGTCTTTTAATTAGTCACCGAGTTTAAACAGGCTGCTATATTCCATTCCAAATCAGGCAACGCCGGCTTGTACAAGTTATGGGAATCATGGCTTAGTTGTCTAATTTTCTTCCTACAGTGTTACACAACCTGTTTGTGCTATGAGATTGGCATTAAATAGGAAAGGCTGTTATTCCACTTCCACATTCACTTATGAATTCAGTATTTAGTAATGTTGCAAATGTACGTTCTTTCGTAATATAAATTTTTCTTTCATAAGTCAAGCTGCAGTCAACAAAATCCGCTACAAAGAAACCTAGAAACACAGAACGTCACCGCTTAATTTTTGATACCTTTTTAGAGGATTAAGTGAAGTGGGTAACTTAAATAGACCAGTACCTAGGAACCCCTTTCCTTCAGTAAGCATAAGTATAATTATTTAATACTAGCTCATAAGCGCATAAAAACTGTTGCATAGCATACTTTTAATGTATTAAGTTTATATACAGATACGTCTCGATTTCTTCTCATTTTCCTTCTATTCGTTTAAACTGTACTTAAAAAAAATAATGCAGCATAATCACTTCGTATCCTTAGATCAACTCATTTGCAACAGTCGGAACAGGTCTTGCGAAAGTGAAAGGCTTGAGGTAATTATGCATCTCTAAAGTATAATAAAATATGGCAAAAACCTAGACTTTTCATTTTATATTTTATTGTGCTCATATCCTATGCTTTCGTGCTAAGTTGTTGGTTTCATAATATGTCATTTTATTCGTCAAGTGGCACATTTAAATGTCATGTGCTCTTTAGCTAAAGCAGTGTTTGATGTCAAATAAGTTTTTCCACTTTTTTCCTCATTACTCTATTGAGAAAACTCTGCCTTCGAGAGGTTTTAATTTATATTACACTAATCGAGCTTCAGATGATGAGTTAAAGTGTTCGTGTGCATTTCCTTCCAGAAATACAAGCAAGTGGTTCAGTTGGTAGAACTGAAAGATACAACAAAATTTGAAAAAAAAAAAAAAAATTCTAGTCCACTAATTAAAATTAACAGAAGTCCGCACAAGCTTATTTCTTAACTTTAGGTCCAAAATGAAATGTTAAAAGAGCTGTAACAAGCCGTTTGTCCTTTGGCATATACAAAACTATCAATTTTAAATAAAGTCTTTAAAAATTGTTTGATGAAATTCATAATTTATTATGTTTCATCTAGGTCGTAAAATATTCCGGTTATTCAGATAAAAATTGTGAACCTTACGTTTCCCGGGATTGCTAGCGATGAAATGTATTCAGTACACGTTAACTCTTGCTTGCGTATGAGTAAGTTCAGTTGTTTTGTTGGTTGTCAGCATGCTTGAAATGCAATATTTGTACCTGCATGGTCAAGATGCTCAAACCTTGCAACCATACACAAAGGATGGCTTTGCGAGTACCTACTCGTTTTCTAGTTGAAGTTACAATGCTTATGTTCGCTGCAAAGTAATTATCTCCAATTATTTTAATTACAATTTCTAAGTTGCTCTTTCTATTTTTGGAAATGAATATTGAGATTTGTTGAAGTTTCATGAAATACACCATGGCTGCTGCAATCCGATGCACTGTGTTTTCCAAGCAATGAAAGCCAATAAGAACCCAGGTCATTCAGCAGATCTAGCAGTCTTGCAGAAAAAGTTCATCTGTAAGTTTAAGCCATTTTAAAAGTCGACTAACAGAGCAATACCACCCCTCCAACCGTCATTCATTGGCTGGAGTGGAGCTCGTTGCTACTCCACTTCCATTCAGTAGGAATCTATTCATATCTAACTTTAGCCCATCAGAGACATCAAAATATCTATCTTTCTGTGAACACCTTGTTATGTCAGTCTAATTTTAAAATAGACTACACAGACATTCTGTAATGGAACCTCTTAGGCCGCTGATTGTGAAGGGAAATTAATGGGTTCTTATAGAGGCAGTTCCCGGTCATATATGTTTACAGCAGGATCATTCTAGTTTGGGGCAATATATTAGCAGCTAATTCCTAGGTAAGAAACAGGCAAAAGTGGCAGAGTTACATCGGTTAGTATCAAGGTGTGCACGAAATTATCGCTACCGATATATGTACCTGTCGTCACAGTGAAAGGGTCACTTATATTAAAATTTCAATGTAGGAGCATCCCGAATGAGAAATTCTCCCTTTTATGCTAAAAATGCCTATTAGTTTAAAGCGCCAATAACGGTTGGAATTATTCACCTTTTTCCTCTGGGGAGGAGAGGTGTTTTTGACGGTGGGAGCTACCTTCATCGTGAAGTTGCCTTTCGCTTGGTTGGGAAGCTGTGAAGGGTTATTTGATTTGCGGCGGCAGAAAAGTTTTCGTTGCTTGTAATTAATTTTATTCATCAGCACCCCGCATACCTTGCGGCAGCCGGCAAGGTGAGCCAAGAGGGCTATGAAATTGAAAATGTGAAGAAAATGATAAATTAGAGAATGCTTTCTCGCTTCTCCGCATAGTATCATATGCTCATTGATATAAATGTAATTTCTCGACTTAATTGTACAACTGTATTGCATTAAAAGGCAACAGATTTTAAAATAAGTGTCGTAATTATTCTTAATTCTTCTTAATTCTCTGTAATGCTTAACACATTGTTGCATTATATTTTGGATGGCGTTAAATCAATAAACAAGAATAAATTTTAAAAATTGCGCGTTTTGCAAAAACTCTTGACAGATTAAACCTTTGTATAAATGCATGTTCTATACACTATAAAGTTTTACTTGAAGTATCTTAAATAACTAACACATACATGAACCATGATTATCTGTTTTATCTAACATTAGTGATTAATAACCTTGTACAGCCATGGAAAACATGATTGAGCGCATTATGAGAGCAATTCGATATTTCCAACATACAGCCGAGTTTGGTAGTCTCTGTGGCTTATGTTATCGTCTGCCAGACACACAAATAGACCGTCCCTTGAATTGCCACTCGCAAATACGAATACGAGTGGTGATTCAAGAGACAGCCTATTTGTGTGTCCAACAAGCGAAAATATGTATATGGAAGAGAGTATCAATAAGTTCATCTGGAAATATAGACTTGTCTAAACCGCGTTGCACCACGACATAGGACATAGAGATATTCTGATTTCCTAATGCGCTCAGTATTCTTTTCCATGGCGGTACAAGGAACTGCAGTTCGTCCACAAACTCCCTCACCAACTACAGAACTTATAGACGTGACAACTGTTCTAAGCGCAATAGTTCGTAAATCAGCGGTAAAGCGTTAACCAATCAAAACGCGGGATCTTTCATCATAGTTTAGCAATAGATACTTCCCAGCTACCTAGGTTAACTTTCCGCGGTTCCTCCTTTCTCTTATAGCAGGGTACATGCAGAATTTCACCATTTCCCAGTCTCACATTCTACGAATAAAACAATGTACAGAAATAACCTCTTAGTGAAGCAGTTCTCGTGCTATAACCGTGAAATATTGACAACTAAGATCGGATCGTTAATGCTTTCACTCCGCCAACCAGCAGAAGGTCAACATATCACCTTCGTTCCCTAGTTGACGCACTCAACGAGATCCGTGATAGACTAATGACAGAGTGCAATGAGCGCAGATTTCAGCCTATTATCCGAAACAGATAGGTGCTGTTTAGATGTGTTAAATGCTCACGAAAATGGCATAAGAAATTGGGAAACAACTTGAACAGTTCTGTATCCTGTTGTCCGTAGAATATGGCATCGAAGAGTTAAAGCGCTAATTCTTCGACATTCTGACCAATCATAAACCTTCGTTTATCAGCGGTGAAAGAGAAAGTACAAACATTTATTTTACTGTATGTGCAGACAAGTGATTTAGACGCTTCACATTCGTAACTGTTAATTTGAGCCCGTACGAGATGTGGAAGATTTTGTTCAGATACGTTAAAACTGTCTTTCATTGAACTGAGAGCAAAATACATGCCACTGATTGACCGATACTCAAACCCAGCAGGAATTTGTCTCAACAATTTTTGCACTTTCAATAAGCATGACATATCACGTGTGCTCATGAGTTCCGGTCTATTCAAACTTAGTTTGAATTCAATAGTGTTTATTGTTGATGCATTATTTATTTTGATAATTCTAATGACATTCGCCTTCAAGGACCTTTCTGCTTAGCTAAAATTTAACAACCATCAGCTACAGTAATAACTAAGGTCTGGTAGTTCAGTCACAAATTATGACTTGCTACTTAATAAACTGTGCCCACAAAGCTGCTGCAGAAATGGCGTAATAGTGTATTGTAATACAATTGTGGTAAGTGTATCTTTGAGAATGGGGAAGAGTTTGAACGAGTATTTTCTGCATCCAAGACTTTGCAATGCACTAAATGCACGTTTAAATTAAAAGATTTTTTTTTTCAATGAAAGAGAATAATAAAAATAGTATCTAACGCGAAAATTGACACGTTGAAAATGGCAGTTCCAATATTAAGGTATTACTAGTAATATATTATTGCTATTAATATTGATATTAATATTATTGTTATTAATACTACTACTATTATTATTGTTATTAGGAATAGTGACTTTTAGCATCTTTAAATCAGAATTTGGCATTTTGATGTGTGCACTTGGTATTTTTCAGCGTTTACACATTTGCAGTTTAGCATTTTATAACGTTTTGAGGAAAAAGGTAACTGATAAAAAGGTAACATGCTTCTAAAAGGTTAAAAGTGAAATTTAAATTAAATTGGGTAGTTTCTGAAAAAAAAAATAATTTTCGTATATTAAGATCAATATATAATATAAGCACAAGTTGAAAGTGTCAGAATTGAAGTCGTCAGCAAGTTGCAGGTTAAGGGAAAACAATTAAAGTCGGTGTAGCTAAGGGTTTTAGATGTCAACAACGAAATCGTCGTCAAAGATACCTTTAGCTCAAGGCGTCCCTGGAATCTATGTTCAGCTATAGTAGAGCTGCAGAAATGCACCTGGTTCTGAAAATTAGAAAGGCAAAAGGAATTCTTGGAATTTAGCAAATCGCAAAGTAAAATTAGCTTTTCAGGTGCCAATAAAAATTATGTTTTGACATTTAGAAACGTTTATGGGGAGTCGTGAAGCAGGCGGAACTTAAGCTGAAAAGTGCCTATTTTTACAAAATTCATGTCTTTTCTTGAGTGCCTCACAGAAGTTCTACTGTTATCGATTTACCGGTAGGCCGTAGCACCTAAAGACCCCTCGGCTTATACACACTTGGCGGTAGCCGCAAGAGAATTTTTCACTTAACATTCAGCGATTCACGGCCACTTGATGAATGTCCTCTTGAGCACATTTACGCCAATCTGTCTGTGTCTACACGTCTGTGTTTAGGTTGAGGGTCTCCTCATTTCTGTCAAAACAGCTTTTGGATTAGGGAGCAGTAGCAGCATGACGCATATTCATAAATCATCAGAAGCGCCATCTAAGAGCGACGTCCCGGAGGCAAGAGAGACGGAAAGACCGAAGAGTGAGAACATCCGGAAGGTTGTACGAGCTAAGCAATAGCGGGGTCCCTAATAATTCCAGATTTTGCGTATCCTGACATCGGTGCTGGGCACCCTACAGGCAGTATAACAAAGCTGTCCTCAGAGAAATATTTCCAAAACCACTCCCGCGTCTTGCAGTTGCAGCCCTCAGTCCTTAAACAGTATGGCAAGGAAATGTTGTGGTGCAGCGACTTGGCCCAAGGTTATCGGACGGTCAGCGTTGCTTAGCCGAAACCGTAAACAATATAAGGTGCGCGCTCGCCCAACATAGACTATAAGCACTATCGCCAGCGAATTAGAACATTCTGGATGTTTCGAAATTGCAAACCTTGTGGAAAGTTCCTATAGCTATATAAGCGAGCGCTCACGCGAAGCAAGTCAGTGAGTGCGTTAGTGGGTGCCTAAGTTAGTCAAGAAGTAAGACGAAAAGAGCTGTTCTCCGAGTGAGTCTGAGACGACCGTGATGCAACGAGTGCCTTTACGGCACGGATTGAAGACATCCGGAAGAAGAGGCTACGTCCGGCTCAATTCGTTACGCAGTTACGTTATGGAAGAAATAGAAGTGACGGTGAAGAGTGGAAGTATTCCACATTGGTGAAATGCCAGAGTGAACTAAGTGAACTCTCGCTGAAGGTTGAACTAGATTACTTGGTAGCGAAGACTGAGTGAAGTAACAGTTTGGAAAACTGTATCAAGTGACATGTCATGTAGTAATGTATCCAGCATTCTCCCACAAACCTGAGAAATCTACGGAAACACAAAGATCAGGGTGGCCGATCCAACGGTAACCGAACCCGGAGCCCCACATACGAACCCCTGAGCTAGCTAGCTCTCTTGGTCACGTTAGCGTTACTGGAAAAGAGAAGTAAATCTGTCACTCCAGCCAACGTTAAAGTCAATGCTGCGGTCTAGGAACAACCTTGCGAGGCTCCTTCGAAGAACTTAATGGGCGCCCTGTGGATTTCTAACCTCATTCACTTTTAGCTAAAACTCCCGGACAGTGATAGTAAACATGCTTGCATAAAATTGCACGTGTCAGATACAAATGTAGGTGGCCTTTCTATTATTACTGAACTATTGTACTCCCCAAGGTCCAGCATGATTAGAGTCACCTCAATAAAAACTTATCAGCACTATGAAGTAAAAGTACCTATAATGCTTAACATGAAAAGTGGCATTTTTAGTGCGAACGCTTATCACAAGTTCACAACATATAGCTGTCTGAAGGAGTTTATGCGGAGCCTTGACATTCTGACGTGCTTCTACTGGCCAGAGGTAATACGCTTATAAATTTGCAGTTAAGCATATGGTGGATTTTTCTTTTTATCGTGACATTGCAAATCTTTTAGTGAGCTGTTAAGATTATAACGTATATGGAACATAAAAACGTTGATACGAGTCGTAACTTCTAAATGACGCAAGCTAATACAGTTATTTCCGTCTCCGGAGTCCTTCGTTCTCCTGTGAGAACTTTGATGAATTGTGAATATATAGCCTAAACGGCAAATTCTCTACATGAGCGAATGTTTGGCTTTGAACCCAAAGCATAATAAAATTGTTAGTCCTGATAAAGTATCGCATGTTGTGAATGTGTTTCCCGCATTTCTCATAATATTGCTGATTGTTCTTTTGTTGTGAATTCCACACAGTTACCTAACTAAATTTGACCAATACGTAAAGCTCATGTCTGTTTCTCTGGGTGACAATAGTTCCCTCTGGGAAAAGAACATTCAGTACCGGCAAAGTTAAGCTTGGTTGGATTGGATGTAAACTAGGATATAGGTTGGTATCACTGGCGTAGTGTGCTGTGTGGAATTGCATATGCACTTTCAATCGTTAAGGGTACGCGTAGGTAAAATTGCTAAATTCTACAATTAGCGTATTTTGTTCAGATTCGTGTCAGTCGTAATACATGTAAGGAATAATATACCTACATACAAATTTTCACTGCAATAGCTTTAACACTTTTAAATTTATTTTATTTATTAATTGTTTAGCTATTTTCAGCACCGTACCTGAAATGCTCCACACGATGGAGATACCAAAATTTTGATAATTTTAAATATTCTGTTATAGATAAGTACTCTCAAAAGAATGTTGGGAACTGAAAATCTTGTAACGCTTTGGTTTATTAAATAAAAATTATTACTCTAACTACACTAATTCATAGCAGATTGTTGTTCGAAACATATTCCTCAGAAATAGTAATGCCAATTGCATTAATATATAGATAACGAAGTTAACTAAGGAGAACTGATAGGGTATGCAACACATCACCCACATCCAGTAATGCTACGCCCTTGGTTAGTATTATTTAAGATAATTTAGTAGAATGGCCTTCTAGTGGCCCAAGCAAACGAAGAATGACTTTTCATTAAATTGAGCTATCAACACTTGAGTTTATTCCATGGCTGATATTACACTTCCAGGGAGAACGTTACGTGCCATGATGTAACAAGCCTTGTATTTTGTTCAATATTTAAAGTGTTCTATTTTATCATTTTAGGTGTATCTGTGCCTGGGAGAAGAAATAGGTGACCTATATGAGAACGAGGGGAATTAACTTAATATAAAAACTGTAGCTCCAACCGTTCCAGTTGTCACCTTTTTTACCCTCTCTTTTTTAATATTAGCCGTTTGTAAGTAAATGTCGCATGTCATCCCAAAAGATTGGCGTAGCATATCATTTCCAATGAGTAAATGTTTTCCCTAGTTTAGTAACGTTAACTAAATAATTATTTTAATATGGCAGGTAAAATATGCTACCATCCCCATCACCATATTTAAAAAACTATGGACCAAAGCAACTACTGAAATTGACAGATATGTAAAATGTTGGCAATAATGTGAGATCTCTGGTTTACATGTCTGCCTCCGAAGAAACGTTCTGAATAAGTGTTCACGATTTGCTCTTTTCATAGGCAACTCATTTCATCCTTCCCGCTCTAAAAGATAAAGTCGTTAACTGTGTTATATTGGTCTGAATATCTCTACTTTACTAAAATTCTCGTAAGATTCATTCAGACACACAATTTCAAACTCTCCTTTGTTTCACAACCAGTGCAAAATCGCTCATTGGTTCATGTTTGTTTCTTGGTATCTAATTGAAGACAATCGTGGACATGATAGCGGTCTGGATGGAATCTAGTGTTTGTCAGAGAACCCACTATTGCGATCTACCAGAAAGGGTTACCTTTTTTGCTCTGTATTATACCCAGTAATTGGTGAATTCAGTTAGTCTTATCTTAGCAAATAATTGTATTTCCCTTATTTGAACCCAGTTGTCTTGCGACGTGCCAAAGTAGGTTAGGGAATGGCGTTCTGGTTCCCGGCCACGTAACACGCAGGGTTCAAACTCACCCGTGTAGTTTCTTTTATAGGATCAGGATCCAATTAGCGTCACGATATACGAGCTGCGTTACATAGAGTCAAGAAAACCAATACTCCGGAGCTGGCAGAGGCTTAATGCTGACCATGTTATCATTGATGATAGCTTACCTGGTTGTGGATGTGAGGGAAGAGATCATCGGTCATCATGCAGGTATTTTAAACTGTTCAGCTAGTATAAATAGGCGAGGCATTCGGTGATTTTGTATATGTATGATATTTAGAGCTATCTTTAAATTTTCAAATCGTGTATTCTGAATTAACTGATTAAATAGGGCAACTTTTAGGTATTTTTGACATTTTGCGTTATTCTCAAAAGGTGGATCACTTTTTTGTTTTAGATCATTTTTGACATTTTAGGGTATTTAGGTGTTTTAGAACAGTTCTGAGATTTTAGAACATTTTCAGCATTTTCATAGTATTCTGTAAAGCTTTAAATTTCGTTATGTTGAATTCTGCAATATTATTTATCTTTCAATCTCCATCATGACTTTATAAGCAAACAATGTCCACTGAAAACAAGGTGGACTTGCAGCATAATTGCTATTCCTATTTTTAAGGGATGTACATATTAAACTCATCCATATGTGTCCATTGTTCAGGTAGATCAGAGTGACTCGCTGAGTCACTAGTCCGTATATTATAAGAGCCAACTAGTTGTTGACTAGTAGGACAGTAGCCCTAAATGAAATAAAGTGCAATCATTAATTTAAAACAATTTGTTTTACACTATGGAAGAAATATTTCTTTGCACATATGGACAGATACTGCTTTTACAGTGTGTGATGTGTGAGCTTCTGCCGAAAAAATAAGAAACCGTTTACGATTGAACAGTATGTATTACAGACAAAAAATGTGGTCTGCAGATGAAAGAAATCGTGACCTGTAAGTTACTTGTGGGAAAAACTTAACCAAAATTTTCACCGTTTTGCAAGATGCTGTAAACAACACTTTATTGGGCCGATATTCCACTGAATGTATTCAACCATCCAAATTTGAGCATACTCTTAGAACAGATACCTGAAATTCAATTCCAGATTCCGGAACGTTAAGAAGTACCTATGTGTGTTGGAAGGTGCTACAACACAACAGCGGAAGAAGCAAGGAAAATGGTTGGAGAAAGAAACACATGGGTATGCATACATTGTAGGGACAATATACAACCAACGTTATTGTACGAAATCTGGTTTTAGGAAACCCTGGTGATCCAGTGAACGGTTGGATAAAGTTAACTATTCAACAAGCAGCAAACTGTTGGACCAATATTTGAGGAGATTATTGTGGTCTAATAGCATTCAGAATTCTGTTTTTCTTACAACACGTGCAGCACCCTGCATGGTGAACTCGTCAACTTGTTACGTGCGCTCTACTGAAACATGGTGCATTTCACGCGCGTTATGCTGGACTGCGGAGGACTTGCATAACAATTTTCCTGGGGTTGACAAGTTAATTAGAAGCATAATGAAGGTGTTTTTGAACTCCCCATCTCGAGTTCTAGCATTCAAATTAGAAGCTCCATAAAGTCCGTTGTCCCTATCACCCGTTTGGACAAGATGAGAAATGTGGATTGACGTTGTTTGTTTAATACTGTGAAAACTTGTGAAGGTGACCGATTCCTTTCACAACATCGAGGCTGTATCAATCAAAGAAACACAGGAAATTTTGGCTGACGAACTTGAGGTACATTTTACTGCATAACGAATTTTTTATTTTTTCTTAATCTGTTGCAGAAAAATCTTAAGTGATGCTAGAGGAGCAGCTATAAATTCCTAATAAGGTTGTGGATGATCTGAATTGTGTATGTGGGAAAGTGGGTTAAGCTGTGTATGTGAAGTTGAACGTGTTGGAAGTAACAGCGGTTATAAAGCATAGTGTTACATTGGCAAAACGTCAGGTGAAAATGTTTCCCTTACTGACTATGAAGTAAATCCAGGAGGTACCTGTTGTTTTCAGTAGGTATGTATTGTCTTCGTGGAATTAGAGAGGAGCTTATTTATATGCAAATTATTACTTGAAGACAATAGATAATCATTTTCGTTTGAGAATCTCTGCAAAATTCTCGTCCTTCATTTCTACTCAAATTTACTGTAAAAAAAAGCCATTGGAGTTGATCTTGTGACGAAATAATTCGACGAATCCCACTTACACTAGTGTAACAAGATTGACAATGGATATCCGGTTAGTTTTCTATAATATCTTCTAAAATTTTACCACAAATAATTTTCTTCTCGTTGTTAAGTCTTTCGGGCTATCACAACTCACAATTTTTACTTCTCACAGTACAGACAAATGACAGCGCTGCCGGTTTGGAGTCTTGTGGATCACCCGCAAGGGTTTGAGTAGAAAACCCTTCAGTTACTGAATCCTATAAACAAGCTCCAACCTCCGCTTGATACAATAAGGTGAACAGTTACCTACAAGGAGGTTAACGATGGCGATTTCGTGGAGTCGATTGAGTTTCATAACAAAATTGTGCTGCTGAGATATTAGAATGATTAGAATGCTTGTGGTATCAGAATGATTTACAAAAACCACTTGTCACATGCTGAATAAATTTATGAAGCAACACCGTTGTACCAAATCTATATAACCCAATCTATATAACACAATACCTCTCATAAACAACCTGGTAGAGGTTTACCGATTTCACCACTGTTCAGATTCTGATGGCACTGAGATTTTATACATTCAGTTAAGCCTGTTTCACTTCAGCGACCTCAGTTGATAACCGAAGTATATTTGCGAATGAACGACATAGAGGAGTGACGTATTTGTCGCTTATTTCCATGTCTTATATTCGCAGACTGTTGTAAAAACGTTTGGTCACCAACCACTTCACCTGGAAAGTAGTCAGGTATTCAATTCTAAAACAGTCCATGAGTGAATTCTATTTTAAGTTGGCAAATGCTGTTTTCTTCGTGTGAATACATATCACAGCACAAAGCGTAGGTGGTTTTCTTATATACGACTGGGCCACTAATTATGTAGGTACAAGTCTTCTTTTCTATTTCTGCAGGAAAATGATTATAAAAATAGTAATTTTTCTAAAAACAAGCACTTCTTTGAATGCTCTAAAAAGAAAAAAAGAAACTTTAAAATTAAATTAAATCCATTTATTACATTATACAATGTGCACGATACAAAAGCTTGTCGCGAGATTTACCGGTGTAGATAAACAAGAATGCAACATGTAACTTACTCTTGCTATAAGCAATTCTAATAGAAAAGTAATATATTTTTTTATAAAATAGATAAATCTCGCGACAACCTTTTATATTGTGTAATGTAATAAATTCATGGATTTGATTTGATTTTCTTCTTTTTAAAACATGTCGGTAAGAGTTTCTTTTAAAATTTTTTTTTTTCGTTTTTTAAACTAAAGACTAAAAACATTTTCTATTTTATTCGTACTCTTCTCAGCAAACGCTTTCGTTTGATACTCGTATCATGAGTGCACGAAAAATAACGGGTGATCCAAAAGACTGTAAACCGGCTGCGCTGTATTTTGTCTGTATGGGGCCTCTGCGCTCGTCACCGACTGCTGCTATCATACAACAGTGCAGATAAAACCATACAACATTTTTAAAACTAATTTTAAAGGCTTTACTTACCAATATAATTAAAGCTGATGCTGAAACTGACCACCGTCGTTGTCCCTGCATTTTTGGCATCTCTTTAGGAAACTATCCATCACTCGCCGTAGTTCTCGTTGAGAAATGCTGGGAATTTCCTGGCAGGTATTTTGTTTTAATTCTTCCAAGGTGTGTGGGTTTGTCTTGTACACTTTATGGTTTGTTACTCCAGAGATAGAAATCGCAGATAACCTGCAAATATTTCTGCAATGCAAATAGCAATTTCACTTGGTGAGCTGACTGAGTTAACACAAACGAATGATAAATACACGCTGTGCAGTAGAAAACAAATGCTGAGCCATAATGCACTTTGTGACTAAGTACAGGACTAAATAATAAAGCAGACTGGTAATGACTCAACCACACGATAGTGAGTCAGCTCAGTAGTGCATTTTTAGAGCAGAGAAAAACAAGTCAACCGCATGATCTTGTGTACATCAGCTGCTGTTATCGTGGTTCCGGCAGCGGAGTGGAAAAACACCGCGCAGCGTTTCTTATGTCTTTGGATCTCTCTGTAGAACGCCATTGTGGACGTTCCGCCGTATTTGTAGAATGATGTTACATGTCAAACCATGCATTGTCATCCTAACTAAACGTGTATGCAAAATTGCAGCTGAATCTGTTGAGAACAACTCCTTTAAAATTCGGTTGCAAGATTTGAACCGAACAAACATTGCAAGTTGAATAAAATCTTGTAAAACAAAACGAGAAGGCTTGGCCCTTCAAAAATGAACTGAGGGTCTGTCACTGTTAAAATAGACAAATTTACTACAAAATTCTCAAAGGAAATAACTAATAAATGTACCATTCAAAACTCGCAAAGTGTTACCACGTTGGCTCTTAATGTCTACTTCCTGTCGGATACGTACTTCTAGATGACAATGAAATCCACGGCTTAGATCTGTAAAACATGGAGTCAAGTATTATGCATTTTTTTTTTTTTTTTTTTTTTTTTTAATCCACCTAAATGGAAATGGTGACATTTGTGTACTCGCAAACAATACAGGCAAAATTAGCAGAAAATAAAACTGTATTTGAAGCACCTCCAGCACATAGAGACGCATACTGCTTATCCCTTCGTGTCATTAAATTATTTTACTCTAATAATGTAGTGTACTTACGCTCCACAAATAAATTTTCATATTTGATTTAGAATCAATTTCATTAAAATTATTTGAAAAAGTTAATCCCTTTCTAAAATAACACGATTGCGTAGCTCAACATTGCTTATCTCGTGCAGCGCAGCAGAGATTGTATTTGGAATTATATGGAGGCATATAGGATGTGACAGATTGTGTTGCTATATGTGTGTTCCAGATTTTATGGTTCGAAAGTTTCTAAAATAGAGGTGCTATAGGTATGCTCTTTTATATAATTGAGTTCAAGCAAGGACTCATTATTGTAACCATTTAAACCCTTTTTGCCCGAATTATGTTCCACTTTAAGTGAGGAAGTAAAATGAATCCAGGGTATGAGGTTAGTGTTCGAAATATGGCCATACATAACATCATAAGAAAGAAATGTCAGTGCTTGTTGATGGAATTTATACGTATTAATCTTTTTTCCTCTAGTATATCGCGGTTTAGAGTCTTATATCCTTTGCAGAAAATGAACGACCCACTCTATATTTGCGTTAACTATAGGCTATTTGTTTTGTTGGACCTCTATACAACTTTGCATTTCTAGCTCTATGTATGTGCTCTCAGAAAATTTGCACCTCACATTAAGGGGTTGAAATATTTCTACCGTTATTATAAATTAGGTTTCCATCATAAATTTGCACCTTTTAAAGTGGTACAATTGTGATAGGTAAGGCTTTTTTATCCACAAATACTTGTCCAAATAGTTCGAGATACCTCTTATCAAACTTAAACTTTAGGGTGTTTGGTGATTTGTATTGCTGTAATAGGCTAGAAACGCACTTCAGCTTCAATAAATAACACAAAACATGATCTTTTTTTATGTTAGGATGCCTTCAAGCCTTGATTCCTCTGATGGCCACCTCGTTTTTCATTCCTAACGCGAACTTAAAAGTTGTAGACTACTCTTCAATTGCATAACGAGAAACCATTTGCGCAAATGGAAGCGAAAGGTAGGATTCAGGAGTGCGTTTCGGGCCTAGTATTATGGTTAAATGTATCGGACAACTAGTCCAAAATGCTTCACAGTGTAATAACTCGCTAAGCAATTATTGAAAGAGGAGCGCCTCCGTAGCGTGTAGTTGGTAATGCATCTGCTTCTGGTGAGGAGGACCGGGGTTCGATCCCCGGTACTAGTATGGAACTTTTCCCCCGCTGGGGGGTTTGGTACGGGGTGCACTCAGCCTGTTTAGGTCCCTGAGGGGCCAATTGAGGAGCTATCCTAATAGAAAAGTGGTCTCTAAAAGGTCAAGTAGGCGCCTTATGGTAGAGAGAGTCGGCGTGCTGACCCCCGCCACCCATAATCTGCACTCCTTCGTGGTCTTGGCTGCGGCTGAAGGACGCAGCGGCCTGGCGATGAGGGTAACCTCTGCATAGGAGAGGCGCCCTAGGGATTATTATTAATTATTGGAAGAACATCCCGTAAACAATGTTCGGATACATGCTAATTTAGCCAGTACATATTTATTTTCTTACTGTTTAATTGTGTTTAATTATACGTGAAAGAATAAGTGAATTTCTGCTAGGAATACGCATTTGTGGGTTGCTTTCCAAGCTTCAACTATGTGAAAACGGCATGTTAATAATAGTTCTAGCCTCAGAAATATTCCCAATAGTGGTTTTACTGACCTCCCGGTAGTGAATTATTCCGCCCTGTGTTGAATTATTCCTAACTCTGGCCAATTTGGTCTATCGATCTGTACTGGAATCGAAACCATCATTGACAGTCTTTCAACGTCTCATTTTTTCTACTAGATTGTATTAAAAAATCCAAGATTTTGCATTACTGATTTTATTATATTTATACAACTAAATTTTTGCATAGTTGCCTGAAAGCAAATTACTTAATAAGAGAAATATAGATTTTCATGAAATATTTCTCATTTTTAAACTAAAAAATTGTTATTAAGATGTTTTATATACTCCTATCAAGTCATATACCACTAATAAAACATTTATTTTTCTTAAATTGACTTAAAACAACACTTCACCCGATCGAAACTGAGATTTTGTTCCAAGTTGCAAATTTAATTATTGAAATGATGTGACTCTGAAATAACTTTGGTCCGAAATATTATTTAGAGCCATTTTTGGGCATTGTGAAGTTTTGGGTGATCGGTTTTGTACTCATCTTGTCAAGGCATTCTCCTATTTTTACATTTCATCCACGTGACATACCGGGTAGAAGGGAAGTCATTACGTTAATTTAAACCAGTGGTAGATCTCGGTATTTCGAACAGATTTTGTATCTTACGTTTTTGTCTCTGACCATTTCCTATGGAGGTATTTTTGTTTTGTCGAAAACAAGCTGGCAACACTGCAAATTGTGTGGGTGGCTCTTTCCCTAGCTCAGTACATAAACTTCCTAACGGTGCGTGTTTACTGTGCGAGCGTAGGCCAATCACAAGCGTTACCTCCCAAAACATTACACGAAAGCGAAAGTGATCTGTTTACATCAACAAACATGGCAATTCCCTCACCAACGCCAATGCAACGTTGTCAACGTGCTACACGTCTGAAGGAGCTGCTCGTAGTATTCCTTCACGTCTTTTAAGTGATTATTTCGAAACCCTGTGTGATGTCCCATAATTACTACCGAAGCTATGTCAGAAATAAGTTACTCCATGTATATTACAAGTAAAAAAAAAAAGTTATCTTCGTACATTCTTGTAGAATTACGCATCCAATTTATTTTTTCGAAATCGGCTGATCGAGGAACAAAATGCCATTCGATTTTTTTTTTTTTTTTTTTTTTTTTTTTTTTTTTTAATGCTTCTATGAAGTACATATTAGAAGGAATGTAACGACTTCCCTTCCATCCTGTATACACAAGGCTGACTGCTCTAACTTGGAAGCAGAACGTTTATGAATTTTGTTTGAAAGATGTCAATGAATTTATTTAAATTCCATACTTGTACTTACTCCCCATACATTAGCTTTCATAATCCGAGTTTCGAAATTTGGATCATTGAAGCAGTTAGCTATTCATTTTAATAGCTTGAAAATATTTTAAAGCGTAGTATTAACTATTTATAGTGTTTTGTATACAGTGCTTCACACGTGAGGTAGTGTTCTGAAATATTTTCAGAAGGTTAATTAAAGCGTGATAACTTTTAATATTTATTAGCATGCATAGTTGTTCATATTTTTATTTTTAAATACTTTCACTCCCATTTTATTGCAAAATCCGCTATATACATTTCGGAAAAATAAATCAAAGAGATCAATTTTAAATGAATTAACCTGTTTCTGTGCGGGGAGGAAGCAATGAGAATTTATGATGTACACAACTCTTCCGTTGGCTTAAATAGGACGCAGGTTATTATAAAGCATGAAAGTAATGTGATACAGTGAGCTTGATCTATGAATGTTGTGTGTGACACGTGGAGAAATTTTGACAAGCATTATTGGGTAAATACATGTTAACAACTCCTACAACATTCGTGCATTGTGTAATCGATCTTTGGTGTAAACGCCGTTTTCTTCAGCCATTCCTCGTTTCTGTATGCTTGTATGCTTTTCTCTGTCCAGTTTGCGTTAATTCGTACGAATGTTCACCCAGAAACTGTTTTAGACGATGCAGTACAGACTTTTTTTATTAAATATCTGTTAATTCTATAGTTCATATTGGATGAAGAAACAATGATGCTAAATTGAGCTCGGAGTCTTGGCAGGATAACGGAAAATCTCGGCAAAAACTTTGACCCTTCCAAGGATTTCACCCGGGACATTCTAAATGCGAGATAGATATGCTACACCTTACCAAGGGGGTAGAAAATGTTGACTTGATAACACTGAACATATGGAAATACTCAATTCTTTGTATTATAACGCAAGTGCTTTTTCCCCCTTTTCAAAAGTGCGCTCGTGGAAAACAAAGAGGTTGCACATTTTGAAACATCCAATCAGCTATTTCACAAAAGTTCATCAGCTCCCCATAAAATGTTACAGGGATATAACTAGGTATTTTATTTCTCACACCATAATTTAAAATGATGGTGCGTAAGTCAAATCCATTGGAACGATATTTTCCGAGAATTTTCAAGTCTTCGTTTTGGGAAATTATAAGGAAATGTTTGCATTGGTGCTTTAAAATGAAGTTTAATTAGGCCTACACTTCATAATAAGTACAGGAGCGATACAGAAGCCCGAAGGAATAGTCAGATGATAAAAACGGGTCACTAATTTGCTGGCCTTGAAGTCCCATACTCTTCCCAGACATTGGGAGAATCAACTGAATAACACATCTTCAAAAATGGATAAAAGTATTGAAAAATAGAAACCAATAACGGAAGTCACAAAACGGGTATTTGCCATAGTTACATTGTAGTTTAGACAGAGCTGCACTTTTGTGTAGGCTTTAGTTATGCGACTAGAACACGATTTCTTCTGAGTGAAGACTTCATAGGCGATTCCCAGAAAATTACACATTTAGTTTTGTCATATGTACTACCTGTATGTTCTAAATAAAATCGCCTGAGCCATTTTTTAAAAAATTAAGACATATTTCCATACAAAAAGTAGTTCATGGGATTTTCTTGGAAATCTTCGTATCGCATCTTAGGAAGTTATTTAACTTAAATACCAAGTTGGTATCAATTCAACGTTTTGTTTTCGAGTTGTGCTGTCTACACTCGCGCGCGAGAAGTTTCCGCTGAATGCAATACTTAACTCTGCCTATTAGGTGAATGGCAAGGAAAGTAAGGTTATTTGCAGTGTTTTCCCAATCCAGTGCTAGAAAATCGATAAGACCCACTATACCAAGCCCCTAGTGATCTCGTACACACAGAACACAGGTGCACAGCCTGGGCACCCCTGACAGCTGAAACCCTGGCGTGTATTGAAAGGGTACATTGCACTCTGCTCTTAGCCCCTTCCCTTTTTAAAGCTTAGCTCGAAATAAAAGTGTCATACATACTGGGTTCTAGGTGCTTATACGTACGTTGCCGTGCCATTGTCAATGCCATTTAAACGGTAATTTGTGTGTTAGGGTCACTGTTCATGTCGGCGCCGTGCCGGTGGTCTAATTGTGAGAGATCTGAAGACAAAGCTTGCTTTCAACACTGTCGTTTCCACAAATGTTATGACAAGTTCAAAGGGGGTCCGCAAATTATCGCTTCTATAAATTTCACCATTGTTTTCCACCCTAGATAGAACAAGTGGGTTATTTTTAAATCCGCATCCTTCACTTCGCCAGTGATAGAAGTTCCTAATATAACTCATTGTTCAAAAGAAAAAAGTGCGCTTTCTAAATCACGGACTCATAATATATTAGAGACCCAAAAAGTCACTTGTTACTAATTTAAGAGAACAAATGAGAAATGTTTGGACACTACAATTCTTTATCTTTACTTTTTTATTATATTCGCGTAACTATGGCAGACAAAACATTTAATGGCAGGTGGCAAGAGGAGCTAGTCAACACAATACCCAATCAGAGACTTCTTGCGGTATTGTATAATTAAACACGCTGTGAAAGCACACAGTAAAACCGGTGATATATCATTGGCGTTCACAAAATTTATTTGCGTAGCAAGAAAAATAATAATTTAATCTCGAAGTGGTCAGCTATCAGGGCCATTAAATTTTGTCTGCCATAGCTGAATTAAGACATTGCAGGAACGTGTTCTATAAAAATACGAGATTGGAAATTAAAAAACGGTAGTTTTTCGAGGTCCATGCAGTCGATCATTTTCGCTGAGACTTGAAGTGTGCAGAATTTTCTCCGAATTGAACAATCTGTGTACATTTGCGAGTCAGGGGTCCATAATCCGAACATAGGTAGCATGTTTAATATAGCTATTAGTTGTCCTGGAACCTCATAGTATAAATATGAATGAATTCCTGCTATCCAATGTGCGATTTTTATTTACTAGATGCGGAACAGCATTGTGTGGAAAGGCTTACCAAACAGCATTTTTAGGTTATCAGAAGGTGAAGACGAACTGATGTGTGCGTCACCTTTGACACCGTCTCCAACTTCATTATCTGACTGTCTGCTGCCAGATATTCAGGTTGTGAAGTATCAGCTCTTTCTCTCAGGTTATGCGTAGGTGGAATGAGTTCGCAACACCAATTAAGTTAATTGATAGATTTACTGGGGCTAATGATGAGATTTTGAAGCGAGCTGCCGACTGTTTGACGTTAAATTTGTTTCTGGATGTTATCATTGAATTTGTATGAAATTGCAACTATTGCATTATAATCTGCCAATTTCAGACGTATCAACACTTTACGGTACAAAAATAACTGCTCTGGTCATAATGCAAAGCGTGTGTTGCCGTGAGTCGCAAAAAAAAAAAAAAAAAAAAAAAAAAAAAAAAAAAAACTTCCGTGGCGCTGGCCGCTTTGGTGCTACGGCTGTGCCGATAATCGATCACAGTA
Source organism: Tenodera sinensis (assembly GCA_030765045.1). Taxonomy (NCBI): domain Eukaryota; kingdom Metazoa; phylum Arthropoda; class Insecta; order Mantodea; family Mantidae; genus Tenodera; species Tenodera sinensis. The sequence continues at coordinate 96,246,100 of CM060962.1, read as the reverse complement.
AACACTTATGTAAGGTTGTAAAACACGAAGGGAAAGACGCGAGTTTACGAGAGAAAAAAAACTCTTCCCCTATTAACTTAAAAGACTCGCCTTCATATCACTATCCGCACTAACGTTCCTGCTTTACTTTGCTACAATCAAAGATTTCCATTTGCTTATGAAACAATGATACTATATGGTTTATTAAAAAGCAAGAATCGTGTTCCTATTTTCCTTTTAAAACTGTGGCCTGCGTGGCTAAGCAACTGCTTGAATTTCGAACATAACTGAATTCCATGAATATATTTCCCTATCATTTCCTTATAAAATTTGTAATCTTACACGTTAATAATTTCGGTCGCAGATGCTGTATGCACATATTTGAAATCTGGTTTAAATAAACACCTTTATTTACAAACCAATGAAAAGTAACTAGCACAATACGTGTACACCTACTAGCTCAGCTAATGAATATAGTGTATTTTATAATTATAAATTATAAATTATAATTAGACTGACATTGCAACAAGGTGTTCACAACAGTAAAGCGGAACCAGCTCCTGCAATGTGATGTACTCCACATGATAGCTGGTTGGATTTACTGCTGTGAACACCTTGTTGCAGGGTCTGTCTAATTATAAAACAGACTATACTGGTGCACAGTGACACAGTAAGCATTGCATGAGCGTTTCGTACTGTACCTAACTCTTTACACTGGCCAATACGGGCGTTCGGTATCACTGCACCATGCAGTAGACTTCACAGCAAGCAGGTCTCTCAATCGGAGACTTCAATGAACGTAGCGCAGCGAAAAAAGCTTCCGTGGCCCCTTGTTCTTATCCTAAGAACGGTTATGCTACTGCATTTCTTCTATAAAAGCCTCTGCACATTGTTTTCCCGCAGTACTCTTTCTTCCCTCCCCTCCTTTCTTCCCCTCCTTCTTTCTTCCCTTCCTTCTTCTCTTCCTTCTTTCCTTCCCTTCCTTCTTCTCTTCCTTCTTTCCTTCCCTTCCCTTCTTCCCTTCCTTCTTTCCTTCCCTTCTTCTCTTCCTTCTTTCCTTCCCTTCTTCCCTTCCTTCTCTCCTTCTCTTCATCCCTTCCTTCTCTCCTTCCCTTCTTCCCTTCCTTCTCTCCTTCTCTTCATCCCTTCCTTCTCTCCTTCCCTTCATCCCTTCCTTCTCTCCTTCCCTTCTTCCCTTCCTTCTCTCCTTCCCTTCTTCCCTTCCTTCTCTCCTTTCCTTGTCTACAGCCAAAGGTGCTAATTCGCACATAGTTGCGTTTCTTTGGGTTGTATACATTAAATCACACACGCGCACGCACACGCATACACTATATTTTTATAATGTTAGTATAGATAACAGCTTAATGCTGATTAATAAAATGATTTAATTCGGGTTGTTTATTTATGTAAGAAGAGTATAATACTTGAGATACTGTGATAAGAGTGAATCAGCAACCACCAGCGTGTTAATTTTAATTTTCAGGCGTGAATAAATATATACCTATGCACCTGTTGCATAATAGAATTTGTGCAATCCCAGCATTATAAATTTCAAATTTAGAGAAATGAAGTTCCACTTTTTGTTGGCCGAGAAAATATCATGCTTTCATTGCTTCTGTCAAAAGATTGCTTTGTTAATTAACTCGTAACACGACTGTTTTGTTTGGCCACTCATTCAGTGAGTGAAGGGAATAATAGAGCTGAAATGGGGATTCCTATATACTTGAAAGGCGCTGACGAAATTGAAGAATGTAAAACTAATCGCGGACCAAGGCCTACCTCCCAGCCGCTGCGTCCACCACCTCTGCTCACCACAGTCGTCTGAGTGGGTTGCGGTACTGGAGAGTAAAAATCCACTGCCAACTCCAATAATGCGGAATCAAAAGGGCGTTATTATATAGTTTTGCGTTTTATATGGAATGGGCAACCATGATAGTACACCATGAGATCCATTTTGCGAAATGTCGCATAGCACCTCTGAATAGAAGTTGTGTACTATTCATTTTGTTTACCCTTGAGGGCTTCGGAAATAATAGAACACACTTTGACGCCTGATATTTCTGCACGTATCTCCATGGGGAAAGCCTCCAAGGACGTTTCATTAAAAACCAGACCTTGATACTGACAGATTAACGCTGGCATCTGGATGAAACACATTAGACATGCATATATTTGGTCCATCACAAAACAGCAGGCTAAAATAATTTGTCGACGCGAAGGGCGAAATATAGCTTCACAGCTAAAGTTGAGGCGACCTTCCTCTGGTGGAAGCCTGCGCATATACATACTTCAATAGGTGTAAACATCTTATTGATTACACTGTTATTCGTGAGATATTGCTTAAAGCAGAATTATTGATGTGCACCCAGCCCCGTTAATGCCGTCACAACAGCATTGTCCCTGCAGCCCTGGTGTGTCTAGTCACCTGTGCGGCCTTGTGTGTAGCAGCTATTTGTGTAGTGGCACCTGTGATATGTGATTCTGTTTTTGCTACTTCAGCATACGACAATGATATGTTGTAGGCATTTCATCTGCGGGATATGTTTGGATGTAGATTATTCAGCTCATGTGTACGTGTTTATTTCACTGATATAACTACGAAATTTCAATTCCGTTCTCCGTTTCTTATAGAAGTAGGGGAAGTATTGTATTCTACCGAAAATTTGGATGTCGAGATTTCACCGGAAATATTTTCAGGCCCATGAACCCCCCAAAAAATTTAGAAAAAGGTCCCTGCGTGTGTCTTTGTATGCCTGTCTGTCTGTGAACAGAATAACCCCAAAAACGAAAAGTTGGTATTCAAGTTTATGCGGCAAAAACATTTTAAAAAATTCTCCACTCTAAACTACCCTTTACAGGGATTATTTTTGGCCTTTTTTCATTCCCTCAAAAATGACTAACGATTTTGATCCTAATGCTGTATGTTTAAAATATTTTTATGACAAATGAAAAGTAATGTATATTTGGAGTTTTCTGACTATAGCCTATGTAATCCTATTTATTCTTGATGACTTTTGTGTAACTGGTAAACCGTAAGAGATAAACCAAATCTTACTATACAAAAATGTACGTAGAACCCGTTAAAATACACAAGTTATGTCCAAAAGCACTTTTTTGTGAACCATTTCCAAAATATTCCTTGTCATATGTGTGTTTTCCAATACTTAAACTTTTCTCAAACAAAATGCTGTGCAAAGAGAATGGAATTTCAAAGCCGTCATATAGGGACCAGCTTTAAAAGATTCGACTATCGCTCAATGCCTGCTGTATTCCAATATTCCCCTTGCACCTACAAGAAAATTAGCAATAAAGTAGTTTCTGCAAATATTTATCTCGACTTACATGAAGAAAATAGAGGAATAAGAGTTTGTAAGAACAGTTAGTACAAGAGTAAAGAAAGTCACGTGATTGCAACTCGTGAGATTTTTTCGTTACCTTTGACATGCTATTAAGATTTTATGAATGTGTTGCAAGTGGAAACCACACAACTTACTCTCCAACCACAATTACGTATTTATTTCCATAGTAGTTCTAGTCTTCCATGCAAAGATTTGATTTTGTGCCTATTAGAGGGCAATAAATCGCTCAAGTATAGTGTTCTTGGGTGCCGAAGAACTGCACCTCAAGTCGCTTTATCGAATGAAATGAATATTTGTTCATAACTGTGTCCTCAAATTATGTTCTGTGGTGTAACATATGTTGAATTCAGTGAGAACAACATAATTGTTTTTCCCCTTAATTTCTAAGAATTTGATGGTGCTCGAAAGGAATTTCATCTGGTTTATGAACTTGTTACATTCAAGGTAACTCTTGCCTCTTAACAGGTTGATTACTTTCATGCTCCTGTTTCTTGTGGCTGAGCACTTCTGACCATAAAACGTTTTTAAGATCGCAGTTTTGGACCGTGTCTATGAAATATGTTTGATTAAACATTTTTCATCTGTGAACCCTTAATACTGAAGTGGTTTTTCTTTTACTATAAAAAGGTTAATTCTTGACACTTTCATGCTAATTATATTGAGCAGAAATTTCTATTTTGAAAATATGCTACCTACTTGGAATGTTTAAAATGTGCTTGCTGTTAAAATTGAGACTCATTAAATACTGTGGAAGCGTCACAATTTTTAAACTTGGAAAACTGGTTCAAAAAATTACAGGTGCGAATCTTTGAAATCCACTACATGACTGACAATTCCAATAATTTTGTTTTGAAATGCCTGGATAATGCTATTTAAGTAAATGAAAAATGTTCTTAAAAACAATATAACATTTTCTGAAGCTCAACTTCACAGCAAACCTTAAATATGCTAACATGTTTGATCTAGTCCAGTAAATAATATTAACATGCTGAACCACTCTGGTCCTGGGTTTGTATTACCCTTATGTAGATATGCTCTTTGTGGCTACATACACACTCTGGTAAAGCTAACATTTATGGGCTTTCTCAGATCCATATCTGAGCACGAACAAACAGCCACGTGGGTAAGAGGATGGGCATCGAACCCGAGTTTGAGTCATCGCGGAGATGCGACAACCCCAGGCAATCGTTCGCCTCTGTCCCAGCTGTTTGATTCCCTCCCCTAACTAACTACCCTTTCTGATAGCTCCCCTAGCCAGCAACCCCAGCTGCTCCCAACGCTTTTTCAGTGACGTGCAAACACCGCTTACTGTTTGTATCTCGTCTAGAAAATGGTACCCAGTTCAATTCATGTTTATTATTCAAATAAAGTTAAGATGGTAACAAGTTATGTTATGTGGTTCCAACTGTCTTTTACTCTAAAATGTGTGACACTCGTACTTTGTCTTTATTATTAAAAGCTTAATAACCTTCTATAGGCCATTAAGAATTTTCCCACCCAACTCAGAGTAACCTTGAGGAATGCCTTACTACAAATGGTTTCAGTTAGATAATATTTGCTTTCTTGTACGTATGATGATGAGAGAAATCAATCGATAAATGCTAAACACAAAATTAGCATGAAACTTGCGTGTAGCATGTGAAAAGACACAACTTACGATGTCCTAGTTTAAACACTCAAAAGCAAATGTTATCGAAAATCGGAAAGGCCACGTAAATTACGTTCTGTATTTGTCTAACCTTGTCCGGTCACGGAATACAAACTCCCACAAGAATGAAAATCATTCCATGGCTTTTTATAGAAAATCAAGGATGGATACATTTAAACTAAAACCATTAAGACATATCAAACTTGTATATTAGTGAAAAACCTCTCGAGTCATTTAGAAACAATATAAAGAACTATTTTTGTGTGAATGATTAATCCAACGACCCGAGAATACCTGTAAAAATGTGTATATGAACTCGCTGGAAATAAGCTTTAGTGTCTCCAAATCATGTTTCCAATTAACTCTTACTTAACTGCTTGTTCATGCGTATATGGACAGAAGTCTTATTTTGTATATAATATACTAATTTTGGTAAAGATGTAAATCAAGGCGCACCATTTTAACTAAAATTTAATTTTTCGCGCCTTTTTATCTTAATTTATTTTCGACTGAAGTGGTGGTCCATTTCTAGGTTTATTAACTTCTGAGGCAAGTGCGTTACAGTTTTAAATGTTTAAACATTTTCAAACCCGTATTAAAATTATTATAATGCTACCAAAAACAGTTCTACTTTCACACGTCTATCAGTTGCTAATCATCAATGGAAATGGTTGCCTAAATTGACGGAGATTTTGAAATAATTTATGTGATGCCCCATTTTACTAAGCGCAGAAATTTATAAGCCTTTTCGCCCCAATCATCAACCTTGTATCCTTGGAAGATACCCAATTTAAATTCCTTATTTGCTCATGTTTTAATTTTGTTTAACAAAGGTGTGTTCGAATACAGCCACAGAAATTCCCTTTATTCTCCTGCTAACAATGTGTTTTCTATATGCATGATGAAATGCTGATATCGAATTCTTCCTTTTATCATAGTTCAACTTGTGATTGAGGTGTAGAGAAAGTCAAAATAACCATACTTTTAAGGAATAAAATAAAATTTGTGTGGTCACGTATTTAAACTTGAAGACAAATAATTTTCATTAGCATTGGTGTATTTATGGGAAGTGCCGTCCCAAAATGTATTACTTCCAAAAATCAAACCTGCACAGTAAATTGAAATGAAATACTTGTGTTGTTAAAGTGCTAGGTGAAAACATTGTTCCAAAACTCAGTTATCTTAAATGTGGGGTTTTAAAACTAAAGACGGTCCAACTTCTTGGTCATAAATGCCATCTCGTAGAACATTTACAATGTCTGTACATACAGTAATGCAATAGTATCACTCCAGCGAATGTTATGGTGTAGAAAAAATATCAAACTTATAACTACGATATTATGACACTTACGGCGAACGCTACATTCATCCAAGTACGGCAACATGAAGTACAGAATAATTATGAATAACAACGCGTCAATTGGTCAGCTGTAAACATCTCCATTGAATGGAAACAACAAAACCTTTCAAAACTACAGACAGTATAAAATAATTGTTAGGTGGAAAATCTATGGTTTGCATTTTTTATGAACCTGTATGTACATAACATGACTTTAAATGTCATATTTGAAACCTTCTTAATGCTGATATTACGCCATCATTAGAGATTAGTGATTTACAGCTAGAATAATACCATAAACTATACGAAATAATCCCCAAATTATTTGGATGTAATGCTGCTGGTTAATGGTTCGTGGTTAATGAAAATGGTTCTGTAAATGTGCATCGTTAAATACATTTTGACGCTACTCACAAAAGGGTAGCTCTTTCGATTTATTTGCCGCAATATAAATGCAATAATAAACTTACTGTCCGTCCTTGATCCTCTGTTTTTGTTTCATGACACACATTTTATTCTCAGTTGTTCGTGGCCCTCAGGTTTTCCAACATTTCATATTCCTCTTAACCGCAGTAGAAGTTCCTTACTATCGAAGAGCTGGAGAAGAAAGAATCTTTATCTGAAATTTGCACATAGCTCGCGGCATGCTATATAAGGTTGACATATCCAACGTTTGCACGGTAAAAAACGGCCCTCTGGCTAGTGATATTCTGCACTTCTTCCAGCGGCTTTAATCAAGTCGACGCCATCCCTCCACTATGAGATTTCTTGAGGGTTCTTCATCGGAAAATTGGCATGGCTGAAAATATAAAGACCCGAAGAAAAGTAGATTAAAATTCAGTTGCATCTAAAATCGGTTTCGAAAGTCCTATGGAATATTTAATATTAAAGCTCCTAAAGATTATAAAATTATAAATAAAAGCTACACTCCTGAGCGTAAGAGCTTAAATGGTTTATTGTATAGTCTTAATAGACTTGGCATTTCTTTCGCATACTAGAAGAACGATAAAATATTTCACTGAACAGGCTAACGAAGTTTATAAAGGATTGAGCAAGGGAAAAGGATTTAATATTTTCAGAAATGAACTAGTACTTGTAACCTCACATCTACCAAATGCGTATCACAATTTTGTGTTTATTAAAACGCAGAATATACTTGAGTGACAAAAATATACTGCTGTAATTATAAGTTAATACCAGTACTTAAAGGCTTACAAAGCTAAAGTAATACATAATAATTCAGAACTTTGTGTAACACATTCTTAATTTAGGAAATTCATCTTAAAAATGTCCAATGTTCTCTGTAGGGTTTCTAAATTCTATTGAATTAATCGCTTAAATGACCAATTTTGTCTTAGCTTAAAGGTATAATGCGTAAGGGATGCTTTCTACAATTAATTTCTTTACTTTTGTGTATGATGCGGGATCGGAATCTTTGAATGAAAATAATTGTGCTATTACTTTTGCAACACTAATTGCTGTTTGTTTTAACGCTTAAACACAAGCCCACTGATGGAGCAAGCGTGTTAATAAACTTAAAAACGTAACCTTAAATTTACCCCCCTGGGTTTATTATTCCCGCTAAGGAACACTTACCGAAATTCTATTTTTCGGAACTAATCCCATAATGAACTAATTTAATGACCAAAGCACTGAAATTAGTTGTTTTCAAATCATTAAATCATATGTTGTAATAAGGGGACAGCAACATCTTTGGTTTCTAGGTATTCAAGAAATGTTATATCTAAAAACAATTAAAACGTAAAGGTTTTCATAACGTGTAAAGTCTTTAATATATGGACCGTACTGTGTTTAGAAATATTATCGTTCAGAGACTTAAAATACCTAAAAGTGTATTATATGCGTTAATTTGACTAGTGTAACAATTCCGGAGTAAACGCTGTTAACATGTTTTCACAAAACACCCTATAAACATGCATAACATTAAATGTCCTTCCTATGTTAATGAGGAACTAAGATGCAAAGCAAGCGGTGATATGTGCACGCCACTGAACTCGCCTGCAGCCCCCTCATGTAGTTGTGACTTCGATTTGAAAATTCAGAGGTTTGCAGCTTGCTTTAAATGTAGCGTAGCCGTGCGAGCCGGAGCCTACTAGATGGCCATTCATGTCTTGGTGTGTTACTTCACTGTATCATATCCAACTTGTCGCAATTTCCCTTAATTTGCCAAGTGTTCACAACCGGCAGAAGCATTAGCAGGTTGCCTTTTAAACGTCGAATGACAACGTAATTCAATTCATTTGAACTCTCGTCATATCCTTTATGGAACTATCGAACCATCATTTCATCTCATTTAATCATTTTTTCATTTTTTATCCTTTATAACTGTAACTTTAAAGCCCAGTTATATTGAATGAAGAATGCCATAATACTCATTAAAGTGAGAAACCTTGGCAGATATTTTACTTATTTCCTTAATCTTCTCTTTCAAGCTCTGGAAATTATATATGAGCCTGTGAGCAGTGGAGCAATAACCCCAATGGTCGAATTGTTCTTTAGGTAATCATAATAGATAACACTTTAAAGCTTTATACCTTCTCTGTGGTTCTAATTATTTAATAACTTAAAGGTTACACATTTCTCGCCTAATAGGGAAACCGCAGACATGAACATATGTACAGTAATGGGGAAAAATTAATGAGAGCATTAGGACGGTTTACGCAAGTCGATATTTGCAACATGCAGCTGAGTTTATTGATAGTCTCTGTTCTTGGAAAAGAGGTTGTCAATAAACTGAGCTGAATGTTGGAAATATTCACTTTGTAAATCGTGCTGCAACACGAAGTGGGACTTAGAAATGTTCTGCTCTCCTAATGCGCTCAATCATTTTTCCATGGCTGTACGTATAACGAAATAGACTAAAGCCGTGGATAAGATGATTCCCCACTCCCAGACCACGAAGCTTTTTAATAACCCATAGCAAACATAACCAATAGCAAAATGTAGAGTATTTTTTCAGATTTTAATTATAAAATATCGGTCTAAATTTTCTAAAGTTACGCAGGACACAATTTTCCTTCTTTTTATGTTTAAGTGCAAGGCTTTTGAACAGTGGGGAGGAAAAAAAAAAAAAAAAAAAAAAAAAAAAAAAAAAAAAAATCCGTTGAATGTTTCGGAATTTAGTCCAGACCTAGGCAATCCGCAGAAGAGTTTGAGTGACCTTCATTTTTTTACCTGCTTAAATACAGTTATCAGTGCAAAGTCGTGAGCGGACTGCGCTCAGTGAGCACCAGTTGCCCAGGCCTGGTTTAGTCTATGTACATACAATTTCTATCTGAGTAATACCTAGTATATAGGTACAAAATAAAGGCGGTGATCATATTTACTTTACCTTTGTGTAGAGTTTCATGGAAATTTTTTTCTAATCTAAGAAGCTTTGAGGTTTTCTGCTGTAAAATAATTGTAATTTAATTTCAGAACTGTTAATATTCCTGACGCTAGGTGGCGTTAAGAGTCGCATGTCCCATTCTCTAAACAATGGAAGTAAATGCACCTTGTATTACTTTTATGCGTATTCTCTACTTCAGAGTTTGTAAATGCTTAGTTTTTCTATACATTAACTCAATTGTCATCTAGAAGTTGAAATTTTAAACTCTCTTGTAGTCCATGTCTGTCGGAAATGTCTTTTTTCAATTAGGGAAATAATTATCAAAACCACTATGGGAACAAATGGGTTGAACATCTTTATCACATACCAGAAGAAAGAATGCCAAAACAAGCCTTGAAGTATACCTAAACCTAGGGGATAAAGATAAATAGGATGAGCCCAAAAAAAGATGACTTCAACAAATATAAGACCGGAACAGGCTAATTACCTAACCCATGAAGGAAAGAAAAATTTTCAAAATCAATCAAATGGTTTCCGATATTATCCTATATTGATAACTTGTAAACAGATTTTAATCACAAACTTCTCGAAACGTAGGTTGTCACGTTTGCAAAGTATCTTGGGCATAAAGATGCCATTAAAAAGTATTTGCTTGTTTTTTTCCTATGCGCATATGGCAACGTTTGATCACGAGGCCTTCTTATTTAGACGTAGGTAGGTATTTGGCTTGAGAAATGTTGATAACTTGAATGGAAATTTGAAATGTAATTGGGCACCGTTCACGCAACGCACAACGCATGTTGGCGGAAATGGAATCCTCAAGACAGCGTGCGGAAGTAATTTCTCGGCAGTAAATGAAGCTGTATAGAAGACAAGGTGATCTGAGGCAGCGGTTAACGTAGCGTTGCTGTAACCGGCCGTTACTCATCAACTTTTACAACCAAATTTCTGGCACATCATCGCATTCGATGCTTCCATACCAGCTTAATTATCGTATTTATCTGAGTGCAGTAACGTTGTTATAATTCGTAAATCAGGCGAGCAGAATATTTGGATTCCCTCTGCGACTCCCCCTCTGGCCTAGAGTCGGGTTGATGTCGATCATGTGGTGTTAGGCCAGGGCTGGGGAGCTCGCGGCATAGCTTGAGCGACCTTCTTTTAACCTGCTAAACATAGAGTTAAGACTGTAAGACCGTGAGCGAGCTGTGCTCAGAGAGGACCAGCTGCCCAGGCCTGTGTTAGGTACTTGGATACGTTTATAACCCGAGGAATAGGGGACCTTCGAAACATGTACTTATTCTTTCATTCATTAATTCGTTCACTCACTCGTATTCATTCACTCACTCATTCACTCACTCACCCACCGACTCATTCACTCACTCACTCACTCACCGACTCATTCACTCACTTATTCACTCACTCATTCACTCATTCACCCACCGACTCATTCACTCACTCATCCACTCACTCATCCACTCACTCATTCACTCACTCTCACTCACTCACTCACTCACTCACTCATTCACTCTCTCATTCACTCTCATTCACTCACTCACTCACTCATTCACTCACTCATTCACTCACTCATTCACTCACTCATTCACTCACTCATTCACTCACTCATTCACTCACTCATTCACTCACTCATTCACTCACTCATTCACTCACTCATTCACTCACTCATTCACTCACTCATTCACTCACTCATTCACTCACTCACCCACCGACTCACCCACCGACTCATTCATCCACTCTCACTGACTCACTCATTCACTCACTGGCTGACTTATTCAGTTGCTCTCTCGCTCACTCACTCACTCACTCACTCACTGACTTATTCATTCGTTCACTCATCCACTCACCCACCAACTCATTCATCCACTCTCACTGACTCACTCATTCACTCGCTCACCGACTCATTCATTCATCCACTCACCCACCAACTCATTCATCCACTCTCACTGACTCACTCATTCACTCACTCACTGACTCACTCACTAACTCGACCAAAGGCAACGCATTTAATTTGATCACATGCAGAGTTCCTTGAATACGCTAAAATTGAGTGGCATGGTTATGCATGTGTCTGAACAGCGTGAAGTACGGCATCTTTGGAGGGTGGAAGATTTCACTTTCAGAACGTCTCTCAAATTATACTGAAATTGAATTTAGAAAAGAGAACCGTTGGTATTAGGTTTGCTGTGTTTTCCATTTTGAAGGGACAACTAATAGTACCCGTGTGTTTACTGCTGTAAGCTTTGTTTTCCAATATAGAAGTAATACCTACAGTTACTATAAAATAGCACGGAAATTATTTACTTGGTAATATAATTCCTGAGAGAAGTTTATTTGTAGAACAGATATTTCAAGTGTTGGTGAATTTACACCAATTGAAAACTTTGTAATGTTCACACTTCGTGTACCAGGTAAAGTATTTCCGAATGACCATACGTTTCTCATGGACATCCTGGCTTAATAGTTACCAAACTGTATAATGATCAGGTTTACTCTTCAATCACTTCCATTAAAAGGATTTCATTACAAATATTCATGCTCAAAACGTTTCATCCATAATGGAATAAGAGCATACTTTGAAACGTAATTAAATACTAAGCATTAGAACTTCATAACGATCAAACTACATTGCGACCACGTTTAATACCGCGAATGCGCGAAAATACTGGAGAGATGTCATAAACATATGTATTTTAAACGGAGTTTTAAATTGTGCTATTTTTCCAGTTTTTCAGCGAGTCTAGAAGCTAAGCCAGCTGCACTGTGGTCTTAGGTTGCAGGATAGTTGCTGTACTCATCTTCAAAATCACCTTTGTCTTGGTCCTGGAATGTTTCCTTAAAACCGGCATGCAACTGACAAGGTAACTGACTGAATGCGACACAGTTGTCTATAAACCTACACTCTTGGCTTACCTACATATGATCTTAATTCCCAGTGTTCCAAATTAGCACTTATTTCATCCCAGGTCTTTTTAGACAGTAAATAAGTTGTACCAGTTTTTTTGTTAAAAGTACTTATACGTAGCTACCCTGCTAGAAATTCTAACATCTGACAACTAAGACTGGAGTTTTGTCATACGCTTTCTTACAGAAGAGTATTTCTCATACGCATTATACAGAACACTGACTTTTGTAAAGTGCATTCAACCACAGTAAGTATATCGCTGCCAACAACTCAACTTCCATTACATGAAAGTGCCAGAACTGAACTGACAAACAGGAGTCATTTACCGTGAGCTTGGCGACGAACCAAGCGATGGAGGCGGCAAATATTTATTTATTATTATTTATTATTTATTCATTTATTACTATTTATTTATTCATTCATTTATATTTATTTATTTATTTATTTATTTATTATTATTATTTATTATTCAACTCCGGCCCAGACTAATGGTTTTTAAGTTTGCTTAAAAACGACAGCTCCATCTCAGATTTACTGGCATGTAAAAGAACTCCTGCGGGACGAAATTCCGGCACACCGGCAACGCTGGTGTGATCCTGGCATTTGACAGTGTCGTTAAACAAGCAAATCTGTCAAAAAATATTTTATGTTGTTAAGTAGTCCATAGTAGTACGTATGTAGCAAAACGCGTATGTGTTTCCGTTACATAGGCACCTACACCCATGGAAAAACAGTGGTACAACTCGCGCTTGCGACCTTTCCAACTTTTGTTCGTAGTAGATCTCGGCTTGTTCCGCCCTCAGAATCCATCTTCCCATCCCATCCTCTTTCAGGATGTCCCACCAGGAAAAGTAGTACTTGGGTTTGTTTATCAAGAGGAGTCCGTTTTTAAAATATATTCACGCTGTTTCTGTTCGTAGTGTTGTATCTTTTTATTTAAATTATATATTTGCATATCGTACTTGTGTCACTGGCATGTGATCAGAGTAATAATCTGCAACATATATGAGGAACTTTATTTCAATGTTATATCGTATCCATTCATGGCCCAGTCTTCCGCTGGGAGCTACCATGACTTTAAAAGCTTACAGCATTGTTTCTTATGTGGTTTTGTTCTGTAATGTTCTTTTAATGGTCCTGCATATACCTACTTCCGAATCTAGAGTTATGTTCCTTCAAACCATTTCCCCCTTATAAGATACTAATATCGCAAATAAAGCTTTGAACTGGTAAAATAATTTTTTGATACGATTTATTTTCTGTTGAAATATTTCTATATATTTTTTTCATCCTGATGTGGCTATTTATAATTGCGTTTCAGATTCCGTGCAAAAACTATCGTGCGCGAGCGATATACAGTATTGTTACTTCTAGTTTAAAATGGTTACTTCCCTGTGCTTACCATTATGAAACAGCTGCGTCTAAATGCAAGTTAAATAATGTGGACGAGTATTTGCACCACTTTAACAAATGAGTGTGATCAATACTAAGAAACAAAAGACCCTCTCGGTAGGTATCAGTTAGTAAAATGCTTTAGAATTTGAGGGACACAACTGGGAAATGATCAAATGAAATGGCCGTTCTCTTTCATTCTACCTACATACGCTCTGAAATTGAAGTTAACTACAATCTGGACACGGCTCTTTGTGGAAGAGCCTCTGAGAATGTTCGGCCACTGGGAACAATAAAATAAAAAAGACCACATAAATAGATTTCATTTTGATGAAAATGGCCCATATTACTGTCTAAACTATAGCTTTCCGAGAAGCATGCTAGGAAGTAATAAAAATCTATCAGACGAACAGTACTCTGCAGTAGCCCAAGACAAAGCGATTTCTACCGCAATTCATTCCTTAGATGAAACATTGAAAATGTAACTTCGGAGAGCGTCTCTGCAAATGCATTTGCCAGGATAATACTGTCACCGCGCCCGCCGCATCTAATTGCCGACAACAGCAGTGTCACCCATCGCATTATTGTCGGCACTACGGCAAAGGAGCCGAAGGAAAGAGACAGAGAATGGCCGCATTGTTGGGGCGCTTGCCGAAAGAGAGAAAAGGATAGAGGCTTCTGGAGTCTTCTACTTTGTATCTCGCCGCAATAACTGAACGTTCCTGAAGCTTCCAGAATAGTGCCTGGAAGATATAAATAGCGGTAAAGTGCGACAGAAGGGAGTCCAGACAGTCAGACGTATGTGAAGCGTTGAGTACTCGTGCCGACGGAAACAAGAGACGTATGCGAAGCATCGAGGAGTCGTGCCGACGGAGACGGACAGACGATGTGAAGAGTTGTGCCGACGGAGAAGAGTTAGTTCTTTGTGTTACGAGTTCGGAGCCGTGCTGTTGGAGAATCGGAAAAGACTTTCTTGCTGTTGCAACGAGTGTACAAAGTTACTGTTGACGGAAATAAAAGTGTTTCTTTATCTCGACTACATCTGTCTACTTTACTTCACACCCACACACCAAAAGTCACAATACACACACCACCAGCAAACGAAAGGCACGAGTTGATTTTGTACTTGTTGGGCTTCATAAGCTTTGTAAAGCGCCAATTTGACTTCGAAGCAATTTTACTTTCTTCTTGTGCTCAGATTTCTTTTGTAGCACATTCAGCTTTACTCGGCGTATAGTTCCGTGTTTCACCAATTACAATTGAATTTAAGCTTTCGGGCCAAAATATTTTCCTAAGGCAGTTGGTGTTACCGTGCCGCTGCTTGTCCACTGTCTGAAACGCAATTCAAGTTCCTCTAGAGCATTTTTTGGAATGGAAGCCTTTCCATTTTTTCTTTAATTTTTCGAGTTTAATACTTTGTTGTGCTGTATGTCCATGTTAGTGTTAACGTATTATTTACTGCATAAAGGAAAACAATTTAAGTGAAATTCGCATTAAAGTAGTACTAATGATTCACATATTAAAAGCAGCATTTTATTGTGAAATGGGGACTCGCGTAGGATGTTTTACATTCAAATTGCTTGATCTACCCACTATAGCTTCTATGTACGACTATTTTTGTAAAACATTTTTCCTTTCTACTTCAGTTAATGAAGATAAAAAGTTCATCAATACCTTCATTAAACTTTACATTATACTCTCCAAGGAGATAGCGACAGTCAAATGTAAAGTGGGTTGATATTTATTGGTCTTGAAATTTCATGCTGTTTGCATGTAATTGCGAGAAACACATGAAGGTTGCCAAAACTTAGACAATCCGAAGTGTTATATTCACGCAACTTTCTCTACCATGTTTATTTGTACACCAACTATTATAAAAGCTCAAGTTTCTGTCTATTTCATGTTAATGAAACAATAGGTTTCTTTACAGGTACGAGGAAGATAAAGGAGACCGAAGTTATGGTCAAATGTTTAACAGCGGATCACTATACCTTGGCCTTAAACTTCCATAATCTTCCCATGGGTGATTCGCATGTTGAGATGCATCTCGCATTTGGACGAATAAAAATTAATACTAAAAAAATTTAGCTTTAATTTAAATGCTCTAAAATGAAGGAAATAAACTTTAAATTAAACCAAATCTATAAGTTTATTACATTACACAATTTATAAGATGTAAAAGTTTGTCGCGAGATTTACCTATTTTATTAAAAACGTTTTTTCTTAGAATTACTTGTATGAAGTTACATAATTGTAGCCTTGTTTATCTACACGGGTAAGTCTTGCCAGAAATGGAAAGGCGGAGGAATCGCGTGGAAGTTTGTAATCCCTCCCTTGCTAAGCTTTGTTTATTTACACAGCTGAGAGAGAGGTGAGAGACCGATGACGCGTATCGGAAAGAATGTGAAAGTGAGAGTTGTTTACTACGGGAACACGTTACGATAAGCACAGCGTACTCACTGCGAGTACTCCTTTAGATAACACCAGACGCGTGGAATAACATAACGTGATGCAGTTGTCAGTTGTAGTATATAGTATATGCACACGCAGTTTTTATGGTTCAGTATACTGACGCATTTGTATCTGAATGCTGACTGTACGCTGGTAAACAAACAAAGCGATAACGACGGCTGCAGCGCTGACACATAGCTACATACATAACCAAGGTCAGTGCGCTTCGATGCTTTGTTTGGGTGGTGCATCTCAAGGACAGGAAATGCATGTCGCTCGCCAGAAAATAATAAATAAATAAGCTCTGATGCTCTAAGGCAGTGGTTCAAGTCCCGGACCCACCTTGAAGGATATTGAACTTCACGTGGTCCATAAGTTAAATTTAGTACATACGAACCACTCATACGAAAAAGTAAATATAGTATGATTATATGCCTTTTACTTAAAAACACCATTATATTCTAATTCAGCAAGTGTTTTGTAGACCTGGTGGGTAGTTCCACAACTCGCCAAAACATCGCCCGCGACCACCCACCAGTGGGTCGGGACCCACAGTTTGAGAAACGCTGGTCTAAGGGCAATGAAGGGCAGGGGGAAATTCCACGTAGTGTAACCTGAGTTTTGTAAACATTCGCGCACATTGCTCTGGTGCTCACGTTGCCAACTTACCTCCAATATTATTCGTGCTATGTTGACTAGCTGCTAATTTCTCTTAATTTCGTTTGTAAAATCGTACGAGCCACTAGTGGTGGTGGTGGTGGTGGTGGTGGTGGTGGTGGTGGTGGTGGTGGTGGTGGTGGTGGTGGTGGTGGTGTTTAAGGGCCCGTCGACAGCTAGGTCATTCACTAGTTCTGTGTTGGAAGTAATGAAAGAACTAGAAGTAAATAAACCCCCGCCTAGGAGTGCTGTGAAATCTGCTATGACATTCTGGTTGCAGAACAAAGGGGTTCGGAGTGACAGTTCTATACATAAACCATCGTTATAGGATGATTGAACCAAACAAACCTAAAGAGGCTCTTGAAGCAGACACATTTTTTTTTGTTTTATTGGGCCACACGGTCGTTTACTTGCCCCCATACATGTGTGATCTCGATCCCATAGAACTAGTCTGGGCCAAGATAAAATGAATACTTAAATGTAACAGGTAACTTATTCTTAAAGCAATTGCACGATATCACTGAAGACCGAAACAAACTGGCAGTGTTTTTGAAAAATGCAGAAAAGACAGAGTAGTAAAACCTGGTTTACATTTTATAAGTTAAATACACCGCATGAATTGAAAACGATTAAATTGTGTTATTTTGAACGAGCTCTTTCCTTTATTCTAGCGTGAATACACATTCCAAGGTTGGCAACATTATCGTAAACGCGATTAGAAGTACAAATCCGCTTGAGATATCTCTGTTTATCTGGCTCGCTGCATTCCTGCCAGGGACCAGGAGCTGGTGAACAAACTGTACATCGCGTGATCCATCTCACATCTGTAGCTTGCGATCCGTTCATACTACGGTTTCCATTCCACTATTTCCCTTCATTCCGCTTCTTTATCCTTCAGGTGTACTTTTAGGCGAGTGGTGTTGACGGTGCCAGACAAATGGCGCCGATGCGTGCGCATGGTAACTGCTGTTGTCGACGCAAGGTGGTGCTTGGGCGGCCGCTGTCCTCGTTGGGGGGACGTCTGTACGACACCGGACCCGCGATGTGTGATGACTAGAGCGAGGATAAATATCCCATCGCTTACAATGTTCGCGCGCTCGTACTATACACGCTCCGTGGTGACTGGCAGACGGCGTAGCACAGGAGTTCAGAACATGTAAACAAAAGGGCAGGGCTGTGTAAGAAGCTCTAGTCCATTTACATCAGTTCATATCGTCATCTATTCGTTCCTCAAAAACATTGAAGTGAACAATAATACATTTTTAAATTGTTCAAAAGTAAAACTTGTCATCTAAACAATGCTTATACAGCGAGAAACTTCTCTCAACGTCACATGATGTAACGGGAGCAAACGTAAGATATTTTGCATTGTGTTCGTCATACGTAGATGACATTTTGTCTAGCTGTTGTAAACCAATTTTTATATGAACCATTGTAGCGTAGCCAGGATCATTACATGATTTTACATGATCTATTTTGCACATGTCTTAAAAAAAACTCCGATTGAAGTGACAAATGGTCGTGTTCTTTATTCTTTGATGCTGCAACAAGTGCTTTATGTTTTTGGTATTACAATGTTGCTTCAACAATTTCCGTTTCTCCTTGGAATCTCTAATTTGTGAATAACATAACTTACAGTGTATCGTATCGCCATTCAATACGAAATTATTTCTTCCAAATTCTTCCAATAGCTTATTTGATTTACCATCACCTAAAGCTGAAGACATTATTCACCTCGTATGTAAACACGGATCGCACAGAAAATAACACTCCCTATCTGTACGGTACAGCTGTCATACTGAACCAGAGCACGCTGTTCACCCCTCAGTCCGAGGTAGCAGCGATGACGTCAAGCAAGCAATTCGCCGTGCAGTCAACCTGATTTCTTCTTCAGTGGATATATGTCCTCGCTCCAGTGATGACTGCTCAATCGGACCTGGTGCCGGGATGAAGAGATCTCAGCACTTATTAGGGACTTCCGCGCCTCTCTGTGGCCTGTCTAGCTGCGAACCTGTGGCACCCTGTGGTTCCCTCACGTCACCCCCGCCTCCTGGGGGTGGTAGCCACAATATATGACTTGGTCGGGGTGCGCGAGGTGTTATATTTACCCTATACCCTAATAACGGATATCTCCGAAATAGCTGATGCCAAAGAACAAAATTATTTGAAATAATTCGCCAAAGCAAAAGTTATTTCAAATAAATTGTATTTTAAGATCTACATCTTTCGAAGAGCAATTTTTTTCTGTATGTTAACGGTTTACCAATTATTCAAATTTCACTTGAAATTTCTTTCAACTGAAGACCATACAGGATATTCCTAAAACATTCAAGATGTACTTGTTACTCGTAATGTCAATATTTTAAGTGTATGTCATTCAAAATGTCTAGAACCATATATAGTAAAATAATGCGTCGAAAACTTTTCCATGTATCTAAAGGTAGTTTGGGTCCATGTCGTATTCTTGGTAGATACTGAGTTCAGATACCAAATTTGGTATTTACTAAAACTTGACTTGTACACTCTCACACTCTCTCTCACTCTCACTCTCTCACTCTCTCACTCTCTCACACTCACTCTCTCACACTCACTCTCTCTCACTCACATTCACTCACATTCACTCACTCACATTCACTCTCTTACACTCACTCTCTCACTCGCTCTCTCACACTCGCTCTCTCACACTCGCTCTCTCACACTCGCTCTCTCACACTCGCTCTCTCACACTCGCTCTTTCACACTCGCTCTCTCACACTCGCTCTCTCACACTCGCTCTCTCACTGTCTCATACTCTCTCTCATACTCTCTCATACTCTCTCTCATACTCTCTCTCATACTCTCTCTCATACTCTCTCTCATACTCTCTCTCATACTCTCTCTCATACTCTCTCTCATACTCTCTCTCATACTCTCTCTCATACTCTCTCTCATACTCTCTCTCATACTCTCTCTCATACTCTCTCATTCTCACTCATACTCACTCTCACTGATACTCTCTCTCACACTCACTCACTCTCACTCTCTCTCTCACACTGACTCTCTCTCACTCACTCTCTCTCACACTCACTCGCTCTCTCTCACTCACTCTCTCACACTCACTCGCTCTCTCTCACTCACTCGCACTCTCTCACACTCACTCGCTCTCTCTCACACTCACTTGGACGAAGCGGCGTCAGGGCGGGTTTTCTCCGGGTACTCCGGTTTCCCCCGCCATCTCATCCCACCGGTGCTCCATCTTCATGTATCATCAGTGTCACCGCCTGCGGTGCCGTAGTAGTAAAAGCGGGCGTTAAACACTACAACAACCAACACTCACTCACTCTCTCTCTCTCACACTCACTCACTCTCTCACACTCACTCACTCTCTCTCTCTCACACTCACTCACTCTCTCTCACTCACTCACTCTCTCTCTCACACTCACTCACTCTCTCACTCACTCACTCTCTCTCACACTCACTCACTCACTCTCTCTCACTCTCTCACTCACTCGCTCTCTCTCACACT
This sequence comes from Tenodera sinensis, assembly GCA_030765045.1. Lineage (NCBI taxonomy): Eukaryota > Metazoa > Arthropoda > Insecta > Mantodea > Mantidae > Tenodera > Tenodera sinensis. The sequence continues at coordinate 96,225,501 of CM060962.1, read as the reverse complement.
CACACACTCTCTCACTCACTCTCACTCACTCACTCACTCTCACTCACTCTCACTCACTCACTCTCACTCACTCACTCACTCTCACTCTCTCACCCACTCACTCTCTCTCTCACTCACACTCACTCACTCACTCTCTCACACTCACTCACTCTCTCACACTCACTCTCTCACACTCACTCACTCACTCACTCTCACACTCACACTCACTCACTCACTCTCACACTCACTCACTCTCTCACACTCACTTACTCTCTCTCACACTCACACTCTCTCACACTCACTCACTCTCTCTCACACTCACTCACACTCACTCTCTCACACTCACTCTCTCTCTCACTCACTCACTCTCTCACACTCACTCACTCTCTCACACTCACTCACTCTCTCTCACACTCACTCACTCTCTCTCACACTCACTCACTCTCTCACACTCACTCACTCTCTCTCACACTCACTCACTCTCTCACACTCACTCACTCTCTCTCACACTCACTCACTCTCTCTCACACTCACTCTCTCTCACACTCACTCACTCTCTCTCACACTCACTCACTCTCTCTCACACTCACTCACTCTCTCACACTCACGCCCACTCTGTCACTCACGCCCACTCTGTCACTCACGCTCACTCTGTCACTCACGCTCACTCTGACACTCACGCTCACTCTGACACTCACGCTCGCTCTGACACTCACGCTCGCTCTGACACTCACGCTCGCTCTGACACTCACGCTCGCTCTGACACTCACGCTCGCTCTGACACTCACGCTCGCTCTGACACTCACGCTCGCTCTGACACTCACGCGCTCACACTCACTCGCTCTTACACTCACGCGCTCTCACACTCACTCGCTCACACTCACTCGCTCTCACTCACTTGCTCTCTCACTTGCTCTCTCTCACTCACACTCACTCACTCGCTCTCTCACTCACACTCACTCACTCACTCTCTCTCTCACTCAAAATTTTTATGCAAACTATTGCTGTTAGACTCACTAATAAGTTAAATAACTATAAATAGAAACCAATCGACTACTAAATAGAAATTACTAGTGCATCTAATTTATGGATTTATACTTATGTTGTTTAATACTAAATATAACAACGTAAATGTTCATCCAAGCATGTATTATTACACACAATGTAATGAAATATGCCGTTAAATAAAGATTAGGTAAAAAATACCACCCACACACACACACACACACACACACACACACACACACACACACACACACACACACACACACACACACACACAGACACACGGGCACTCGCGTGGAGCCTTTTCTAAAATTGCTTTTATTCATGCGCCTCAAAACATGTATTTCCTCTGTTATTTTGGCATGCAGTTCTACGTAGAATGCAGTAATTCATCTGCGTATAAGATTCACAACATAAAACTTCCACCTTGACGACTTGAATACAGGGGGACTGTTGACTGTTCATTTAAACTACTTTTAGGCACATTTCTTTCCCTGGCGTTGTAATAAAACAATGTAAGTAGCAGGGGTCATGCATAAACTACACTGCATTTAGGTACATGTAAACTGAAGGTCAACAAACGTCACCTCGGCGACAAGCACAGTAACCTTTGTGTAAGTGCGGGAGTTAGATTTACTAGAATGGTTACGCAGCAGTTAAAACTGACACTGTTGTTCACAAGCTAGGCTGCATTCTATTTTACATCACAGCGGGTTGGCATTTATTTTTCAGTTGACATTGCTATAATTCCCTATACTTTCTACAGTCATGGTCACATCGGCTTGGACTCCAGAAACAGCTGATGGTGACCGTATTTCATTGAACTCTAGGTTTATCCTTGAGCTTATTAATTCTTGGCTGTTAAACACAGGCATTAACTACCACATTCATACTTGCACTCTGTAGAGCAGGCCTGGACGTCTCGCGGGATACCTTCAGCGGTGTTCGTGTTTAACAGGTAAAAAAGAATTATCAGTGCAAGGCCATGAGCAGGCTGTGCTTAGTGAGCAACAGTTCCCCAGCCCTGCTGTAGAGGATAAGAAATGATTTTAAATTAAATAAAAATAGCTACTCCCTTCTCCAACCGAGAATTGAATTCGTTACTTCTGGGATTTGAGTTGTTTTTCTATTTTCTTTCCTTTTTTATGCAGCAAAATTGAAATTGAAAGTGTTATTGGTAGCTGTAAAAAGCAGTTTATTAAGAGAGAGAATACCATCTCACCAATATGAATTTAATAATGTTATCTTAATTTTTCTTATTTTAAAAAGTGTATAAGCTATGCAATCAACGTGCAATAATTCAGAATATTGTCTTAAATGAGTTAATAGCTTTTAAAGGAAATATATACCAAGATATTTTGGTTCAATTTACATAGACCTGTTATTACCTAGGGTGGAATTTTTTTCAGATAACATTTATGTATGTTTACCTGAAATATTTGTGCAGTTTACCATCTCTGCTACGCCGCTGTGCACTGAGGGTAAACTATATTTCTATATATAATGGTTTATCAACTGTAAACTCACTAGAGTTTTAGTTCTGTCTAGTCGAATCAAAACTCAATCGGGATTTAATCGACTATCTCACGATTAAAAGGAACTATACAAAGTGAAAGAAATATGTAAATACAATAAACTACTGATTAATAAATTAACTGATCTCTTTCCATATACTGTTTCTGTACTTATTTTGTATTTTTTGGTGTCATACACTTTTGGTGTAGCTAACTCTGAATATCTACGTGGAAAACACACGACGATCGCAAATGAAATTACAAATACCTTCTAGGTAGGTGATAAATACAAATGCTATGGTGGTAATTAAAACGTGATGTAAGTAGCCATGCTGGCTTGAAGCACATTTCATAGCGTCTCTTAGTCACAAGTAGTATGACGAAGTAAGAGTGTAATTATCAATATAATTAAAAATAATTTTGTATGGTACAAAGGGCGCCAAAGAAAATCTCACTACACCTCGTGTGTATGTGGCATTGTTTATCGTTGTACAAAGTCATGGTCATTTCATTGGTTGCTTTAGGTCACGGTGTAAACCTATGCTACTCCCACTGGTAAATAATTACACCAATAACTACAACATAGGTTAAAAATGGCATAGAAACGAAACCTACATTTACGCTCTCGATGGTATTGATTAAAGAGGTAGAGTGAGTGCATTCAGTTTGTTATACAGACCTTTTATCATGATTTGTAGCCATAGTTTATCGGCTAGTACAGGATGTGCCTCTGTTTGTATGTACACAATTTTGGACGGAGGGAACGTTTGAGTTCTGCTTTTGTTCCCTTAGAAGTATTTACAATAATTAGCGTAACAAGTATAATAGAATATGTTAAAGAATACACGACGTTTCATTCCGGTGACTTTTCAGTCGCTCTGTATTACGTTTTGTTTATATCATTGGAAAATGTTAGTGGTGGTTCGTCGTATACGCTAACATCAACTTTTACAACTAACCTGACAGAACATCAGTTGTCAAGTGAAAGTATCTTTTCCCGTTTACAAGTTAACCTTTTTCACTGTCACTGTAGAGAAGAAATATGTTCCACTCGCTGTCGGTTTGGAGCAAACAGAACGAGGAAAAAAAAAAACAAAAAAAACGTATATTTGCCTTTCTCTTGTCCTGAAAACTTTCACACTGATAACGTGCGTTACGGAAACGATATCTGCACTGGCACAAAATGGGAAAAGTTCCAAATTCTCATTTACCCGTACCGTGTTTTATTTTAAGCGTCTTTATCCTGTACGTTTTGAATGCATGTGGTAGATAGGAAAATTAAATGAAAGAACTTGATGATGGCGCATATGAGTTTTATATACGTAATTAAAGTTTCTGGCACTGGTATGTGGTGAAGGGAAGAATAATATAAAGGAAAGCTTAGTTTCACAAGCGCAATTTGCATTGGGAATATAAATATAGCTAACGGAACAGACTTTATAGAACAGACCACATGAAATATCTCGTAAATGGAACTGTTAACTCTGAAACATGACATCTAATGGCAATAATACGCTGATTTTTACCTATTATTTCCATCTATTAGCGCATTTTAAAAATTAAAAATTACTCAGTCTTATAAAAAGTTAGGAAATCACAAAGATACAGCTAATAAAATATTCATTATAAACGTGGTGAAAGATTATCCTTTACATCTGTACCTATGCATGTCCTATCTTTTAGGAAATCTTAGATGATGCAGGTATGACAAGTGTTAAAAGCGATAGATAATCAAATATATACAAAATACTAATTTATTATCATGGGAAATATCACCTAAGTTTCTGAACTGGATAACGTGAACAGTAGTTATGACATACGTATTTCATTAACAAGAACTAAAAGTAGCCCCTATTGTCATAAAATGTACACAACTAAATTAAGTTGTGCTTATGTCTTGTATGGTAACAAATCGTGGTGTATTTACAAGCAAGTCATTTTAAAAATTCGTTGCAATAACGGGAAGAAAACGTTATATTCACATATTTCTCTGCCCATTAGGATTTATTATTCTCTCTAACATACATCGTTGGCAGAGATAATGTTGCATTTCACCAAAGAAAGTCAATATCAAAATTTCACTGAAAATGCGTTTTGAGCCCCCTCCCAAATAAAAACGTTTTAAAAACAGGTAAGTGTGCGTGCGTGAATGCGTGTACGTGTGTAAGCGTGCGTGCGTGCGTGTGTGTGAGCGCGTGTGTGCGCGCGTGCACTCAAACGAACATTCCGATAAATACCAAACATGGTCTTCGTGTTCAGTATGTTCCAAATGCGCAAACCCAAAATTACATTTATAGGGAACGTTTTTTGGAGAAAAAACTTATTTTCTGAAAATTGCCTCTTAGCAGCTTTGATTAAAATACCAAATATTAAAAACTTTTTCATGACAAATAAAATGCCTTTCTTGAATATTCTGGAACTGGCCTGTGAAGTCCTTCATTCAGAAGGGATTTTATATCTACCTAATCTTGCACAACTGGCAAATGTTCAGCGGTAGTTGAAAACGCCCTAAACAAAAATTTTAGACCTGTTTAAAACACATTTATGCGAAATAACCTTTTGTGACAACCTTCGTTTTCGGAATATTCGTTATAAACTCTTGTCATTCTTTTAAACTCCTATCGACATTCAGTTGCTGCTCACGATTGCATAGCAAGAGTAGTTCGTAGTCACTAATAAACGATGGAGAATACAGAAAGACGTGAATTTGGCATCATTTTTTTATACACAAATTATTTTTGTCTCCTTCGTGTTGTTGGAGATGAGCCTTTGCAGAATAGTCTTATACATTTCTGTAACAGGGAGATTGAGAAAAACGAATCGATAGTTGTTAAATCAGATATTTAAAACGAATGGCTATTGCTGAATTTCGAGCTCCATGTTCTTACCATGACATCGCGAGACAATTGTTAACATCTGCCCTTTAAAAGCTGGTTAATATTGAACACTTCAAAACAATAATGCCGAAAAATAATATGTGATATATATGTTTTATGTAATAAATATTTGCCTCTCTCATGGTTTACCCGTTATGCAAGCTAGCAATTTTTGACAAAAGAAATATCGAAAATCTTTCATGTGACGGGGAGTTTGTTGTTCGCGACTTGTTTAAGAATCTTCTCGTCATATTTTTGAGTTACTAAACTTCAGATAACAGGTTTGGAATTCGCCCGACTTTTCGGATTTTAGTTATACTTCCCCTTTCACTCCCCCCTCACAATCCCTCAGACCCCTCACTCTCCACTCCTCCCCTCTCTACACCTCCCCCTCTCTACACCTCCCCCTCTCTACACCTCCCCCTCTCTACACCTCCCCCTCTCTACACCTCCCCCCTCTCACTCCATCTTCCACCCCACACTTTCGCCTCACCCCTCTATGTCCCTCACTCCCACCCTCTCTCTCCAGCTATGCCCCTCCTCTTCTCACCCACAGTCCCTCTTCACATCCCTCTCCCTCTATCACCCTCTCTACCACTCTCCCTCTCACTGTGCCCCTCTCAATCTCTCCCTCCACATCCCTCTCCACCTCTCCCTACCTCAACCTTACCCTCCCTTCATCTCACCCTCCCTCCATCACACCCTCCCTCCACCTCACCCTCCCTCCACCTCACCCTCCCTCCACCTCACACTCCCTCCACCTCACCCTCCCTCCACCTCACCCTCCCTCCACCTCACTCTCCCTCTCTCCCTCCCTCCACCTCACCTTAACTCTCTCCACTTTACGTTCCCTCACTCCCCCCTCCCCCTCACTCCCTCCTCCCCCTCACTCCCTCCTCTCCCCACTCCTCCCCCTCACTCCCTCCTCTCCCCACTCCTCCCCCTCAAACCCTCCACCCCCTTACTCCCTCCTCCCCTCACTCCCTCCTCCCCTCACTCCCTCCTCCCCTCACTCCCTACTCCCCTCACTCCCTCGTCCCCTCACTCCCTCGTCCCCTCACTCCCTCCTCCCCTCACTCCCTCCTCCCCTCACTCCCTCCTCCCCTCACTCCCTCCTCCCCTCACTCCCTCCTCCCCTCACACCCTCCTCCCCTCACTCCCTCCTCCCCTCACTCCCTCCTCCCCTCACTCCCTCCTCCCTCACTCCCTCCTCCCCTCACTCCCTCCTCCCCTCACACCCTCCTCCCCTCACACCCTCCTCCCCTCACACCCTCCTCCCCTCACTCCTTCCTCCCCTCACTCCTTCCTCCCCTCACTCCTTCCTCCCCTCACTCCCTCCTCGCTCTCAATCCCTTTCCCTCCTCCATCTCCCTCCACCTTCCAATCCCTCCACCTCTATCTCCCACTGCTCTCCCTCTCGCGCCATCTCCCTCTCGCGCCATCTCCCTCTCGCGCCATCTCCCTCTCGCGCCATCTCCCTCTCGCGCCCTCTGCCTCTCGCGCCCTATCCCTCTCGCGCCCTCTCCCTCTCGCGCCCTCTCCCTCTCACGCATCCCACGCCTTCTCGCGCATCCCACGCCATCTTCCTATCCCTCTCACGCATCCCACGCCTTCTCGCGCATCCCACGCCCTCTCCTTATCCCTCTACCTCATTCCCTTTCGCTGTCCCTGTCGCTTCTCCCTTACACACCTCAAATATTGTTTCTGAAACTAGATTTTGTATTCAAGAAGCCTCAAAACGTGTATCTCCGTCAAATTTCTAAAAACCTTTTGAATGAAATACCAAATGTAGAGAAAGTAGAAATGCCATTAAAATGCTATCATTGTGCTACACATCCAGTAAACGCCCACTTGAAGTAGAACCATTTCGCTTTAAGCGGATGGCCGATTTAAAGGGGTACTATCCTGCAGTATTGATGTAAACGATTTGAAACAATGTTACGTAGACATGCGCAACGACCTGAATTACGATAGTCCGCCCAAAAGATGATGGCGAACATTAATATTTCCAAACCTTCGGCGTGAAGTAACTGCTACTTGAAATCACATAAGTATAATGTTCCCGAGAGTTCTGTTTCTATGCAACTTAAAGATGTACGTACTATACCACTTCTACCACCATATCAGATGGATGCACTCCATGATGTAAGTAGTCTAACGAGCGTAATTCCACTTTATAAACGATCAAATCTGTATCTGTATTATATAGAGGTGTGTGGGTTAGGGTTATCCTAAACACCACAGGACTGGTTTTGACAATTATTTCACCATTGAAAAGCCCTATTCTCCAGATAGTCACAGCTTATATAAGGTGTCCAAAAATTTGAAGGGGGGGGGGCGGGGTTCATTACCAAATTCATGTCCTAAATTTCAATCCCATTTCACTGAATATGGATATCAAAGGCTACTTTGGCACTATATCCCAAATATGGCAGATTTTGAATGAGGAGTTAAAGCCCAAAAGGGTAAACGGGTAAGCAGAGTATTCTAAAATTAAGTTATCTTGGGGAAGGTTTCAGATCGTTCATATCATCACATATTTCTCGCATTTCACTGAAATTTATCATAAATAATGCCACGAGTGATTGTCAATTTATCTAGGGAATTTGACTACCGTGAGTTGTATTCATTAAGACTATTTCACGAATTAAAGGATGATATAGCCTATGAGCTGTTAGTAACTGCAATACAGCATCTAAATAACTTCTTAAAAGATACAAGTATCCATTGGTATGGCCTACACAATTCTCATATTGGTGCTCCAATTTTTTAAGATGTTGGCAATGTCATAAGTTGGAGTACCTTCTGATAATATTTCATTCAATACAAAATTTGCCAAACTGATTCCAAACATTTCCTATTGTATTCAGTGGTATGAGGTTTCCTCTCTGAATTATTTCATCTATTTCAGCATTAGCTACTTTGCCGAAGCGAGCGACAGCCATATTTGAAATTTGAATGGCGGCTCTATTGCGTCAAATTACGTCAGCTGTTGCGCATCTGTAGCACATCTGCAGCTAGATTCTCTAACCTGATCATAGCATAAGAAAAGCATAGAAGGTGATAATTAAAATTCAGAGAAGGTGATAATGAAGTGTTAATTTTTTCACGAATGAAGGCTGTCATAGGTTGAAATTTGGAAATATGTAGATATATGATTGGTTGATTTCAACCAAGTCACGCATGAGTGGAATAGTCAAAGTAATATTTTTGGTATTATGTAGGCAAAACGGGGTACATTTGGATTGTACAAACTGCAAAATGTTATTCTTAAATTCAATTCCTAATATACAAATCGACGTTCGATCTACATCTATCTACATGAAACTTTGTACGTTTATACTATAGGACTCAAAGAAATTTGAGCTGTCTCACAGTTCCAAAACCTTTTACCATGTTTTCGACCCCGTATTTAGAAATCTGCACCGCTTAAATTATACACTTATACAATACGTTACAACTCCTAAGAATCACGTAATCCTTATTTTGAAAGACATAGTGCTCGAAAACTTTAAAAGCCACCCTTACCTTATTTCAATCCTTTATAGATAAAACTGTACTGCTTGGTCAGAAAGGACATACATTTATGGACTCGACGAAAATTACAGGGTAGCACGCAATTTCAAAATGTATCGATACTCATTTTTCAAGCTCTTACGTACAAATTGTCACTGTTTGTCCAATCTGGATAGAAATTTGGACACAACACTTTGTGTAAAAGTATAAATTACAAATTAATAATTAGGTCTTTCAAAAATTACCTCTGTTCTTACTTTCAACCCCGCACTCATTGAAATGCACCAAAGCTACGTCCGAAAAGACAGTCATAAATGGTAAAGGGGAAGATTCAGAAGTTCTATAGATAACTGCACAATTCCATAAAGATTGAGAGAGATAAATTAAATTAATTAAATATTCGAGTTTAAAGACTACCCTGAAAAGTCGTGGAGCCAAGTAGTAGAATATATATGCTGACATACCTTCACTCAATATTTTATGTTTGCTTTCCAGTAATTGTTCTTATTACTTTCTGTATTCTAATTGTGATTCCATGGAGAACATTTCATCAAATTCTTTCTTGTGCAATATCAGTTTCTATGTGTGAACCTCCCTAGATAATTATTTCATGTATTGATCGGTTAAAGGGCGCTGTCAACTGAACTGTGTGCCCTGAACTGGCATAAATGATTACATTTTAAAACTTTGAAACAAAAATAAGAACATTAAAAATGAACGCATTCTACCTTACTGCGGTAAAAGCTCCCGTGTTGCTACAACTTCAGAATAAAGGAATCAATTAGGGGTAAGAAAATGGCCTCTAATACTTAACATACATGCTTACACCAGTTTACCGCAAAGTACTGTTATCGCTGTTGCAAGGACCGATTGCTTATCATGTGACAATTTTTGTGACAGTTGAAGGTGAAGTGTTGGTATCGAACAAGCCACTGTGATAGTGGAGGAAAATAATTGACTTCCGGAAAACTCTTAGGGCTTATGCTAAATGTGCGTCCTACGAAACTTACACAAGGAAAATAAGTATAAAGTGTACTCAATTACACACTAATGACGGACGTAATGTTAATTTCTCATAAATATGTCATTAACCGCTATACACACGTTACCACTTCTGTGTATTCTGTGAACAATGGCTCTTAGTTCTATAATCACTTTCTATACAAGGTCTATTTTCATTTATTTTTTCAACTTGTGCCAGAACTGTCATATTTGCTTAGCCGTTGCTAAGCACTATTTTTATTGCAAATTCTCTGCCCATTTTAAACAACTTACCTCTAGTGTTTGCATTCATACCTCAACACTATCACATTCAAATATCGTGATTTTCTTGCCCTTGTTTTTATTCATAACTTATAAATATTTTCCTTTTCCCCACCAGTTTTTTATTTTTACATATAATGTTACTGATGTTCAATATGTTGGTCTTTCACTTTTTCCCAGTTCCCTTTTTCCCAACCCTGTAAATTCTAAATTGCTCTGCAGTAAATCTACCCACCCATTTATTTATGAGTATCATTGCGCATTAGTCTTCCATTCTAAATCTAAGCCATCATATAGATGGAAACATAAATTTAATTATTCTGTTTAGAGTTAAGTGCTTTGCTGCAAAACCTCTCCACTGAAGAAAAACGATGCTTACGAAAAAGCTGGAATAAACTGGATTGTAATACGTACTCATAAGTACTGAGTTATGGAGCCCAAATACATTCAGCATCGATTAATATTAAAAGTACAAACTCCGCTCTGATGGGAGCACCCATGGACATTTTTTTTCTGTTGTCACTTGTTTCATGACAGGTGGCGGGTCGGAAAGAGAGGGATAGATAGATAGATAGATACCGCTGCACGCACCTCAATCTGGGAATAAATTGTGATCTTCGCATCACTTTCCTTCATTCAGGTTGCAGCTGCTGTGGATGTTCATTGATCTCTAAGAATAAGAAGAATTCAGCACACATTAGAGGGGCTTCAGCATTAACAACCACATAAAAAGAAGCTTAATAAAAACGGCAATGTCTTGGTAAAACTAAAATGAGCGTTGAAATATATTGAATCAAATTGCCCTTATCAGACTCCTTCAAATCATAACGTTTGACATTAAAAGTTGAAATATTTAAACAAATTAACTTAACAGAAAATGTTGTAACTTGAAAGTAAATATTTCGGAGTAAAACTTCACTTCCCAACGCTTTTAAAACATATCCTGTTTCCTAAATGCAATAAGTTAAACAAAACTAATATTGAAATTAATGCTTACAATATGAGGAATAGCTATAATTTCCATATTGAGGACTTGTGCAACCTTAGGAGTACCTGTGCTATTGAAGCGCACCTGTTCTATAACTTTGGGCTAAAAAGCTAAACCAGTACATATTTAGACGACGATTAAAAGACTATGTATTTAATAATTCTGTGTATTCCGTGAATACATTTATATACATGTAGAATTAGTAAGTTTGTACTACCTGACAAAGCCATGAAGCTTATCGGAAAGAATGAGAATCTGCCCAGTTGTTTACGCGAGCTTATCGCACGTACACAGCGAGACAGTGTGTGTACATTGTTCAGATGCAATCATATCTTCAGGACAGCAACGTCTCAAATATCGGCAGGCGCAAGAGATCACCCTTTGTGTTGCATTACTGACTGTAGCCAAGTTACTGATATTCCGCTGTTGTAGTAAAAACGATAAGAAGCGACACAGCGCTCGACAACCAAGATCAATACGCCTCGTCGCTTTGCGGAATAGTATATTGTGAAGATATGTATACACTTAAAATATCAACATTCGTATCATGTTGTTGGCTGTGGTTTAGCACATTCTATATTTATCAGGTCACATACCTTTTTTTTAATGTATGCTGTGTCTAGAAACTAAACCCTAGCGCAGCAGCCCACCTTTAAATGAGTCATCCAGTTTGGACATCAGTTTTAAACGGTCGTTGAACTTCTCTAGTGATTTTGGAACTTTCATGAAGTAATGTGTGCATCACCTTTAACATCGTCTCCAATTTCGTTCTGCAATTAATCTGCTGGCAGCAGCTGCAGTATTGAACTATTAAATCTTTTACACACGGTATGCGTGGGTGGTTGTGAAGAAAAACTCCACTAGTGAAATTGACTGAAAATCTAATGAAGACATACTCTATTTGAAGTGATCTGCCGACTGTTTAAGATTGATCAAACTGTTCCTAAAATCTTAGCACTCGAAATTGTAGCTACTGAATTATATTTGCTAACTTCAGACGTATTCGGGTTTTACGATTTGAAAATTGGCACTTTCGTAATAACAACACGAAGCGTACACTGCCGTGTGTCGGAGAAATGCTATGCGGAATATCTCCAGGTGGTTACCGCTAAATCTATGTAACCCATGCACGGTCTTAAAGTGCTACGACCGCCGATAATTGATTACATTAAACACTTAAGAAAGACTGTAAAACACAAAGGAAAATAGGCGACTATTAGAAATACACGTTCTTTTATTAAATAAGTTCCGCCTACATGAATATTCCTACCAACGTTTCTACATAATGTTGCCAAATCTTAAAGCTAATTCGTATCTGAAACAACTTTTACTCTGACTTGCTCGATCTTAAAATTTCATTTTCCTTTCTAATTTTCAGAAATGGGCTGCGTGACTTAGCAACTATACCTACCTGCCTAAGCACAACCGAATTCAAACCAAATAGTATGCTTATCGATTAATTTCACTGGAATGATAATTACCTTTGTCACATGGACTTTACTAATTGCCTTTCCTCAAATTTTAACTGCAACTCTTTCTCATAACAAAATCTTACCTCATGCTTCCACATTGTGTATTGATTTTAACATACGGAAAGTATGCGTTGTAAATATGTATCTCCCTATCGCTTATTTGTAAAAAGTATAAATAATAACCATCAATACTTGTGGTATCTACTTAAAAACATTATTGGTATCTTGCTGTGTTTTGCTGTGTATACCTACATTAACCTTAAAAAGTTTAATATACGATACACCTGTTAAAGTTGTCCCTTTAGGAAGTTATAAATAATTTTAAAGCAGTTTCCGTTGTACCCCCTCTAAAGGGAGACTTTTTTTCTAAAAGTTATAGATTTGTAGTTATAAAAATATGTATAAAAGGGCAAGAATGCAAGTATGTGCTCATTAAGCCAGATAAAGCTTAGAGGACATTGCGCGGCCCCTTCTTCAAAATTTGAAGTGAAAGAAAATATCAGACTATAAATATATACAATTTAGGATCAGAAATTGATGTACGTGAATGGCAATATTGGAAAAAGAAGCTATGAAATGTATCAACAGATGCTGGAAGCCTTCAGCTACTCTTCTTGTAAGGCAGACCTGGGCGACTCGTGGGTACGTACCTTATTTTCATGTACTTGTGTGAACCTGATTCAATAATTCGGATATTAAGCATACAAATCTTGGGAGTTACCCCTTATGATTTCGTACCCGCCATTAGTGTGAAACGGGCTGAGAAAATCCCAGCATTAGCTTTTGTCTGTCTTTCGACTTGATCTTACGTACTAAACGGTATATTATGTAGTTGAAGTAAATCCCAAATGGTAAAAAGAAAACGCAAGCACCATTCCCTTAAAACGTGTGATTTTTAGTGTTTACTCAGCCAAAGAAGGTATCTCAAACTGCTAAAATCAAAGCTTTTGAGCTTTTAGAAATTTTCAAACCTATAAACACACAAAGATTATAGTTATTAATACAAGACTATCGCTTTAATTATTCATGAACATTTTTAATTAGTCGGAGCCAGTTTGATGAATCGTTAAACTTACGTCATATAAATAGAACGAGAGTTATAACTTAAGTATTAACCTTCACATAAATAACCCTCTTTACAAAAGTTAGCCAACATGTAGGTTTTGTGCCTGGCACCTATTTTAGCCGGAAACAAATTACTAACTTATACTATAAGTTAATCAACTTAATTGCTTATGGTTTCCTAATTAAAGGTATGAAAATGTAAATTCCAATATCTTCTTTATGTGATTAGCCTCCCCGCATGAAGGACTGACACCCCCTAGCCTGTGCCTAGGGCCACATGCCTGTTGGGGAGCAAACGAACCTATTAACCGGACAGAGTGAAGACCGGGAAGTGGGCATGAGAGTGAGCATGATATGAAATGCAGGCGAAATTGATGAATGGAAAAGTGATGTTGGAGCAGTTAGTGGAATTAGTGGCGGGGGAAACCAGAGAAGCCGGGGAAAACCCGCCCAGCCGCAGCTTTGTCCACCACGAACACAATATGCGGATCCGCGGGATCGAACCGGGACGCCTTGGTGATAGGTGAACGGTTTAACAGCTCGACCACGGCGCCGCCCAATTTCACGATAAAAAATAAAAATAAATGAAGCATATAAATGTTACTGAATGAATAACATAGTGTTCCTCTGTACTATACCTATACTTTCAGGGGGAAATAATGACAACGAGTTTATGCACTAGCGAACTTAGTTGATCAAGTGGAGAGCTTCGAATGTTACTTTATATGAGCATTTTATGAATATAAATAACATAAGTAATTCAATCGTTACTTTCATAATGCGCACTTGTGTAATTCCTCATAACGGAAAGTTTAAAAACATATCACTGCAACGCAGTGTACTATATCATTAGTATAAATTGCTGAATTAGGAAACAAAGCCTAACCCCAAACGCAATGGTAATGTAAAATGTTACCACTGTAAGATGATTCAATTTTTAAAATAAACTAGTTAAATGCAATGCGCTTCACCAAACCTAAAACCTGTCGCTTTGTTTTGAATCTCCCATTACCGCAATCAGGCTGCGAATTTTACTGCATAATGATGTGCTTCTACGCGAAGAATGGTATTATCGGATTCTTAACACTTCATCGAATGCGGTAATTACCCTAATAAATCCGTGGTTGTTTGAATTGCAAGGAGTTGTTAACCCTATTTATTTACTCCATGCTTACATCATAGAAATGAAACAGTAGATATAATACATAGACAATTTAGCAGGAATATATTTGTTGTTTACTTTTGTGGCATTCGTATGTGATTTTGGCACGGGCAATTAAAGTCGCCATGGGACCGAGTTTGGCTATATCTATGGGTCACTGTAAAGAGAACTAGAGAGAAAGCATGGAAAGGGGGGAGGGGGGGAGGGTTGACTGAAGGTAATGGAGACCAAAACTTAATTAAGGTTGTTGGAATTCTGGCCAGTTATGGCCATAGTGTGCTTCATTTTTTGTACAAAAATATTAGGGACTTCAAAGCAATTTTTAAGGCGGTATATTAACTTCATACTGCGCTAATTATGCAATACTCATACATTTTCAATTGCTGTGGGAAAATAAGCTAGTAATTTTATTATTATTTTATTATTATTTTTGTTAGTGTTATTGTTATTGTTTTTATTATTTTTGTTATTACTGTTATCGTTATTGTCATTATCATTATCATCTTCGTCATTGTTATTGTTATTTATTATTTATTGTTGCAGTTGTGTTGTACTTTAATAATATATTATATTACGTTATTCATATTACAGACATTACAATACAAAAATATAGAACTAATTAGACACAACGAGTATGTCGGTTAGATTGGTGTAACAATCTAAGCTAAATGTAGATACATGAAATGCACCTTGCCCTATACGTGGTGACTATGTCAGCAATACCAGAACGCTTTTAAATAAAGTATCTGAAACAGAAGCAAGTAGTCCTACGCAACGTAATGAGGTCATCTGAATTGCCAATTCGGACAAAGAGGACGACTATTTGGGAACGCTGTATTTTAAAAAATTCATAATATAAAGCATTTTCAAGATATTCGTTTTGTAAGAAATTTCTCTTTTTAAGCCTTTGATTTAAGCTTGTTTTATAGTATCTAATTTTGCATTATGTGGAATGCCTTTTTTTGGCTGGTTTTTACTCGAAAGATATAATTTTGGAAGTAGTTTCTGTAACAAATTTCTGCATTGTTTGTGTATTTCCGTGATAGGAGTTACAAGTACATATACCTACATACCTACGTGCGAACGGCAATTATCTGAGTTATCACTCGGGAACCGATGATGGATACAAATTCCTTTAATGTGGGTTAAGGGGGCAGTAAACACACACACACACACACACACACACACACACACACACACACACACACACACACACACACACACACAAATGGAGGAAGGGAGAGAATAAAGGAAGGAAACACGGGATAAATAATGGTGTTTAAGTGCGAAAGAACCCGAGTCAGCCAAGTAACAGCAGACAAAAGGTACCTTGCTGTTAAAGCTACTTGTTATTTTGCAACTATTATTTGTAACGAACCGCTACATAGCTAAGGACGCAAGGAGAATTATCGAACAGGTACGTATTACAGTAATATTTAGGATCGTTAGGCGCTGCACATCAAAGGTTATTAATTTTGTGAAACTGTAGAAACCGCCAGAGAGCAAAGAATGAATTTAAAAGAAGGTAGTTTTAAAGCGTTTTCACCCCATGCGACTTTGATGCGAACTACACACTGCTTGTGCTCTACATTTTGACAAATACACGGCACCCTACTTAGTGCTTTCTCTACAACTCGCTCACATCTATGGTTAGTAGAGGAACTATTGTATCACACCCAAAAATGTTCCATCCACACTTTAAACACAATTTGATGTTTTGAAATCTGTTGAATAAAGGTGTAAAAACGTCAACACTGGCACGAGGTGTAAAATATGTATGTTAAATCTTCTGTGAAGCGTGCGATTTGTCGAGACTTCATTATAATGAGGGAATCAGGAGAGAAATTTGCTACACCAAATGTGTAGAGTTCATTGGTGTTCAGTACATTTTTATAGCTGTGACCGTTTACAAAGGATTTCCTGTGTTCGGTTTCACAAAGAAAAAACAATCTTATTGCAAATAATTTGTAGAGTGGATGTGTGAAAACAGATTACAAGGAACATTGAACATTGCGAATGTACGTAACATTACTGAACTTTTAAAGTTGAAAACGGTATGAATCTTGAGCTGGAAGTGTTCTTGAATAAACGGAAACTCAAATCCTCTATATTATAATTTATTTTGATATGGAAATTTCACCGGGATCCATTCTGAGTAAACACATAAGTAGTACACATTTTCCACAAAATATGTAAAGGGTAGATTTAATACATGCAGTTGTGTGCATACCTAGCAAATGTACTGAAGTTGAGCATCCGAACTTGAGGTAAATATCCACATTTCAATGCTTTACCAACGGCATCTTTCTAAAACAAATACTCCTAAAATACTTCGTGGACTTCTCATAAATTGAATATGATACAACTGTACAGCTGCCTCGAGTTTTCAATAAAATGCCTGTTAAATTTGTCTTCATTATGAGGAAATATTAACTTGGAGATTATAATGAGTATATGGCAGGCTTTTGCTGACGTCCGTAATTTCACAGCTCGAGATTGAGTTACTATAGGTTATTTCATGAACAACCGCATCATAACGCACCTGCACTTCCGCATTCTTCCAGCCCACGCGGGATCTGCCTGGAATGCTGGCGAATTGACGGGTTTCAGCATCATCGCCAGTCACAAAATCTATTTAACGTTTTCAGTCCTGCCTTAATTGTATGCCTATTTAATTTATTTACACAGTTTATACTGGACTCCCTTTAATGAGAAGTGAAGTATAACAACCTTAAACCCTGCCTGATTCTGGAAGGCTGAGAATGTTTTGTTGCAGTTCAAACACGTGTATAATTCATGGTAAATAACTTCCTTTCGTTAGTTTGTGTATCTCTGGAAAAATTAGTTTTAAATTTTGTCAGGTTCTGAATTTGTAAATTATAAATATAAGTGTACATTCTTTAATTTCTCATACAAACTGCCTTTAGATGACACCTGTGAATTCTTTCTAACGTATTTGTTTTTCTGTGCATTAGATGGGCACTTAAGCACTTCTGAGTGAAGAAAGCTACATATGTCTTCATTACTGAACAAATACTGTTCACGTGAACAATTGTAAGCGAGTTTGGCATAAACAAATCGCCGGCTTCTTAAATAATAGCCGGCTTTTAAATTTACGTATTTTCTGTTGGATTCTATTTGTGCTCTACCACACGAATATCAAATAAGTATTAACTTTGAGAAATTACGAAGGACAGTATAAGGAATTGTGGGCGTGGACATGAGGTTGTGAGCTAATTTCAGTTGCATTGATTCACAAAAGATAACTGTTTCAGATTGCTGCATACACATGAAATTCTGTGCACGCTATAAATTTCTAGAAGGTGGAATGATCAATGTTAAGATTGGAACTATAGTTGCAGAATAGACCCTGGAAACGCGTTGTGCTCAGTGATAGTGGAACCGTTCAGCTGTTATAGTAGATCCACCCTCGCCCCTCCCCCATACGAACGACGCATTCGGTCGGCGCTGGAAGGTGGGGAGCTGGAGAGAGGGGTGGGATTTTCTCCAGTACCGATGTTGATCGAAAGTTGCCGAACGGGTTACCGGAAGCTGCCGAGTGGGAGGAAAGCCGGACTGCGCTCACGCAGCCGTACGCACATACTACGAAACTCACGCACACGACGCAAGCTCGAGGCGGCACGAGCCATGAGCTCTTTTCCAACAACCGATGTAGGGGTGGAAATTTGTGGTGGGGATGGGTGGTGGCAGGGATAGCGGGGGATGCCCGGGTGTAGCTTGCCGCGCACCGCTCCCGGGCTTAGTTGCAGACGGGCACCAGCACTGACGGGGTGGGGTAGTTGCGAAGTACACATATAGAGGTCTCTTGATTACTTAAGTGGGACTCTAGTGACTGCGAGGCGCAGTGTCATCTCACCCAGGCTCGGTCGTGCAGCAAGGAAACCCAACGCCTGAAGATTTATTTTCTAGGTATGCTTGACTTGTGTGTAATTGGGTAGGCTTTTTTCTCGTGTGAGAAGGTGCTTCAAGGTGATAATTACTATGATGCTTTCCAAGTGCTCGCTTAAATTTCGTCGGGAATGGTCCGCTGTGAAGTGCTTCGAATAGGTTTCGAGTCAGCGCGTTTCGAATCGATTGTGGTCCAATTCGATAGCCACCAGCATAAATATTCGGTGCCAAAAATGGCGCATGGAAAAGAAATCCAAGTGTAACACGCCGAGAATCGTTGCTTCCATACAGAAAATAAAAGTAACACATTCAGTCCAGAAAAGAACTGAATCTCGCAAGGTGCGATTACATTTTTTCCCACGTGGGGACAACGACTTTTAATTAAAAATGAATTTGGATGGATTGGGAGATAAGTACGTACTTCACTTGCTTTAAATGTTACTTTGATAGAAACGAATGAACTTTTCCTTAACATTTTGTTCCCCTTTGTTTTAAAATTAGTAACCTTTTTAATTATTTTTTTGTATTTTGCTACGGACCACAATGTGCACGCTGTAGAGCATTTATTTAGATCACCCTAATTTAGTGGCATGGGAAAGCATAATTTTCGACGTATTTTTACAGAAATATTTCGTTACTTTTCTTTTCGCAATAGGCGCATAATAAAATTCTAAGTTAATTATGCGCGGAATTTTGGACCATCTCACATTGATTTTAGTGTTTTATTGTTTACATATTAATAATTATATATTTTGTGTATATAGTATTCTTATAAATAATGTAGGACTCACTGCTGTCGTTTGAAAAAGTATAGCACATTTTGTGTTTCAGTATTTGTAAGTTTATGTACTGTACGTGTGTGTATATGTGTGGGTGATAACTTTAGCTAAGGAATTTTGAAAAATAGTGTGTGTCGCCTCTGTTTGCACAATCGCATAGAAATTTCCAAAGGGACGCCTTTGAAGACGAAGCGTTGTTAGAAATGGTACAGGCCACGTGTGTATGTTTAGGCAGCGACTGTGTATAAAGCGTAATGAAATAAGTTAATAATGGAACGCTGATATACAGTCCCATAGATAGGGATTGTAGGCAGAAACCAAAAGTGAAGTGTGCGGCCATCCGAAATTTCGCAGAAGTGCAGTAATTTTTTTACCTTTAGGATGCCTCGCGTAAATCTTGAAATAGCTAAGTTTGCTCATTTTAGAGATTCCAAAGCCAATGGTATGAATATTTGAAATGTGTACCGGTTTGGAAATAAAATGAGCAAAATCTGCTGTTGCGGGTAAATTCCATAGAATTTTTGTATTCAACACCACGTTTCTTTCATAGCCTTTTTCAAAGACGACTGTGCAGCTCTGCAGAACTTACTGTGAAGTTTTTCTCCTCTTGGAATTATTTACGTTCTGGACAGAATACCTCCGAACAGTAAGAAATTGTGTTCAGAAAGCGGCAAGCATTTTCCCGCCCTTACCGTCGAGAAATGTTGAGCTGGAGAAAGTTGAGAAAACTTAAGTAATAATTGTAGAAGTTTTAGTGTCTAAGCTAAGCGGTGCTTCTAGTCAGCTGCGAGGATGTGCAAAATGTGATTTTATTGTATTACTTCCTACATTCTTAACGCTTTATGTCTCGAAATGTCGAGTTATCTCGATGTAGCACTTTAAGGGGTACAGTTCGCGTCCTTTGAAAGACTGTACCCTCAGCAAGCAGTGTCTTTAGTAGACTTGAAGGAATAAATAAAAACATTTGATAAATACTATTTCCGAATGATGTCGTGTTTGAACGTCGAGAGAGAGAGAGAGAGAGAGAGAGAGAGAGAGAGAGAGAGAGAGAGCGCGAAAGCGAAACCTGGCCTTGCACATGACGGATTACGCAGACTTCCGCTGACGTAACGAACGCGTTGTAACTACGGTTACAGCGTGGTTCCTGCCGCTTATGAAAGAAACGTGGTCCACATGCAAACGCTCCATTCTTAATATCTGTAAGTTACAGTAATATCCACGTCACTAATTCGGTTAAATTGGCGTACTTGTCTTGAAATAAAGACCAAGTTTAGTCTAAGATACTGCATTGTTAATAAAATAACAGGAAAAGAGAAGAGGGGGATAAAGGAACTTGCAGATATTAGTCCAATGTAAGCCATAGAGCTTAAGATGCAAACCGGGTGACACAACTGTTTGAATTGCCTTATGAATTCATTTTGCAGCGTAGCTTATTTTGAGCAAGTACCTTGTTGAACTTTGGTCATGTTTTTCATAACTGCGCTTTTTATGTCTACATTTGTGAAAACGTTTTCAGCATAGATAATTATGCAGATTTGATCTCCTAGTTGGTAAAATCTACAATTGAATGTAAATATGCAGGTGATTTTTTAGCGAGGTTTTGCTTATTCTGGAGCACATTTGGATCATAGGTCCACTCTGGATTTATGAGGACATTGGCAAGGAGGAATGCTAGGATCATCGTTTGTTTTACAGCTACAAGTTACCAAAACTTAGTTATCTCCCAAGGTTTTTTAGAAGAGGTGTATATCTAAACGAGTAAAATATTAGTGCCTAACAATTTGTGCAGTTTGAGGCATCTATAGATAGAGGAAACTTGCTGCTGCTGCTGCTTAATTGTTTTGACCCTTAAGCATCAAGATGCGGACGGTTTAAAAAGCGTGAAATTTGTGTACATTCGTGATAAACTTGAGCAAACATAACGTTTAAAAAAGTAAATGTGTTTTGTAGCTTAGCTTTTGGTCAAGGCTTGTCAGAGCAAGTAACTTTTGAGTCGTATCTTCGGCTTGTGTAAGACTGCCTAGAAGACTTAGATTAAGATGCATAGCTATGTGCAGAAGAGAACAGTCATCAGTGTGGAGTGTGGCGAAAATTGGAGTTACAAACGAAATATAATCGCCTGTCAGTGTTTACCGTACTCTGAAATGGAAAACAAACGCGAATAGTTGGCTCTTACATTTTCAGAGGACTTACATCAACATGAAAACGGATACGAATGTTTTCACAGTCGTTTGGCGAATTAGTTTATATAATACAATAATTGCATATACTCCGTTCAAATAATTTTCATGTTTGTTCGCTGTTTCACAATGCCGAAAATCTATACATTTAGACAAATGTACACTTGCGTATTTTCCCTGTACAAGAAATGGCTTTATTGCATTTGCAGAAGTAAGAAAATTGTCTATTCTTTTCCACCATATAGCACGAAATATTTGTACTGCAATGCCCATTTTCTCGAAAAATACCACTTTTGTAGGATAGATTTTACATAATATAAAATTTTTGCCAGTAAATTTGTATATACAACATTTTGTGGCAGTATTTTTAAGACAGCTCTTCTTAACTGTGATTATACTTTGCACACTTTTACCCTCTCTTTTTTGTGGTGTTTAACGCCCGCTTTTACTACTACGGCATCGCAGGCGGTGACACTGATACATGGAACGAGGATGGAGCACCGGTGGAATGAGGTGACGGGGGAAACCGGAGAACCCGGAGGAAACCCGCCCCACGCCGCCCCACGCCGCTTCGTCCACCACGATTCCCATATTCGGTTGCCTGGGGTCGAACCGGGCCGCTTTGTGATTAGTAACTACCTAGCAGTGTATATCATTCCACCCAAAAATTCGATACCGAGATTTCACCGGAAATACACGTTTTGAGACACATTGACTCCAAAAAAGAAACTTTTTAGAAAAAGGTTCATATGTGTATGTATGGATGAAAAAAATCGCAAACGAAAATTCGGTGAAGTACCAGTTGGGTATAAAGAATGCTGCACGACTGTTTTCAGAACAATTCCCCCAAATTGCTCTTTTCCTTATGTTGTGCATTTCTTTAAAATGGCTCTAGCGATTTTCATTAAAATAACGTATGTTCAAGAGTCAAAACATTTACATAACAAATGTAATGTACCTTAATGTTGAATTTTCTGTGAATTGTAATTGTATATTAAGTCTTCATGAGTGATTTTTGCATTATTGGTAAACCGACGATAGAAAAGATCTTGCTACACAAACAATGTGGATTTAACAATTTCCAGACCACTCCTTCGACTACTCACACCTACTGGCAAGTCGCTATTCTTTGTTTTCGTGGTTATGCAGATAATTTGGAATTTCAAAGTCATCACACCCTGTTTAAAAAACTGATTCGCTTTTCCTCAAACATCATACAACGAAATGGAAATTGAAACGTTCTAGATTAGCAGGAAGTTCGTAGTAAACAAACATTTGTAAGAATAAAATGAGTACAATCTCTTGAAGTTAAGTCACCACAAGTAAATAGGCATTTAACAGTCTTAAGACATTTTCTAGTTCAGTATGTATACGCATAAATGTTCACTTAGATGTACTATGTACGCACACGTGTGCCACTGCCCGAATGCTTTGCTTTTATCGTACGCAACGTACACAAATTACTATGCACATAGTAATGTGTGTAAGATGGCGAGACCACCAGGCGGAATCAAGCGCATGATTATCGAGTAGTTGTGCCAGGAGTATTAGGCTGTGAATGACCTTCACAGTGTAGCAACGTTTCACAGTTCTAAAGAATTCACTCTGGAATAGCGTTTTGTGATTCTGTGCGCCGTAAATGTGGTTTTTAATCCTTCATCTTATGTTTTAAGTTAATTAGTGTTACATACACTGACACAGAACTAATTTCTACAGCTTGTGATGAGGTTTTGTCTGAATTCAAGCAACTGCATTCGGTGTATCAAGCGTAATTTCTGAACGGTAAGATACTGATTTTTATTTTACATAGCCTTAAAAGTCACTGTTGCTTTGAGCACTATTTTGACGTATAACATATTCAAATGAAGTTACTGAAGCTATAATAAAATTAGGAAAAGCAACAGATTTTTCAAGACAAAAGCTTTCATTCTCCACAATCATCGCATCATTTTATAAAAACAGGAGTTTTGCTTTTATTTCAAGTGGGTTGAAAATTGTCATTACTCAGAACATATTGTTCTTCTTAATGTACAAAATGCTAAGTAAAAACTAGGTTTGAGTAAGCATTTTGGTAATAGCTTAGTCTTGGAATTATTTTCTACAAAATTTTTCTCTTAATGAATGTCTGTGTACAGAATTGTTTCATTTGCTTTAGGAATATTTATTCTCGTGAATGATAGACATATTAATAGCTTTCTGGTTAATTTTCTTTTCTTTTAGTCGGACGTTTTGTGGCAAAGTAATGGATTCTGTGGTCTTTGAAGATACAGTAAAACATTTCAATGTTCACATGCGTGGAATATCCCTAAAAGCAACATTATTATATGTGAGGTTTAGCTTGAAACATGACCGTTTTCTTGTTACCTGACCGACCTGTGAGGTGGGGTGCGTTAATGAGGGTTCCAGTGCTGAAAAACCCAGTCACAGTCATCCTTAACTGCCTACTCTCTTAGTATCAGTTAATATGAGGTACCAGTTGCACTTTTAGCAGTGAAATATGGAAAAATGGTGATATAAAGGATTTGAGATTAGGCAACTAAAGATGGTCAAATGGCATTTAAAATATATTACAATCTCTTTCTACTTTTCATGTTTCAACTTAAGCCAAATACACTATAAACGGGAAGAAACGCAAAATGGTGTGAAAAACATTAAAGGAATATAAATTCTGAAATACTAATTTGCTGGTTCAGCATAATACCTAGGTTTAGTAAATTAAAACATGCAAAATCTGCGCCATCAGACAGTAAAAGCGTCGGATCTTAGAATTGATTCCTTTATTTGTAAGTGTGAGAAAAGTAAAAGTACATTTTGTGATATAGCAAAATATCTAAAATGTGTGCACAACGTTAAATTGCATTCGTTGAAATTAGAGTGGTAGCATTGGTAAAAACTATTATGGATATTTTGGATAACAATCTTTAAAAATATAAAATTCTACGCTATTCATATAATTTTATTTAGCATAAAATCTGTAAATATTTTACATAGTTTCAACTTTGTACATGAAGTGATTTACCCATAACTCGCTTTTTAGGACACGTTCGTATTTAATATTTTATTAGTTTCAACCAGGTTTGAAATACGTTGACTATTTAATTTAATTTAAATAGTGAAAATTGTGACTTTGTATGAGCAGGGTTTCATGGGTACGGACAGACAAAGCTACCTTAAGTTCCCCGCAGCATTGAACGAACATAAAAATAGCAAACAGAATGTGTGTGAAGGAAGATATCTTAAGAAATTACGGGCATGCCTTGGCAACCTGCTGTTGCATTTAAAGTATTATTTTGGGTCGAAGTTTTGAGTATTATATATCCTTTTTATAAAGCACAACCTAATTTATGTATTTACCTCATAAGTGTTGCTCTTTGTACAAAGAATTAGTTGTAATGGAGAACACGCATTCTTCTCAATAATGCAGAAAATATCAGGGCAAAGTATTTAAAACTAGTTCTAAGAAGTTAGGTTGATAATTATTCATTAATGTGGAATTTTCATATCCCGCCTCTATCTCGAAAGCAAAGCTGCCTTTTGAACTCTATGTCCACAGCGTTCTCAATTAATTTGCCAATATTCTGTTGCCCCCGCCCCCTTCTTTCTAGAAATTGAGCACCACTTCAAAACTACACGATGAATTTTGCTGTGGACAATAGATTTGCAAGCGTCCATATCTGAATAGAGATTCTAAAATGATTTTTAATAATTTGTGTAACTATGTGGCTGGATAGTACTCGTTTTCCAATGAAATAAGCAGTGCGCGTCGAATCTGCTGTAGATGATAAGGATGTTGAGTCACTCTTAGTCCAACAGAGTTGTGGGAAATTAAGTACATAAATAAAGATTGAATGGAAGGTGGAATACTTGAGAAAGGAAAGGGGAGTAAAAGCAACGTAGTGAGGGCGGGAAGGGAAGAAGGGAGGAATATTGAACCAGCGTGGGGGCGGGGATTGCAGTCTAGTAGGGAGGAGCGTAGCACCAGTCTGTTATACCTCCCCGACGTTGCAGTATATCGAACGGCCAGTGTATTTTCATTGAGGAACAAACATGGATTTATTTTCAACAGTTTAATAACCTATCGGAAATTAATAGTAGGCATTTTCCTCTGAACTGCTGCTGACTAAGGGTAATAGTTCATAGTGGATCACTGTTGATAGTATCGGGAGGTGAATGCCACCGAATATAACAATGCGACTTTCAACAAACACGCTGGCATTTGAGCTATACAGACTGCAAACCAGTAGATGTTATTAGATTTACTAGAATATAAATTGTGGATGTGATACCTACATAAAATGCATATGAACACCAATGTCTTTAAATAGAGAGTAGCATATTTAATTGGATATTTTACCCATATAAAAAAGAAATCTGAGCACATAGTCATCACAAGGAAAGAGGTCACGCCGAACCATAGATAGCGTCCACGAAAGGGTTGATAACTCAGAAATGAAGGTATGAGAATGTAATGCCCGATATTAGTATTTGGTTGTCTCCCCCCGGAGTTTACGAGTTTCACCCTGTAATTTAGGCTTGTGATTTTTCCCTGCATTGCTACCCGCGCGAACTGAGTTTTTCGGGTGGTTGAAGCAAATAGCTGGAAATACCGCAGTGTTAACATTTCATCGGATTAAGGGATTGGGAATGAACAATACGTAATACGCCCGAGCAGTTCGGTGTTGGCAGTATTGGAAAAGTGTGACCTTGAATGCCAAAACGTAACTGCATCATTTGCCTGGCTGCCCTCAGTTGAAATACAAGACTTAATATCAGTTAGACTTGACGCTCGCTCTTGTTAAAATTCCATCACAAAGCAAGTCGTGAGTAAAACGGAGGTTTTCAAGTGACAAAAGCCATTTCAGAGGAGTAAAAATGGCCTTGAGGATCCTACACGCTCTGGAAGACCTTCAACCTCCAAGACTTGACATCAACGTTGCGCGAAGAGTATTGTTGTCGTTACCAAAGATTGCTGTAGGCTTTAGGAACGTCGCAACTAAGTGGTCAATAGTGAACAGAAGGCTGTCAAACAGAGTTATCACATGTGACAAAGCCCAAAGTTCAAGCAAGTGCAGGAAAATCATGCACGCCCTACATAAACTGGGACGCCGAGAACCACTGCAGCTGAAGAGCGTCCATAAACAACTCAGGTGTGGTGGTAGCGTGTCTACCGAAGTCCCGTGTTGGAATCTCGGTTAAGATAGAGTTATTCGGATAAGGTTTGTTACCAAGGTTTTCCCTTCTCCTTCGAGGACGAATGTCGGCTAACTTCAAGCTCATTTGGGAACCATTTCACTAATCACATTCATTCATAGTCTAATATGACATTAAAAAATACCTCAAAATTATGCTCGGTGTGGAAAATAAACCTGTCGGGATTTTGTTGAAGGGGGAGAAATAACAGCTTAACGCATGTCAGGTCTGTTTTTGGGCCCTTTCTTACATCTGTGTGTTTACATTTCATCACCTTACAGTTAAAATGCCTACAACGTCGGTTTTGTTTTATTAGAAATACATAACATGCTCAAGTTTTATTCATATTTTTTTCTTTTTCGTTTGATCAGTTTGGGCAAAGGCCATAGAATCACGAGGAAGAACATTTTAAAGTAACACACACTTACTGCTACATTTTGAGAGTCGAGTTATTTTTTTTTTTTTTTATTTCCTTTTCCTTCAAAATCGAGCACACCAAAGGAAAGGGCTTTGATTGAAACAAACAATTTTTATTCCTGAGTTATACTTACCTTTGAAGACTGACGAAGCTTTCAAATCCCTTTAACAGTGTAACAAAGTGTTTTGTCTTGCACAAAATGAAAACGGAGGGGTGAGTCGCAATAGTAGGATACAGCAAGCTTAATCTATAGTAAAATCTTTTAAGAACTGGTCGCCTTGTGATGACTTTGAAATTACATTCTTTTCGCATGTACGAGACAGAAAAAGCTAATAGCGACTTCCGGTTTGTGAAAAGCGTAAGTGTAGGAAAATTCAAGCAAATATTGAGGAATATCGCGGAAGTGTGCAAGATTGTCTGTTATGGTTTATCAGTTAATGCTAAAATCATCCAGAATGAAAAAGACTTCCGATACTGTTTGGCGAAGTTTAATCGCTAACGCGGTTTTTATTGTTAGCCCAAAACTTTTCCATAATAATCGACCATGATACCTAACCTTCTTTGTAAACGTTACACATTATGCGGGCCGACACTTAAGGTATGCAAATTAACTACAACTTTTGGGGTTCCTTTTTTTATTTCCTTACAAATTATTCGTGTAGCCTCACTCAACAGTATAGGCCTTCCCGTTCTTGGCCTATGTTTTACCGTCTTAAACTGTCAATTACTGACTGCAAAGTTGAGCGAAGTCTACAACAATTTCTGGTGTCTCTCTCAATAAGTTGCATGATTGTGCAATCTAATAATTATGTTTGTTTCCCTCCACTTGCTCTCCAGTGTGACTGTTGACGGCGTGCTGGTGCACAGAAAACTGTGTCGCATTGTGGAAAACGGCGGCCAATCTTCTGGAGCTGATATGTGAGGCGGTTAAGAAATTCCAAGCATTGGATCTCCTTTACCTCACATTTACTCATGTACATTAGCTATTTAATGAATATTGAAATATAGCACTATCCTCAAGTTTAGTTGTTAAGTACCTTGATTATAAATACCGATTCCCATGACACCTTTCTCACACTTTGGGCTGATAAAATGATCTATCACCGATTGACTTGCTTAAAATGTGCTATTTTTATTTTTAAGAATTATGCTTAGGTAAAAACTAATTTGTTGTTTAACGACGCTGTCATTTGCCAGGATCACACCTGCGTCGCCGGTGTGGCAGATTTTCGTGCTGCAGGAGTTGTTTCGCATGCCAGAAATGTACTGACATGGAGCACACTTCAAATCCGGCCCACACCAATGGTTTTTAACCCGCGACCTTGGGAGCGTCTAACCAACTGAACCACGCAGAGGAATTCTCCTCCCGAATCCTCTTCTTCGTCTGATATGATGCGAGCTTGTTCACCTCCGAATAAACTCCATCGGGTGCACCGCAATGCTCTTAAAACATCATTGCCCCCAAGTTTGAATATTTCGCTATAATTCTTGCACTTCGATCCACCACCTAATGTTGGTTTGTGCGCATATAACTTCCCTTTATTTACTAATCAGTTAATCACTTCCATCACAGCTACCGAGCAGGATGGCTCAGATGGTAACCTCTGGGACCCGCATTCGGGAGGTCGCAGGTTCAATCCCCGTGTTTGGCCTTTCTGATACATTTTTTGGGAGGTTTCCCCAGGTTGCCAAGTGAATGCTGGGAAGCATTTCAATACCCTTCAAATTTCCTGTCCCTCCTTTTCGTTACATTAATTTAATTTCATCCTTTATCCCATTAGGTTTCTAGTGTCGGCGAGCGTCGCGGCAGCAGCAGGGCAGGGGGAAAGAAAGTGCTCTGGAAATCTCGTCCTCCGTACTGGACGGCGAGCCCACTGATTTCAAGTCCCCCCCGCCCCCCCATGGGATGGTACAAGCCCCAGGGGTGGGGGGCAGCCGATTTCAGAGACTCGCGTCCCCTTGGGAGTACGAACCCCAAGGAGTGGGAGAGGAACCGGGCTGAGTCAGCCTCTGCCGGTGTGCTTCTAACTGGGAAAATGTAGGGACCCTGCCCTCTGCTCTGTCATGGCAACGTTTCGGCCGCCCTTAATCTCCATTCACCTCGTCTATCCTCCCGGTGGGTACCCTGTGAGGGGTACAGGCACAAAAGATCGCCTTTTGGTCGAGGTGCCAAGTCCCCCTCCGCAAGCTGTCAGTCATAGTCCATCACAACTACTGGATCACTCACTCCTTTATTCAGGTACCAAACTCTCCACTGACCGATAATTCCTCACCATTCCTTCTGACCGTTCACTCCGCTGAGTTTTTGTTTCGTTTTTTCATATAATCCAGAAAACTGAAGTGCGACTCCTCAGTATATCTGTAGGTGCACCATCATTATTGTGCCTTGCCTGCATGAGCATCTGGATTTATTTTAATTTTATACACATAGTTGATTTATTCGTAGCTCCCAACAATATTTCTGTTGCATTCGCTCTGTTCGAAAGTTGCCTATAAGTGCTTGATGTGCGTTTAGAAAGCAGGAGGAATGAAATGGAACGGCATATTGACCCCCTCGTAACTTCTTTATAAACCACAGAACAGGCACTTTTGGAATGTTTATTTAAAAATTTAAAAATTAAATAATGGCGATTTCAAAAAGATACATTCATTCAAAGAAAACGAAACTGTTATGCACCTTTATTAGTATTTATTAAGGATGTTCGACATTTCACATTTATCACTCAAGTTGGGATATTTGATAAATTTGAAAATAAGTATCTTATTGGCATATTTTAAATAATTAAACGGTTGTATTACCTAAGTATGAACGCTTCAAAATTTAGAAAAGTCATCGTTTAGGAGTTTATGCTGAAAGCATGGATAATGCAGTTGATTAAAAACAAAATAAAATAAAGGTATAGAATAAAAAGATAATGCAAATATAATTAGTGTTGCTGTATTCTACCACTCATATTTCCATTACGCGTATGCTAACTTCATTCATTTCATCTGATTGTGTGTTTCAACTTTTCAAATAAACTGAAGCAAGGTTGAAAATTTAAATAGATGGTTTAGGTTACTAACAGCATTTTCCGCTTCTGCAAATTAATTTGTTTCCACGGGTAACCTGGGACGGAGAAATGAGTTCTACATTCAACCCAACATTTTGATATCACGTTTACTGGAGGTAATTGCATTTGAACTCTCTTGGGGTAAAATTAAATTTGAAGTTTTTCGTGTAGAGTCTGTTTGGTTAACTAAATCTAGCATCTAGCAAGGATGCTAGGCGAACAGTTTTGGGGATTTCATCCCTCAGCCCCTTACTTGAAAAACGTGGATTGATACTGCATCGATATGGCGTGACAGAATATATTTTGGAGTTTCAGTAAAAGGCGTGTCAACTCTGATCACTAGATACTCATTGGGTCGAGGTACGAAGTATCCCCCTCTGTTGCCAGGTCATTGTTATGACTGATGTTTCGTGGCCCATGCTAGGAACACCATAGTAAATATTGCCCCTCCCCCCTTGCTGGCGTTGTGTTCACAGTACACCCCACGTGCATTTTCAAGATATGGTGGAAACAGCATATTTTGACTACCTGTTCTGATGCCTAAGCAACCAAACGAACCCACCTGATACTTAGAACTACCTTGGTTTGAGCCATGCTTATATTTCAGTTTTTTGCGCAAAATTAGTGTCTACTATATTATTGTGATACTCTAACGGTTAACATGCGCTTTAGCTTTGACCATCATGCAACATATACTGCATGCAAGTCGCTGAGTTTCATATTGCATCAATGAGCGTAGCGTGGCACTTGAGCCAATGAAATCACTAAATGACCGTTGTTGCTTCATGTGGAATGAACCACAGCGTTGCAGCATTGATCTCCCACGCGCAGTGTGTGAATGCTTGCCTATAGTACATGGAGAAAACGTACCATGATTTGGTTTCTCGTTTAAGGATATCCTTTAATTTAATATTTTATTTTGGAAACGTGTACTGCAGTTTTGCGAAGAATTCTGTAAAGTTGGAAGTTATATTATGCGTAACAAGTATTGCATTTCTAACTGAGATAAGATATATTGTTGGATGGGATTCGGGTCTGGTTTACCAACTGCTGAGTTGATGGAATTGGCCACAGGGTGGACCTCAAGGCTGATGTGCAAAGATCACCAGTGTCAGAGCGGGCGGAACTTGGGACACCTTTACGCTTCAAGGGTCTCCCAAGGGTGTACATTACCTTCCGAAACTATTAGTAGTTAGCTCTGTGACCAACGAAGCCCTATATACCAGCTATGGAGCTCCACCAGATGGTGTCTGGTGTTTTTAAGAGAAAGACTAACCGTCTAACAGTCTTTAATGCTGCGAGCAAAGTTTTCCTCTGCTCGAAATATTTAAATTGCTAAATTCCAAACTATGCTAGACATAAAAGAGGCACTCTTAAATCTGCCAGGTGTGCACTATAGGGAACATTTTGAAGAGACCAAAACCTTCATGTTCTAAAATTTCACGCTCTACACACACTCCTACGCACTTCCACTTAAAAATCGCATTTAGGCATTTAAATTTGTACGAAGGCAAAAACGCAGCTGGATCGTGATTCTACAGTTTATTAGTATTTTATCCTTAAATGTTCATTCCTTCAAAATTGTTAGAAACATTTAACCAGTTTACAAGATAGAAAATAATTAGAAAATCTATTCTGAAGGTATTTGTGCACCCGGAAAAATGTATGTCACATATGCGAAAAAAAGTTTGAACTGCGAAAATCCATAAATATGGAAACAAAAAACACTTAATTCTACCTACCTCTTATAGCTTCCGTAGCTGTAGGTACATTGAATATGTGATAGTGATTTTTAAGTGTGTGTTTGTAAGCCTATCTTGCTATAAAAGCTGAATAGGTAAAAAAGTTAGTACTCTTTGCCTAATTTTAAGTGAAAAGCCCATGCAACAGACGCCCTAGGAATGTTTAATTACAGCTGCAGATAAGCAGAAAGAGAGTACGTCTGCATGTGCATTAAATGCCTTTTAAACAGCATGTTATTTTAGCGTTACAATTTTTCAATCCCAGTTTTCGCGTCTTCATTTTCTGGTACATTCTCATTTTGAAATTGCTCCTAACACGTAATTTTCGGTGCAAATGAATTGTTGTATACTCCATTATAAATATGAGAACAGCAATGATGGAATGGATTCTTGTTAACATGCTTAGTTGTTACTAAACAGTAGAAGTCCTCTTGAGTAAATTTATAAGCACCAAATTTAAGTTTTCAAATAAGAGCTGATGCTTTCCTGGAGACATTACTCAACATTTTGTCGGGGTAAATTGATTGTTTCAAACCGACGCGACGTTTTTAAGGTAAACATAATCGAAAAACCTTATACCTGGCTAGTAGCTCGAGGAAATTTGGATTGAGTTAAAGCTCATTTAAAATGTATTTTCTTCCAAACTAGAATAATATTTGAAATTAAACCATTACAATTTATTAAACTAATATTAAAGAGTTTAATTACCTTACTTTTTAAAAAACTCAATACAGCTTGTGGAGCACTTTCTCAAAAGCGTAAATAAATATAGATTAATATCTCGGGAAATAATATAAAAATGTTAATGAAACGTTTTGTATTATGACAGCCAAAGAAAATCTCTGCACCTCCGGTCTATGTCGCATTATTTATCGTTGTATGCAGGTGTGGCCATTTTATTGGATGTTTGTACCGTGGCCTAAAACAGCCCTGATGGGTGCACTAATATGTTCAATAAATTGAGCTGAACTTGTGGATTTTGGAGATTTGGAGATAGGTGTATTTGTTTTGTAATTTATGAGAAACAAAAGTTCTAAAAGTGCTGTGGTACACAGAGGATGTTGAAACAAGCGAGTGATAAGCCTACATAAGGTAATTTGCAAAGTTAGTTGCCATAGAGTCTAGTGTGGAGGCATCATCACCACACGTGCGTCATGTCATGACGAACCTGAGCCCTCATTCGGCGCGGAGTCAGTTTCATTGGGGGGAATGACTCACAGAGAAAGAGGAACATCCACTCGAGTGTTCCTATGACAAAGCAACTAAAAGCTTGCCGCCCTTTGCAAATCCTCTTTCCTAAGCATTGAAAAATAATGATCCACGTAATGTGGGCGTTCGATGTTAAAATCGCTGGCAAACGCATCATGGGGGATGCCGCTTATGAATGTCTCCTTGAAGCACGCAACACCTTCATCACGGCAAAAAAATCGATGGCACGTTCAGTATGTGTGCATGTTGTAACGTGACCATGCTAACTGCGTCAAAAATGGAACCTTATCTCAGAAAAACTGCATACGATCATCTAAACACTAGCATAACCTGAGTCTGTGCAGCCCGCGAGTACCACCTGACAGCAGGTTAAATGTGAAAATTATTGGAAAAATTGTCTTAAGTGACAGTTCCAAAAACACTAGGTTCCAAATAGCCACTCCAGAATAGCAGTTCCAAAAATACTAGGTTCCAAATAGCCGTTCCAGAATAGCAGTTCCAAAAATACTAGGTTCCAAATAGCCGCTCCAGAATAGCAGTTCCAAAAATACTAGGTTCCAAATAGCCGTTCCAGAATAGCAGTTCCAAAAATACTAGGTTCCAAATAGCCGCTCCAGAATAGCAGTTCCAAAAATACTAGGTTCCAAATAGCCGTTCCAGAGTAGCAGTTCTAAAAACTACTAGTTCCAAATAGCCAAGTACGTCCTTGACTACTAACGCCTATCATAACAGGAAGATACTTGGGTTACTGTTACTTGACAGGTTTAGCATAAGTAGTGATATGAATGTGATTATAATTACTGCTCACTAAACTCGCGTTAACGGAATTCACGTTCTTCTTCATCGTATTAGTTTCCACGAGGCTGGCCGATATTTATTCGTTCCAAAACGGCATCTGGGTAACTGCCAATGCAGTAGCTTAGCGGCGTCCATTGAAGTTTCGCATCATGCACGTTCTCTTTAGCAGTTATGTTGTAACGCCACGCATTTTCTTTGATCGGAGTGTCCGTTACTTCTAGAAATGGTTACATAAATGCTGGAAATATCGCGTAACTGCTAAGATGAACTTGTTTTCGAACTGTATAATTGAACCTGTGATTATGGTGCTTATTGCTTAAAAAGGTGATAGCAAAAACAAAGTGCATAATTTATTACATTTTAGCGAAAATAATGTTTATTTCATTACAAATCGGGTCATATTTTCCTTAGATATATCAGAAAAGTATTATTCCAACCTTTTGAAAACTACCAAAATACTTTTTGGTGCTTAAATTGTAAAAGAGCAGAACCTTTATTTTAGGGAAACCGCTGCTAAAGATATTAGAATTAACCGCTTTAGAAATACACAATCTTAAGATGTCACACTTTATTCCCTTAATTTACGAAATTGCGAATCCATAATTGACTCATTGGTGGACTACTGCTTTAATGTTTCGAAGAACTATCAAACGTTCTCATAGATTTGTATCACACAACCCTTTCAAATTCTATTGATGTTAAGCATAAATTAATTATTCCTTATTTTGGGTTGTTACATTTTTCAGATTGATGTAGAATATTTATGGCACAAGTTTATATGATCCAAAAATGAAGCTTTCATATTCATAACTGCAGGTGTATTATTTTACGGACACTTTATTCTCGTCGACTAGCCTGTGGATATATATTACTTTTTTTTAATGTAGACCATATGACAAGTAATTTCGTTCAAATGCCTTTAGGGTGAATCAGAAAATCTTGACTCCAACCTAGGCAAGAGTGTACGATTATTTCTCAAGGGACAGCAAAGTGTTACAAACATTTTAAAACCTTTGAAATAGGAGGGGTTTGATTATTAGAACTACTTCTTTGCATTTCAGGAGTATCATCTCTTCGAAAGCGTATTAAGTCGTGAAAGAGCATTAACGGGCGATTCACACAGTAAAGGACGACAAATGATAAAATGAGTTCTCAAAATCGTATAAATTGGTCAGATAGTTCTTAAAATCATTCTTAAAGGAAACAAGATTGTATTACAGGCAACCTGATATTAGCCTGCGAACTTAATAGGTATAATATCAGTCCAACTTCTTTTGAGCATTTTTTGTTGGTCTTTGAAGGAAATCACAGCGTTCGCTGGCATAGTTTTGGTATATCACAATTTTGTAGAATATTGGGGTTTTGTGTGTACACACATGCCTTGCTGTTCATCCTGTTTTTATCAGAGAACAAATATCTGGTAGTGGAGATAACGTGTGCGTCTGTTATCTGTTGGGACAGTAGGGTCCCGAACTTTGGAGTGGCTCCACTTCCACGAGGCTCGCAGCTGAAAGTTTTCTCCAACGCTTCTGTTTGCAGGCTTGTCCAGTAAAGTTCGGTTCCTGGTCTATAGCGATAAAAATCTCGGAATACATTTAAATGCTGCCTGTCTCGACAATCTTAATTCAGGTGCACTTTTCTTACAAACCACTCAGTTTAACAAAGATTTCTGAGGATGTTTAACTCTTCGTCTTTATGCCAAAATAAAGTACAACGCGTTTTTGTTTTCTCTGTTCCAAAAATAATTTTTAAAGCATTTAAAACTTACTTTCCTTTATCTTGAAATATGGAAATTAAAGACAGCGCGCGCACACACACACACACACACACACACACACGCGCACACTTTGTTTCTTACTATCTAGTCGTTTCTGCAGTATTCGCTGTTGTATGAAAGTTGTAATATAATTTCTTGGGAAACTAGAAGAGAACTCAAAATGTATGACGAAATCTTGCATATTCTTACATTTAAGGATACCTATGTAGGATTTGAGAATTTTGAAAACGTAGTGTCAGTTCAGAATTTAAAACTCGTGCCATACGTGTAATGTAATGGAAACACGGTACAACCTAAGCATCATCCCTTTTGTTATAATAGTTAAGAAATTATGATAACATGTCTTTAGTTTTTGGTAGGACATTAAAAAAGTTCGTGAGAAAGAATTTTAAACTTTGGTGTAATCTTATACCCTTAAGTTAAAAACACAGTTTTTAAAATTGCGCTAGGTTTTTCTGTATCTTCTTAACTCTGGGCTCCAAACATGTGTAAACGTACAGATGTTTTGCCTAAGAATAGTAATTTTTGTGTTTGGAAAGTTAAAAATACATGCTTAGACACGTTTAACAATAAAACCGAGGAAAAATTTTATTTTTATCAAGTTTAGTGAACATGTATAGTAAATTACATTAGTGCAATTCAGAAACTGCTCCCCAAGGAACTTTTTACAGAAAGAAAAATCTTGAAAATAGTATCAGTGAGAAAACCGCGTTAAAGGATTTGAATGCCTAACTCACGTTCAAATGCACGTGACATTTAAACATGTAATAGGGCATTTTAAAATGGCGCCCGGAGGTAAATTATGCACTTTTCGCATTCACGAATGTGTTTTATAGAGTTAAAATCAACTGTATTTTTTGCCGGATATTTAGGAAATTTCAAACATGTCCTCAAAGAAAATGTTATCCCTACATTGCGCTAATAAAGCCCGAAATTAAATTGTTTGTGAAAGGAAAACTGAAATATAAAATTTAGTTTCAGTTAAGCAGATAAAACTGAATCTATTTAAAATGTAAGTAATTATATTGAATAATTTCTAAGAACAGTGTATGTAACCTTGGAAATATCGGTCGTTTTTTCAATGCCACCTATGATTCATATTGGTTACTTATTCATTCGCGACATCCGTGTACTCAGAATGCACTGTCTTGACTTACTGACATATGCTTGATATTTTGGATTTGCATATTTACGGAATAAAGTATGGATGTTTATATGTAGTTTTCCTTCGCAGCTGAGCTAATGCAGGACATGTACCTCGCAATCTCAACCCCATGTGATAGTATTATGTAGAATACATCCCCGCGATGTGTTGCTTTTACGACCATACGGCTCTTAGACAGAACCACAAACTACTGTAACAAGATTCCAGACTGAAAGTACCGCACTAATTGGTCCCCATCTGCATCAGTGTCCGATGAGCAGTAAATGCAACATGGAACATTCATTAATGGATGACGAAAATTGCAACGCCTAAATTGTTTATTTCCATTAAATAGCTGCGATATACGATTTTCTCAATTTTGGGCCAGTTTTTGCTTATAGTTCATTTTATGAGGTGTAAAATTTGGCCTAGAAATCTGTTAGCCTAGAAAGTGGAGTTGTTTGTTTCAACATGTCTTGATTGTGGTATTAGAAAGAATTTAAGCATGTGTGACAGAAAGCAGTACCTACTATCGTATTAGCAGTCTAATAAAGCGGAAATAACATTTTTGTTGATGGAATTTTTGTGCATTTACTGCACTGAACTTTTTACGTGTCCCAAAGTTAATTTTCCGCCAATTTGCTACACTTTGCTACAATTTCAGTAAGTTGGCAAGCATGGAAAAAAACTTACGATTTTCTAAGTGAAGTCATTAATATGGCAAATAAAATAAAATTCTGGTGAGTATGTTGATCAGTGGAAAATGTTAATCACTTTTATTATCTGACATATATAGTGAGTGTTAACAATGCACTTAACCAATGTTAACGCAATAAATAACGAGCGTTGAAACTTCTTTGAAGCCTTGCGAAGAAAGTTAGAAGTGTGATAGAAAAGGGGAGCAGAAGAAAAGGAACCTCGCACTCTTATTTTCTGTGTGGTTCAGAAAACCTGTGTGGTCTCTCAGAAAGCTAAAATAAACTTGAGCGCCGAATAACTAGCAAGAAATATGCAGCAACATCAGTCAACACAGTGCTGGAAGTACTGAAATATTTTCTGACAACATCCTTTTGCAAGGTTTATTTTTATGCACTTGCGCAATCCAAAATAGATTTATAGACGAGAATCTTGCTCATAGCGTACACAAAGCTTGTAGTTGTGGGTTTTAATTGCTTTCAGTGGTAACTCTCCATTCGTAGGTTAGCTGTGAATGAAGATA
The DNA here is from genome assembly GCA_030765045.1 of Tenodera sinensis. Taxonomy (NCBI): domain Eukaryota; kingdom Metazoa; phylum Arthropoda; class Insecta; order Mantodea; family Mantidae; genus Tenodera; species Tenodera sinensis. The sequence continues at coordinate 96,187,243 of CM060962.1, read as the reverse complement.
TGTTTTCTCCAGATCGTGGGTGGGTAGCAAAGGTGTACGCAATATCGAAGTACACCACTGCTGGTACCTATTAACAAGCAGCCAAATAAAATGCCATAGATAATAGTAAATATTCGGGATAACAAGAAATGTAATATGTACGCTGGTGGCAACATGGATTATACGACGCACCCAGTCATTTTACTATCCGCACACGATTCGTCACGTGTAGTTTAGTACTGCATGGTTACAGAGCACGTCCTGTGAGAGTGGGACTTTCTACGGAGTAGATCTCTCAGTAGTCTAGTGGTTAACACAACTCACTCACTGACTTTGCAATATTCGTATCATTTAATCTAAACAGGGTATGAGGTTTGGTTGGAAGTATAGTTGATCATGCTGACCTGTTAAATCCTCTGTTTAGTCAATACATGTACCCTCATACGTGACCACGGATTGAAAGTATGACTCATTTGGTGTGCTTCGGTTATTCCGTTTCAACCCCTCGCAAACGCACTCTGCTCATGCCCCTCTTTGTACAGTCATGCCACGGATGGGAAACTGCCACAGATAGCTTAAAATCTCTTCGAAATTAAGAGACAGTATCTGAAGATTTTTTATACACTTATGTTTTGCATAAGGTGCCTAATGTTATTCAGTCCTTTGAGTTTATGAAATGATCATCTTTTACGTTGTCACTTCTCATTTTGATAATTTAATTGTGTCAGGTTAAACATCAGCCTCGAAACACGTAACTCATATTGATTGAACGTGTATAAACCCGCGAAGAAAATGTATGCACATGAAAAGTGGGAGTCTTCCGTTCAGTATGAAGACAGTGGGGTGACCGAGGCTCCCCCTCTATGCCCAGAGTGGCGCCATCCCTCCGACTAATACCTGAAAGCTAAAATGGCCACCCGCATGCAAGTAGACAAGTAGACACGCCAGCACTTCACGTTTTACCTCAGTAGGAGCGATAAAGTGTAGGGTACTCTCCAGGCTGGTGCCGGAGGACATTAGGACCTCTAAAGGTATCCTAATGGGAGAGGCTGGGATGCACAGCTTGAGGTAACACTGGTGCTAGGGGTAGTAAGCGCTCACACTAAAGCAGCAAAGGAGGTCGAAACCCTCCCCAAGCATTTTCGAGAACCACTGGTGTTTATTCCCACACTTACTGATTAACTCCAGTGATCTATTTCCATTGGTCAATAGATGTCGTAACGTTTTTCCTCCTTAAGGGAATAAATCGGTTTGTTTTCTTGAGTGAGAGCAGCGCAGCGAAACGCGGCAATGGACCGCTACCAAAAGGGATGGGTTGGCCCAGACGCGAAGAAATCAGAAGTGTTTGTGATGCTGCCTCTATTCTAGCGAGTTCGATTCCAGCCTCAGGAGTTTAGCTGATCCAAGCGAACCTGAGATTTCGCGCTGTTTTACACCCTGCTTCAAAAGCAACTTATCCTTTCTTTCCCGGTACAAGAAATGTTACACGAAAGGGCATCACTAATACATATTACCGCATAAAACAAAGTAATTACGATCATATTTTCAGTAATATCACCAATGAATTAGGTTTATTGCAGACTCAAGAACTACACGATATAATATTGTAGCAACACTGGCACTGTTTACAGTTCAACTGCCTTGTAGACAGTAATTTTGAACTGCTGGTGTTACTCTGCTTATATCGTACCAAGGAGCTCCCCACTCCACAGCAACATTGCACATTCTAGGACAAAGACATTCTCCTGAGTTATTGTCAGTAGATATTGAGGGTGCGGTAAGCAAGTAATCATTTACTTTGGATTCCCACCTCCCAGTCCGTTCTTGTGGCATCTTTTCATCTGCAATAAGTTACCACCAGGGCATAATGCAGGCCGTATCGACGCAATCTTATTAGGTCGTCGTGATTGAGTTACGTGTCGATGATGATGATAATAATAATAATAATAATAATAATAATAATAATAATAATAATAATAATAATAATAATAATAATAATAATAATAATAATAATAATAATAATAATACCTAGTAATAGTAGTAATAATAGTAATAATACCTAGTAATAGTAGTAATAATAGTAATAATACCTAGTAATAGTAGTAATAATAGTAATAGTAATGATAAAATGACACAAACGGGCTTGATTGAGGCCGGGCCGAACCAAAGAATGTCAGCCCGTGCAGGCCTCTAATGTACATAAACCAGCGTTTTCAGGTGTTTTGCTTTGAATTAAAACGCAATTATAGACGCGCTTGGAATATTTTAATACCTCTCGTGCAAACGTATAACTTTTTGAGTTGCTGTCTTTTGTATTATGACGATTTTCCATGTAACTAGTACCTGGTAGGATCATTTGAAATTGCAATTCAAAAATGAGGAATACGTTGGGAGAAACGTATGACCGCCTCTCTCTCTCTCTCTCTCTCTCTCTCTCTCTCTCTCTCTCTCTCTCTCTCTCTCTCTGATATGTAGGAATTCGATATTGTAACTCTGAATTTTGAATTGTGTACATAGGTTCCCATACTAGGAATGACTTTCTTTACCCAACACACCAAATGTTTCTGACATAGCTATATCCTGATATCTTGACAAGATGGTTCTTTAAGGACGTGTAAAAGGGTCAAAATTGCCAAAATTCATAAATATGTACTTTAGTGCCATTAAACTTGTTCTGTCCTAGTTTTTAAAGCTGTACGAGGTTCCAAAACCTATTACTTAGCAATTTAAACAACTGCCTGTAAGGCTAGTCTCTAAGATAGTAAAACGGTATGTTTTGCCTTTGTAAAGATGTACAATCCATTCAAAATAAGGCTCGGAACTCTCCAAGCACTAATTATGTAATTGCAGAGGACCATAAAAAGGAAGAAAGGGGAACTGAATACTCATCAAGTACTTATTAACCTGCATTAAGTCAGGAATAGTGCTATAGCCTTAAAATTCCGTTTTCATCTGTCGGCACATTATCATTTGCCAATTGTTCGTTATAGAAATGTAGAAGAATGTCCTTCAGCGAAGACACAGTGAGCTAGCCTCCTCTTAACAGCTCTGCTTCCGTGTGTTACATTTCGAAAAGTACCTACTGTTGACTGCAAAGTTTGGTCAGTATGGCGTTTGTGTCATTACTCATTAGTAAATACGCAGTGACAATGTCTTCTATAATGTCAAAACTCGAAGGAAACGGTGTAAAGAGCTAGGTAGCGAGGTTGATAGTGTAATATACGTGGCTGACATCTCTGTAGTTACTGTGCTTCTTCAGCTCAGAAACATGAGAGTAACGTACACAACATCTGGCTGCCGTTCCTAAGGTGAGCAAGTGAGTCGCGTCCAACCTCTGATTTAAAAATCGCACGGTATAAATCTTTTGCACTTACCTAGAACTCCTTATTAACCGGATGAAATAGATTACTTTGACAACTTGCATAGTTCTGACGTTGTTAAACAATAATATTCCTATGTTGTACATTTTAAGCCATCATATTGAAGTCGTATAAACTTATACTTAATATAGACTTCCAGACGCGTAGGATAATACTTATACCGGCACGTTAATGTTTATTAATATAATATTAACTAATTTCGCGGCGCAACGGCCCTTTCTGGGCCAAGGCTTACTGTCCCGCTGTTGTCCTTCGTCATGTGGAGGGTGCAGTACTGGAGGATGGGAGGTGATCAGTGCATATGTGGGATTTACAAGGAACCGCTATTTTTCAATCGAGGAGCTCCTCAGGGACCTAACAAGGCTGAGTCCAACTCGGACCAGGCCTCCCAGCGGGAGAAAATTCCCACTCTGGTACCGGAAATCGAACCCGGGTCTCCTTCTTGGCAAGCAGCAGCGCTACCACCGCGCTAACTGTAATGCAGTATTAGGCAGTTTAATTTTAAAATTAAACGTTTTCAAACAAGTATTGCATTATGTGGAGGAATTTCCAAAGCCGTAAAAAATAATAAATAAAGACTAATCTCGCGGGAAATAATCTAAAATTACGGATTTTGGTCTACACATCACACATTAAACTCTGATTACTGTGCCGAAATTTCGAATGAATCGCCTCATTGTGAATTTTTTCAAGTTTCATTTATGGGTATCTCTAAAATCTTTGAAGCAGTCTACTAATTAATCTCGCCGACTATTAACTTCGTTCTTTGTGGCACTTACGTTCATCTCCTTACCGTAGGTATACTACACGGGGAATTAAAAGTGCAATGTTGAGTTTACGCCATGTAAACGTAGTGCAATATTGTGGGTACTTGACCTAAGAGCGATACTACACAGGAACCAGGAGTATTGACTTTGAAGTTGTAGGCCATCATGCCTCGTCTGTAAGGAGTAGTGAAATATCATCAAAGATGAAACAGTTCCTTCAATGGACGGGAGGTTGGCTACGCATAAACCATACACTGTGGCGTGTAGCTGACTGAACTTTACGCTCGGTCAAAGGTCAGCAAAAGCAAGTTCCAGGTGCACAAGGCAATACAGAGAATTCTCTCCCAATGACATAATGTTTATATGTATATGTAGATTACGAAGGAATTGTTTCAATTTGAATGGTCACTGGCACGACAGTCCTGTGTGGGCTCTGGCCTTCTGTAATAGCTTACGCCATTCTTCTCTCACGAAAGCTGCACTTCTCCAATTCCTTATTCCCAGAATTCTAATGTCTTGTTACATCGTCCTCCCATCTCAGCTTCGGTCTTCCCACCTTCCTTGTTCGCTCTGGAGTTGCAATGGAGACTTAGTAGGTCGCAACACTAAAGTCATTGTTGCCCTTGATCTCCGTGCCAAGACAAATAAAACTCTCAACAATCTCGAATTTGTCATCCAATTTCTATAGACTCGGGTCTTGTGACTGGCGTATATTTTGTTTTCTTTTCATTAATTTTTAAGTTAACCTTCCTTGCTGACTTCTCAAGGTCTATGCAGGCCTCTTTCATCGCTCTTTTGTGTTTTTGCTATAATTATGTCATTTGCATATGCCACAATCTGTATTGACTTGTAGAAAATAGTTCCCCTGACATGGTGAAATAGCAATAGCATGGTGGAAATGCAGCATGAACATCCCAATGACACTGTTATGCCAGCGATACGTGGCGGCAAATAATGCACTGATCGACCTTCCATATGTGTTATTCAAGTTAATCGTGGCCCAAGGGCACAACTCGTCAGAGAGAGTCTGATAGTTCTCACCAGATTTTCTTTCGTTTCCATGGCGAATTCAAGTCAATTTGTGTTCTTCTTCCGGATTGAATACTGTATGGAAACGCGGATTCAAAAGAGTTCAACCGCTGGATCCGATCCGCTTGTTTAGTGCGATCGGATCGAAATTGTGTCGCATGGAAACACCTACCAATTGAAATCCAATTTGAATCCGCCAAAGATGCTAACTTCTAATATACTCGTAACACGCTGCACGCTCGTTATTGTTTTCTTAGCGAAAGTGTTGTAATAAAACAAAACATCAACAAAGCCACTTTTATTGTTTCTATAATTCTTCTCCAACACATTCACTAACCTTAAAACCTTGTTAAAATACGCAGAAAACATTTTTACAGGTTTGTCAATATAAACCAAGTGACCAGCATAAAAGCTTGAATTATTTGTGCTTGAGCCTTGGATATAAATAGATCTTACTTCCGGATTGAATTCAACATGGAAACGCGGAAACGGGAATGAACTCAAATCGAGTTCAATTCCGCATGGAAACGCAGTCAATAGTTCTCTCAAATGGCGATTCTGCTCATACATGACTTGCTTGAAATCAACCATTCAAGTGCATAACAATTTCAAATTTCAATCAAGGACAGCCTTCATTCGTGAAAAATTCTTCAAATTTCATTATCAACTCCTTTGCCTTTCTTGTGTTGTGATCAGGTTAGCTGACTGTCTTACAGATCGCAATTTGACACAACAGGGCCGCTAGGTTTATATGTCCAAAATGGCTGACACTCGCCCTGGAATAAGTTAGTAATTTTCACAAAATCTTACTCCAATTTTCATCCAAATCTGAAGTTTTAGCAAGACAATTATATAAAAATAATTGTCTTGCTAAAACTTCTATCTATCTATCTATCTATCTATCTATCTATCTATCTATCTATCTATCTATCTATCTATCTATCTATCTATCTATCTATCTATCTATCTATCTATCTATCTATCTATCTATCTATCTATCTATATAATATGTACATTGATTTATGTTCATGTATGCGACTTAGAGAACAGTTATCTTTTAGTTTTTCCTATGCTGAAATAGACGCAATTATTTGAAGAGGAGGAACCTAAGAACACAGAACAAAACAGAAAATATGTTTGGAATCAGTTTGACAAATGTTTTATTGAATGAAATTTTAAATTAACGGCAGATACTCCAACTATTGACATTACCAACATCTTAAAAGATTGGAATATCAATATGAGAATCTATTTGCTGTTAGAATAAAGTAACGTATTCCTCCGCGTTCCACACTGAGCTCTACCTCTAGTTCAGTACTGGTTAACATAACATCTGCACGTGCACATATAAACAAGTACCTGAGAGACCGAGCTTCGCTGGGCACTTTTCCTTTTTTGTAAAATCGTGTGTTTTGGGAGAAGATACTTATTTAGATAAACTTGAAAAGTAAAACGTAAACTAAACATACATTTTCATCGTAATCATTTCAGCCGTAAGACGTCCACTGCTGAACATAGGTCTCTCCCATAGACATCCGCCTAGTCTGACTTTTTCGTCGAGCATTTGTTCCATCCTGGAGTTCAGTTCTTGGGTGCTGCCGTCAACTCTGTCGTCCAGGGCGCTAACGTGTTGGTCAAGGCCCTTTATATTTCCGCCGTTCTTCCATGTTTTTCATCCCGGCCAGTTGCTCGTCTTTCATCTTTTCCATCCCAGAATTTGCATCTTTCAATACGTCTTCTAGTTTTGTTTCCATTTTTCCATTCCGGAATTTACATTTTTAATTCGGCATCCATTTGTTTCTATTTGCCGCATTCTGGAATTAATTTAATTTCCCATTATGTCCATATTGGCTAATACTTGTTTCATCAACTGCACCATATCATGCTTCTCGTCCCACTCCTAGTACCAATTGTGACAATTTTACTTTTTAACAATTTCTCAGCTTTTTTATAAAAACATCTGGACAACACTCTGTAAAAGCCCTGTTGAACAATGACAAATATTACAGAACGAAAATCTAGTAGACAAAGCCGTGTGAACGTAATACGCATTTCTTTTTCAATCATATAGAAAATTATATGAATGGCTCGTCGAAGTTGCGTGAATTTAAGACGTTAGTATGGAAGGACATGTGATTGTGTTTCATAAAAGAAAAGTGAGTAAAGATACCTGTGTGAATGTAATGTGTTACATTTCAATTTCAAACATATAGAAAAGTGTATGAATTGTTTGTAGAAGAGGCAGCAGAAAAGGAGTGCATGTGTTTAATGAAAGAAAACTGAGTAGAGAAAATTTTGTGAAAGTATAATATACTTCATTCCTATTCCAAACGTAAAAATTGAACTGTTTGTGGATGAGGGAACAGGGAAGAAGTGTTATTGTTGAGTCGAAAAAGCCGTGTGAATGTTATACGTTGCATTCATATTTCAAACATACAGAAATATGTGTGAATTATTTTACAAGGAGTAGAGATTTGAATATTTTTATGTAAACGAAAAGTGTGATTGTGTCTCGTTAAAGAAGAATGAGTAGGGAAAACCGCGTGAATGTAGTACATTGAATTTATATTTCAATCCTAGAAAATTGTATGAATTATGTTGAAAGGCGAGTAGAGAAGGAGATAAGGGTATATGAATGTATTACGTAAAAGAAAAGCGATTGGGGAAAACCACGTGAAAGTAATATAGTGTATAGTAAAATGGATAGCGCAAAACCTTGTCCATGGAAAAAATACATATGTACCGAATTTCGCGGTGATCGGTCAAGCAGTTTTCGAGATTAACGGTTGCATATGTCCAAACATCCATTTGTAGAAGCGTAAGTAGAGAAAACAGTGAATGTAATAGACAGCTTTTTTATTTCAAACATACAGAAATTTGGATGACTTATTTGTAAAAGAGGGAATAAGAAATGCTTTTTTGGTGTAAATTCGCGCTTTTCCGGAAACGCACCTATATAGATTAATGTAAAAAGGAAAAACTTATCTGAATACAATATTTGATCGAAACCGTTAGCCGTTTCCGAGATACGAGAAAATGTATGTACAAGAATTGCTTTGTTGAAGAGGGAATATAAATACTCTTTTGTGTAAAATCGCGTTTTTTTTTCAGGAAAGATATCTTTATAGATAAACTTACAAAGCAAAGCTCACATTGAATAGTTGAGGCTCAATAGGAGAAATGGCAGAACGACACTAAAGACACTTTCAACAGCTATCTTTGTTGTTATATCAACTGAACATATGAGGAGAATAATAATAATAATAATAATAATAATAATAATAATAATAATAATAATAATAATAATAATAATAATAATAATAATAATAATAATAATAATAATAATAATAATAATAATAATAATAATAATAATAATAATTTGTTGTTTAACGACGCTGTCAATTGCCAGGATCACATCAGCGTCGCCGGTGTGCCGGAATTTGGTCCCGCAGGAGCTCTTTTACATGCCAGTAAATCTACTGACATGGAGCTGTCGTTTTTAAGCATACTTAAAAACCATCGTTTGAACCCGCGACCTGGGATCAGTAGGCCAGCGTCTAACCAACTGAGCCACCCAGACCGACTACATGTGAGAACCGTTGTTTGTGCAGTGACCACAAGATATCACTTCAGTCTTTTCCTATACATTGTTTGGAATGCGAGAGCCCTTGTCCATTATTACCACGTCGTTTATAGCCATTGTAGGACATTTCTCTGAAAACTTACTGAATATTTAATATAGTAACTTTTTCACCGTAGCTTAAAGGCTTTTCTCGCACGTGTTTAAGAAAACGGCTTGTTTGCTATCTTGTTTCCATATTGCACGCCTAGATAGCGCTGAGGCCTCAGGCAAGCACTACAGTTATGCGATTGGCGACCAAGTTGTGTTACTGCCGTGTATTAAATTGTTCTAATCTGAGTGGTATTTTGTGGAAGAAGTGGTATTATTAAAACACCAGTCGGTGAGGTTCATTTCCATTTACATCTAAGAGAAGTGTACGTACGTTATGGAAGTCTTTGTTTGCTTCGCCGGCGAGTGCATTGTTGACTCATATCTTGGTCGATTCAGAATATATGAAGGGTAGGTATTAGAGCGTTGAGGGTACAATACGTAAAATGGTTGTTGCTTTTGTTTCCGACACTTTTGGTTGTTGTTCCTAACATATCTATGACAGGATTCTGGGTTTTGCATTTCTTCACAGGAATACATCTCGTATTTGTCAAGTTTGTTACATGACGTACTTTGTTTACTAATAAAATGTTTTGTTGTGGTTGTTGCAGGTTTGGGAAAGTGTTAACAGTAACGATGATGCAAAACGGCATGGACACTGTGCCACAACAAAATGGTACAATGCATACCAATTCCTCAACATCATCCTCCTCTAATTCACACAATTCCTCATCACAAACGAATACGGGTGGACAACAAGAAGAAAGTAAGACAAACCTCATTGTAAATTACCTACCACAGACCATGACTCAGGAGGAGATTCGGTCGCTCTTTTCCTCAATTGGTGAAGTCGAAAGCTGTAAGCTTATCAGAGACAAGGTGACAGGTAAGATCGTGTTTCTCGGAAAGCCTGAGATATGCATACCACTCCTTTTGCTTTTATTTTGGTTTTTGCTTCTAACCTGTAAGTCACTCGTTTCCAGATTTTGTCAAGTCCTCTCAGGTAGACTCAGTTTGTAGACATTGAATCAGTTCTCTATCTGTTAACTTCCAACAAAAAGTAAAATTCGACGGCAGTTTCAAAACACTGTCATATACATTTTGTGGCATTAATTCCTGAGCCTTGTGATTTGAAAAAATGCCATGTACTGTTAATACTATACATTTCTTAGGATTCTTCTTACAGTTTTGTGAAAAATACTGTCAATTGGACTTTCTGTGGTTCGGAAATGAGTGACTTATTTCTTACGTGGTGGTGTCAGTTTTAGTGTTATTGTATTCTGGGCCAGTATTTTTTTACTTAGTACTGCTAGAAGCGTGATGTTTCACACCTTTAGAATGTTGGCGCTCTATGTTCAGTTTCCAAAGCAAATCCCATATGTAGATTAACTAGTAGGTATTGTAGGCGAAATAACATTTTTAGTAACAGCTCTCTCATTAAACATAGAAAATGAGAATATAAGTAAATGTATATTGAACAATTGTCTCTATGCAAAAAATAGAAATGTAGTTTAGGTAGGTTCAGAGCTATCCAAAAGATACCCCTAACTTACTTACAGCTATGAAAATATTATTTTGTCCCTTATAATTGTTCCTGGGCATTTACTCGAATAAGCATGGTCATTCTAAAAAAGCAGTATTTTTGGCATTCTGAAAATAATCACCTGTGTTTATATGCTATGTATACCACATATGTTTTTCTCACTACAGTGTAGAGAGAGTGAGAGAGAGAGAAAACAGCAACAAAAAATTAGGTAAACAGTATTTTGGAGCAGTTATGGGAATGGAAGCATTCCTAAAAGTAAGCATAGATCCAGGTATACAGTTCTGAAATAAGAGTACTTTGTCAGTGGTTCCAACAGTAATGCTCTGATCGACATATGTTGGGGTAATAACTGTTAAAGTATATATACTCTGTACCTCAAGAGATTAGAGGAGACGTAAACAAAGCACCAGTTTGTATCACTCCGTGGCCATGTGCATTCGCAATGATGCAACACAGTTACCACAACGCACAGGTATAATATGCATTTTACACTACTAAAAGAATATATTTACTTGATCAAATAACATGTAGCACATGGAAATTAACTCTACTTACGTTATCTCTGTTCACAATAACACTTTTTAATTTCCTGCTCACAAACTCGAAACCAATCTCCAGAAGCAGCTTATGGAGGGAAGTTCATTTTAAATGTGGAAGAGCGGGATCAGAGTTAACTGCCAACAGCACTTTGTTTAAGGTGGGGTTCATTGTTAACAAAGAACTGGTGAACTTATCGATGGATTGCAGATCTCACAAATTCGTCGAAACTACATCCAACATTTGCCTGGCACGTGGTTGCTTTTCACCGGGAGTTCTGACTTCACCAACTGGGGATTTTTCTTTGCGTGCACTGTAAATACTTGCAACTGACACACCGGTAAACTCAGATGTTAATTTCATCATGTCTTCGATAGCAAGTTCGGGATATTTCTCACAGAACTTGTTAAACATATTCCATATTATTGTATTTTCACTACTTCGCAATGGTTGCCGCACTTATGTTTCACAACACTCACTTGTTCCGCCATGTTAACACACGTGGCTTTGTTTACATCTCCTCTAATCTCTTGATGTACAGAGTATAGGTATACAATGCCAGACCTTAGAACCATCCTTGATTCAGTGCTTCCAAGCTCCATTAGAAGGCGACACCCAGAAAAAATCTTCTGTAAACTAGATTCAATTATAACGTTGGACTTTGGCAATGGACATGCCAACGGAATTACACGAGATGCTGTTTCGGAACATAATTACCTTAGTTGAAACTGATACAAAACAGTTTGTTGATGAAAGTGAAAATCCGTTGAAGTGAGTTAAAGTGTGAGATGTACGCACAGGCACAGCTAAATGTAGCGAGGAAAGGGACCAACATCTTGGAAAGTGGAACAAAGAATTATTACTTCATGTGAAGGAAAGTGTCAGGCAAGTTATCAGTAGAGCAAAGAGTAACTTGTTGCTATGGTTATACATAAATAAAAGGTTTCCATGTAAATAATTGAATGTTTTTTTGGAACAGTTTTTTGGAAACTAATAGTTTTGAACAGAAATTATTGGAGCTCTTAATAAAATTAACTATTTTCCCCAGCTTAAATTTTGTCAGGGAAGGCATGCAAGGCCATTAGCAGAATACAGAAATAATAGCTAGATAAATAGCAAAGTGTATATTAGGTTAGATTAGGTCTAGGTTAGTGCTCCGTCTGATGTGCAGTCCCTAGTTTTAGTTATTTCGTATTGCTGACATATTGATCCTCACTGTGTATGTGCAGTGTGTGAAAGCAGATTCACCAGTGTCAAGGAGACACTGCTGGGATTGTGTGTTGTGGTAGCTTGCTTTTGAGTCTATACTGCTTGGTAAGGGGGGGGGGGGGGGCTAAAATAGTTGCAGTTGCTCTTAATTTGCTGCAGTTACACACCTTACCAAAGTAAAAGTTAATTCCAGAGATGATGTTTTATAAGATATTGATTTAATTACAAATATTAAGGAATTTTGCATGCATGGTCATTTATTTGTTAGTTTAGATGCAACATTATTAACTTGAAGCATTTCACAATGGTCTCCATCAAAAGCTACTGAAGATACATTTCAGTTATGTTGTATTGAATACTAATATTCAGGCTTAGGCTTTCACGGCTGGCGTTAATCCAATAAAGGTAGATTTCGGGCTTGTAGGCCGTGGTCCAGTCAATGAATTGTCTGATGTTTTGCCCAAGACTACGTTGGGCATCTTCAGAATGACTCCTGGCTGGTTAACAACTAGAGGGTGATTCAAGTTTCAAGTTTTATAATAAACTTTTATAATAAAGTATTGTATTGTAAGTATTTTATAATAAAGTATTGGCCTGGTGCCGGTACATGGGGCCCTCATCTCCTATTGGTTGTTTGTACTCCAATCACTACTTTGTGGCTGTGAGAACTGCCACATGATTGGTTCTGTTGGCGTTAGGTTTTGTATTGTCTAGCAGTCTTGGGCGAAGCATCAGACAACTCATTGACTGGACCACAGCCTACAGGCCCAAAACCTGCCATTTTTTGGACATTGAATACTAGTCTGAGATAAGGTATATACTTCCAAATGCAGCAACTGATGTTTTCAGGTCCAGCCAAACAATATTACACACATTGTGACAGTTGTTCTATCATCTAAAACCTTCAAATTTTCATTCATATCTAAATAAAACATTCACATGCTCAATATCATTTTGCCTTGTTTTCATGACTATTTTTTATTGTATACTTGTTAATGCTTATTGACAAAAAAGTGTAAAACTAAACCCTAAAATTAATGTACAGTTAAAAATAAATCATCCTATGAATGACTATTAATGTACCCAAAGTGAACCAGACCACACACAGTGAACCAGATTTTGGGGCTCTTTTCTTGGAATCCTATACAGGTTAATATTTCTGTTATCCTGTGTATTTGGACTTGGAAAAAAGGTGTCAAGATAAATATTCATATTAAGTGATCGTGTAATATTGAGATTAAGTGAAGGATTGACATTTGCCTATCATTGATAAGGCACTTGGTTCAAATTTTGTTCCTGCAACTGCTTTCTTTTTTGCTGCAGTAACTTTTAACCCTAGCATTACCAGAGGGGCGGGGGGGCTAGGTACTTCATGGCAACCTTCTGTAATTTTTTAAATTCTGTCTTAATTTTTTGATTAAAGGCATGTTTTTGTGAATCACTGTGTCTACTACAGAATTATGCATTTTTTTCAAGGTAATCATTGTTGGTCTTTCTGAGAAATAATGAAATGTCAAGGTGGTCATAAAGTACTGCCCCATCAGTATAATGTGATTCATATAAAAAAGCAAAAAAGGAATACTTAAACTATGTTAAATGTTACCTTTATTAATATGACCAGATATAATACCCAGTTTTAAAATAAACTAGTTTTAAAATTGCTCAGGCATTTTGTTAACTGTGGTGGTCACAAAGTACCCCATCATTGGTAGTATAAATTGTGGAATAACGCTTGGCATTACTAGGGTTAACAGGCTTTTAGTAAGCTACACTTTACCTTAAATGCAGACACTTCAACTCAAGGATGTGCTAGATTTTGGGTTTCCAAATAGAAGTAAAAATGAAACAAGTGGTCTAAAAATGATTCCTGTTCTAAGCGTATTACATCTCATTTGACACCAGTTTCTTTTGGTATTTTAGTTTTTGTCATAGGCCTGTGCTGCTTTGCAGTATTGATTTTAACTAATTTCTGAGTGTCCCCAATGTTTTTTAGCATTAGTGATAGCTTTTACATTTCTTTAACCCAAGGACACACAGTAAGAGGTGCCAAGGAGCATTTGGAATCGCCAGGTGTGCACTCTGTGGTGTTGAAAAAATAATGTGACCGTAGCACTCAGAGAGTGTTTATCACTATTAGCCAGTTGGAATATGTTCGACATGTGGTGAATAAAAGGTTATAGCTACTATCCATAGCAAAAAGAACGTTTCGTTCCTCCTTCCAGGGTGCAGTCGATTTCCTTAATATGTTACGATGACTATAGGAGAGAGATTTCAATAACAAGTGAGCAGTGAGCAGTGTCTTCCATCAGGGATTTGTAAATTTATATTCCCCAATTATACAGACTTTCCTGTCAATAACTTAGTATACCTACTATGCTCTTTGTATTTGTATGCCATTATTAAGTATGCTCCTTAGGTTTTGATTGAGACCATTGTTAGTTCAGTGAGCTTGCAAATAAGAAAATTTAGGTTAATTTAGTGAACTGAGTGTTTAGAATTAGTCTAATTTTTAGAAGGTTATCTGCTTTTTATCCAAGGATTCAAGCCATACACAGCTAAATTGCTGCTTATGGGAATCAAAAAGGCATCCATGATAAATTTGTATGTCACTATTGATTTGACATGTAATTACTTGTGATTTTATATCAAAATGGCTGCTTTTTCAATGTTATAAATTTATTTTCATGTTCTAGTAGACTGTAAATAGAATACCATATGTATAGTGGCACAGTTTTTGGCATAAAAATTAATAATTTGAAGCTAAAGCAGGTATTTGCAGAGAAAAACTGGAGTTTGAGGTTTGAGCTGTTCTCACTCATGAGCAGAACAAGTTCAGACACAAGCATCAACAAATGGTTAGAATTGTTGAGCTTCAAACTGTTACCAGCTGTTCTGTGGAGCATTTTTACTCCAGGGATGGGCAATGTTGAATTCCAGCCGCATATCCTAGATGGTATGTTGTCTCAATTTTGTTAATGAAGCTTATTTTAATTTGATGTTCTAAAGCAGTGAATTTTTTGGATTTTTTTAGACACTGACTCAGAGCTGGGGGCCAGTTTACTTGTTCGTGAGTATAATTTGGTTTTCTGATTATCAAAATTTGAACCTTTTTTTTTTTTTGTTTCTTCCGGTTCTAACGTTCGTTTTTATTTTGTTATATTTATTTGCCCATCCCTTTACAATTAACAGTTTAATGGAGCAGTTTGTCTCTCACATTGACTAACAACTCGGTGGCAGCACGTTTATTTTGAGTGTACCTTTTGTTTTATTTTTCGTTTTTACGCAACTCACCATCCTAAAAGAACGAACAAGTTGGTCATAAAATGTTGCTTGTATGAGTAGAAAAACCTGCGCTTTTGTTAGCAACGTGTGTTTGCAACTAACTTAGCACTTTTGCTAGTTGTATGGGGGAATTACAAACCACGGGATATTTGTTGTGTTCTAAGTGTACGGACTGTTGACAGATTACAGTGGAACTCGATAATTCGAACCGTCGTTAATTCGAAGCTTTTTCTTGCTTCCTTGAATTTTGCATTAAAGCAATGTATAAAAAAAAATCACAAGCAGTTCTAATTTCATTAGGGGCGTGGGGTGGAATAGCTTTCTTAGCTGCCGGCCTTGAACTTCTATATATGCTCCTACATCCCCTTGTGTAAAACACGTGCGCCTTTAACTGTCGCTTGAGCTTCCTACTGTCTCTTTAGTAAACCGGGTGTCCAGTATAAGATTCACTTTTTCGCCGTCGTTCGAGAAGTTGAAAAGGGCTTGAAGAACAAATCTGAAATCGCGAAAGAACACATTGTCAGCTTATCTGAAGAATGAGAATTGAAATAGTCGAAAAAGAGTGAGACAACTGGAAAATGCTGATGTCGACGAGTGCTTATTGAAGTGGTCTAAGCAAGCACGGAACAAAAACATTTAAGTACGGGGGGGGGGGGGTATTCGCCTAAAGCAGAAGTATGGGTACATGTACTAGAACTGCTGAAGTGTCAATTTTAGAAGTAGCTTTTGTAATTCGATTTTTTTCTTATTTCTTAAGCTTCGAATTATCTAAGTTCCACTTTGTATCATTGTTGTGACGGTGTGTAGGTTTTCATCGCCCAACATTTCACTTGCTCCTGATGCAAATTGTTAGGTTTACGTGCCAGGATTTGAACATGCACACAGAAAACCTTTATATAGTGCCTTAGTCACAGCAACCTAATTGGTTAATTATTTGATGTATTTCCTTAGTGAAGCGCGATTAGTAGTTGGACGGAGAGAAGCACGTAAAAATGCGGAAATACGATATTTACAAATAGAAGTAGTAATGCAATTGATGCGTAGGTCTAAATTTGTAATTATCGCCCCAAGGAACTGTCTAACAATGGCGAGTGTTTAGTTGTTAAAATAGCACAGTGAATGGTGACAACGCATCACGCATCCTAAATCGGTGACTCCATTGTTTGTCTGGTGTCCCCTCCAAAGAAAACAAGAGAGCATTAACCCGCGCACCATGCATGCATTTCGGATTTTCTTAATGAAAAATGAAGAGAAGCTTACAAAGGAAATGTCAAAAATTGAATCTACTGGGTATGTTATTTACAAGGACTAGTGCAGTTCTTATACATGCATAGTTTTTATCTCGGGTAATGCAGGGGAAAGGTTTGCATAAATCTGTATTTTGAGGCCAGAAGACGCTTTCGGATGGAGTTGGCCTATAGCAGTTTCTCTCATAAACGTGCTCCTCACTGCAAAAAGTTCGTTTTGCGTAACTGCTATGAAAACGTTTAGCAACCGTGAACTGCCTTGCAAATGTATGGCCTGTTATCTTTAAGATGTTTTGTGTGAAATTATTTCAGAAATTGCGCCCTATTATATGGAGCTTAAAGAGGGGGGGGGGTGGTAAAATTCGAAATTTTCTGTCTTGTTTGGAGTTAAGCAAGATCGATCGTTACAAAGCAAAGCTCGGGCTTTTATCACTTCAACAAATTGTAGTATACCTATACTTTTGATACTGTGATTTTTTTTTTTTTTTTAACTACTAGCGGTTTTACTAACACAGGCATTGTGTTGGTTCGAAACTGGGATGTCCGTCGCGTTGCAAGGTTAGCTGATTGAGTGGTGTGGCGCTTTCAGTGTTGAAGTTTCAATGTCAACTTTGTGCTCGATACGTTGAGCGTCGACAGTGTCGTTGGCTTTTTCGATTCTTGCTGCTTTCTCTTCCACACGTCACACGTCAAGCAGAAAGCCAACCACTCAAAATTTAGCGCTGGAAAAATGTCCCTGTTACTTTTGGCCACAAAAAAAAAAAAAAAAAAAATACATTCAGAGTACAGCAGCTCAACCGGTGAAGTCTGCAAAGTGAAGGAAGTCCTAGTTTCGAACGAGATAACTTGCATTAAAGCATATTCAGAGCTTCTCTGCCCAATTTTGGTAAACTTTCTATTTTGTAATTTACTCGAGCTATAGTTTAAGTCACCATATAGGATTGGCTGTAATGGAAGTTTCAGAAAAAATGAATTTGTCGTGAATTCTTTATGATCTTTTGGTAATTTTATAGCTCAGCGAATTTGGCCAAGGAAATCCGCTTAAAACTGAAGGCAAAACTGCAGCTCACAGCTGGAGTTTCAGTTAGAAAGCGCGATTCAGGAAGAGATTGATGACTGCACGGAAACCATGAACTATCGGATTAGCCAACCGTGTTTTCTAGCTGTTGCCAACTGTTTAAAAATAAATATTCGGTAGACAAGTGCCGCTCACCAGAAAAAGTTTCCGCGCTTAGTTAAAATAGATTTTTTCCCCTAAACCTGACTAAACAGAAAACGTTTCTTATAAAGGAATAAAGCAGCTAAAATGTAGACCTAGCAAAGACAAAATAGTGTAAATGCGATTAGCACTAATCACACTGGATTAGTATTGGCTGCTCCGTTGGTAATGCAATTTCACATTCAATCTTTCATATCAGGTATACCTCTATCGTTGTTTGGAGTTGATTCAAAATGTAATTATCGGACGGGAAAAAATTGGATTGGAGTCGGAGGTTGTGGAGTATTGCGTAATAAATTTATTCCGTAATTAAATTTGTTACACGAGTCTAGCATTATAATAAATGAAATAATAAACAGTGGAAGCTGTGACATGTTCAGAGAAAAGAGCGCTGGGAAAATGCGATTAGTGTTTTCCAATAACAAATTCATAAATTAGGAGCTTAAAGTGGATGAAATATGTAGGCGGCTTTCGCAGGAAAGTGTTTCAAAATCAGGCTCTGGATGTGTCATGGTTTTAAATTTTAACACGTGCTCCAGAAACTATCCCAGAATCCATGGAAATGGTAGATATGGTGGATAATATAAATATTATACACACCAATGTATATGGAACCCACTTCAAAGAGTTTTGAAAGCCTAAAATGTTTTGTGAAATCCATGAAACATAGAGATGAAAGGAATGCTGAGTAAAATGTAGTGATAGGGTGCATAAGCTAGTGAGCTCTGTAATGTAATTCATAAAGAAAGTATGAAAGTTCAGTTTCGTGAAAAATGTTTTATGTCTCGCGAATCAATCGTGCTTTGGCAAGCCTATCTTTCCGGCATAGCGTAACTTATGGAACAGCAAGAAATGACCTCTACCATTCCGTTTAAGGTTATCCATATGTGAAATTTCGAAAATCCACAGTTTCAATTTTATTCATTTGAAATTTTAATGCAGCAGTTGAAGCAGTTTTATTTGTGTGCGCTTAATGAGTGTTTCTGGGCCGAAATGTAACAAATTTTGAGAAAATAAATCTATTTTGATACTTCGGGGTTTTCTTTGTTCTTTCTCTTTTTATTTCTTTCCTTTTTTCTTTCTTTCTTTCTTTATTTATTTATTTATTTCTGTCTTTGTTCTCTTTTTGAGGGGTCTAAAATGAAATTCAGGCAATTGCTAATTTTATTCCGGGATCAATGTGTGTTAAGGAAAAATAACTCGAATATTCAAGAGATAGAATGTTTTAATTTGGTTGTTTTTGGTGTTTCGTGTGCGATACGTCGGGTGTATAACAAGTTTTTGTATACTCTAACACCTACCTCACAACAGAAATGTGAGCATGAAGAACGGAATGTGTCAAACGTGATACAATCGGTGGCCATGACTTCATTTTAATTAAGAATTTATTTAAGGTCGTTTTGACAACGCGCTCTTATCACGACCATACATAAAAATACATCATAAATATCACCTTACAATTATGTATACAAGTATGAAGTTATTAACGACTTATTCATAGAGCGAGGGCGTGGGGGTCGGTCTGGGTGGCTCAGTTGGTTAGACGCTGGCCTACTGATCCCAAGGTCGCGGGTTCAAACCCGGCCCAGGCCGATGGTTTCTAAGTGTGCTTAAAAACGACAGCTCCATGTCAGTAGATTTACTGGCATGTAAAAGAACTCCTGCGGGACAAAATTCCGGTACACAGGCGACGCTAATATGATCCTGGCAATTGACAGCGTCGTTAAACAACAAAATAATTTGTAATTTTTTTTGAGGGCGTGGGTGGGGGGGGGGGAATCTGACGTATCAAGTGGCACAGGGAGCGCAAGAGATTAATACAGTATAATATGCACATTAAACTTGGTGCATAGTTTTAGTTTACTTCCCGAGACATGTTAATTTCTTTGCTGTATTGAAATTGCTCCATATGATGTAATGACAATTATTTTTTGAAAACTTAATAATTCAACACTAATAACGGGTGATCCGAAAGACTGAACCGGCTGCGTTGTGTTTCGCCTGTACACGTCCTCGGTGCTCGTCCCCGACTGTTCTATTGAAATCTCAACAATCAGTATTATTATTCAATAACCTACAACTAAGCATGTTGATAAACATTTAATTTATTTTATTATCCTGTTATTTATAAGGGGGCATATAAAATGTTATTAATTTATATCGAAAAGTAACATCGTGTGGAACTTTCAAAATGAGAATGTGCGGACAAATGAAAACCTGAGAGAAGAATTTTAAAATAATAAGGCTGAAATAAAACTGACTTTCTGCTGTTTAAAAAGCATTTAGTGCATATAATGGTCCCTTCGTGTTTTTCAGCTCCTCTGCAGCCAATTTAGTACCATTTGAAGGTTTCCGAGATCTCTAGGAAGGTTAGCTAACTTAAATGTAGACTATCGTATCGTTTTCACTGTAATTTTATAGGAAGCTAGGAGTACGAACTGGCAAATGAATTGCTATGACATGTTTAGAAGGAAAGTAAAGCTATAGAAGCTACATAGAATTAAAGTAGAAGGTATCTAGTGTTTAGGAACATGAAAGTCGATATTTATGAGTTCTGTTAATTTTGACTTTTTATTGACATATGGGTATCCCAAAATATAAGATTGTTTACGGTAATAATTATATATAGAAACGCCGTTCTAAAGAGGTGAATCGATATTAAGCTAGAAGGATTAGTTTTTCCATGCTTATATGCACAATCAAACGGACAGATGTGTTACTAGGGAAAATTAACAATAGTATGTACTAAGCCTGGCATTGAACCCTGAGCAAAGACCATCGCCAATATCGATATATTAAATTAGTCAAGTTCTGGAAGTGCGTTCAACCAAACTACTTCGAAAATGTTTAATACTAAAAAGTTACTTAACACAATTTGTGTACTTTAATGAGGTCTATATTTTACCTTCTGATCGTTTTTGGCTCTCTTTTGGATTCCCACTCAGTGTCTGTTTCATACGTATGGTACTTCAATCAAAATTGAGAAGCTAACGGATACTTTAACTTGTAGAGGCTACTTTACTATGGGGGGATTTCGTGAAATCTTCGCGCTGTTGATCTAAAATGCGACTTTCGGTTTTTCAGTTACACTATTCACATACATGGACATTTGTTTCTAAATATTTTTTCGAAGTTCAGACGACACATATTTCTGGTCTCGATATAAAAATGTTGGGCGCAAAAGAATACCTCTACTTGCAACACGCAAGCACCAGAGGAAATTGCACAGCATGAATGCAAATATGTCAACATACTGAACTATATTTCTGCTCTTGTGCCCCTGACAGGTATTCTTCCGCGTTTCGCTTCCTTCCTGGCTCTCGTGATTGGCTTCAGTTGTCAAACAAGCTCTGTGCAATGCAAGGATAGGTTATTAAAGCGATATAGGAGGCATATTTATACCGAAGCATCCTTGCTTCTTTTGTTAATAGGAATTACCTTACATTCCTCATGTATTAACTCCGTTACGTAATTATTTATTTTATTCACTGAATTATCATAATATAAATGACAATTATTTTCGAATATATTAAAATAAATATTCATGTTAAGTAAGGAACTATTTTGCATCGCAGAACACCTATACCACGACATAAGCCACTGAGGGGTGAGTATGGCAGACACAAAATTCAATGGCGGCTAATACCTGACCATTATTTTTCCTGTTGTGCATATAGATTTTGTGGGCGCAAATGACAGACCACCGGCTTTAGAGCATGATTTCACAGCGTATTTACTGTACAACACCGCAAGGTGTCGCAAGCCCGGCTGGATGTGTAGAGACACCCGCTATTAAATTTTGTGCCAGTCATAGTTACGTAACAGTTGAGAGATACCAAGAAAAGTTACACAGAACAGACTTTGGCGGAGAGATTATTTAGTAGATTGATATATAATTGCATATCACTAGGCTTTGAGCGTATCGCGGTCACAAGTTACCGATCACATAGCGTGACGTCATTGCCCCAGTACAGTGACAGCACAAAGCACGCTGCCTACAGTGCATAGTGTCTCTGAAATGTGTTCCGTAGTTCCACACACAGAGTACAATGCCTGCAGCACGAAAATTTAAATATTCACGTGTTGCTAAACTTGTACAAGAATTTGGGAGTAAATATTTTACTGGAAATGGCGACAGCATTGCATGTAAGTTACGCAACAAGGTTATCTACAACGTTTGAGCGTTGACTGTACCTGGCCTCCTCTGTGTTGTGATCATGTGAAATACTGAACCCCTCCCACTTGTTATAGTCCAAACTCCGCAACTTTTCGTTCTCTGTATTAAGGTTCGTTCCCTACGTATCACCATGCTCATGTAAGGGGGGAAAATAATCGCTCTGGAGTTGAAATGCCTCTTATTTTATGACTACAGTATATAAAAACATCTTCTCCTGTTTAGTGTAATTGTGATCAAATATATAGCTAATAGAGCTGTCCTTGATAATTAAAGTGGGACGAATTCCCCTATTTTTTGTATTTTAATTAAGGTCTTTGTCCGTTCAAGAATTCTTGTAAGAATGTTTTGTCATTTTTAGAATACTACCTTCCCACACTTCTTTTAAACAACACACAAAATCAATAAACTATCCAAAACATGTTGACTAAGGGAAATTTGGTCAATCACTTTCAAAAGTTAGGTTACTGGGTATGGAGTGTGTTTAACATTGTGCTACGTCGCTGGAAATGTTCTCACGTAATCTTCGTGAGGCTTTGCTCATTAAGACTGATATCGATCTAAGTTAATAGCTGTAATTTAGACTATACGTATACGTTGGTCATGAAACGTAATGCGTGGTTTTACCCAAGATTCTTTTATGGAATTTTATTGGTAGCCAGAGGAGCAAAATGATAAGAAAAATTGTACATGTCCAGGAAATCATTGTTTAGCTTTAGGTATCTACCCACCTTGCACTGTAAAATAGACCAAGACTGTTCCAAAAGCACTTAGCTTTGTGTCTGTTTCCACGATACAGATACAGTTCATGCCAGGTACTTAAATCTATGTAACCGCTATCAGTGTAACATAATATGATTGCACATTGCATAATATATGCGGGGAAGGTGTGTTTGTCATGCAGCCAGTAAAGAATTTTCATTTAGTCTGAACGGTTTTTCAAGTTCAACTTTGAAAAATGTAGGTAAATTTTGGCAAAGTTGACTTGAGATTAAATCAAAATTTTGTTTTAAAAAATGAGTAGAGCAATATTTCCGAAACAGACCTACCTCCCCTGACATCCATCAGACCATACCGTCGGTTATTTAACCTGAATTCCCCTCTTCCAAATCACGGGTGGTAGGGGTCGTGACCAAGTTTTATATTCCTTTAAGAGCCCAAAGGCCAAAATTGGTAAAATAAAGTACATGTTTAGTTTATTGGGTAGAATAAGTTACATTTTTAGTTTATTGTGCAACTTATAAAGTGGAATATCCTCTTAGACTTGATGCATATTTTATTTTTCTGGGCACAATGCTTACGTTTTAAATGCAGTTTTAAGAGCGGTACTGCATCTCCCATTTTGTATTGCGAATTGTGCACCGTTCCACAGAAAGTCAGAGTTCCTAAACACAAGCCCAGTTTTAGAGGAGGTTGTGCTCAGCGAATTGGCACTAGATACTGTTAAATATGGCATTTTCTGTGTGTTCAAACCGTTAGTTTTGTTCTATTATGTTTGCTTTGAACAGCTTCTTCTATGAATGGTATTTTCTGATATAAATGATCCGTTTTCCCAAATTATTGTAGGTAGCTAAATTTAGCAGTAGAGCAATAAAACAATGAAAGTGGCTGATTATTTTAAAACATGGTGATATTTGTTAATCAAAGGACTTGTCATTCATGCATTTGTTCTAAACATCCAGTCTAGCATCCTGTCGGAATGGGTGACGGCTCTGACCTGCGGATTCCAACGTGGCGCAGGCCGATCGACAGCCGAGTCTGTATATTTGTCACTGAGGAACCAAATAGGTGGCGCTGATATGATCCTGGAAGTAGACATTGTCGTTACGTATTGAGTGTGGGGTTGTGCTCGTCTTTAATAGTTTCTGAGATAATCGGTCATAAATTAACAGATTTAGAATGGGACATTCAATCTTCCCTTACATAAAACCTTATATTCTGTATTTGGGAAACAGCAGATAAAGTTGAGTAATTAAATGCACTGAAGTTTCCATTGAGAGAACTGGTCGGTTGATAGCCCTGGGAGGTCTTCAGCGCTAACTAATGGAAATCGTGGTAAATGGTTGTCAGGTTTTGTGGTCCACTTGGTTTTCACGAATCAAACTTTCAACTGCTTCTTAAGTAAATTTCCGGTCTATGTCTCCTATATACCGAAACAAATACAAGTAGAAGACAAACATTAAGAGGAAATAGTTATGAGAGGAAACAGAAAAATAAGGATATCCTGGAAGGGAAGTTAAAAATACATAGTTTCATACCGTTTGTAAACATCAGTATTTAGTGGTCTGAGTTATTAGAGAAATAATTGTGTTCAGGATTACCAGCATTACAGATGTTCATCCAAGTCGGAATCGTGGGAGTAAAGAGGCATAGAGGTGTGTAGGCAACCTAGCATGCTGTTGTCATTATACCAACTGCTTCTTATATCAGGGTTCACGACTTTGCTATAGCTATTTTCACATCATGAAGGCACAACGGGCTCTTATGGACCCCGTTATTCTTATGGAAGATTCAGGTGCGCCGTTGCCAAATTTGCGTGTTTTCAAATGTGACTAAGATAAAGTATGAACATGCATTTCGGTGTAAAATGTGTCGAAGAATACTATGGTATGCACGATAAACCTTTTATGTAATTGTACATTTTTTTAAAATAATAAAATGTAAAAATTTGTTGAAAGCAGATTTTTTAACATCTTTCTCGCTCCGCACGTTTAAACATGGCTTTAAACCGAAATAATTGCAATGAAAAAA
Organism: Tenodera sinensis; assembly: GCA_030765045.1. Lineage (NCBI taxonomy): Eukaryota > Metazoa > Arthropoda > Insecta > Mantodea > Mantidae > Tenodera > Tenodera sinensis. The sequence goes on along the minus strand of CM060962.1, from coordinate 96,162,453 downwards.
ATCTGGATTATTTGCTTGCTTTTATAGGCCACGTTAGTATTTAGATTATATCAATATGTCTAAACATATTTTTTTTTAAAAAAATAAAGTTTAAAATAAAGTGTTAAGATTCTTTGTTTATACAGTAGAAAATGTCGTCGCTGGCTAATTCTCGTTCTGTAAGTCTACGTAAAAACTTCCAGCGACAAAGTTGTCAAGAAAATAACGAAATTATTTTTTATATAAATATAGAACATCTCCAGTAACAAGCCATCCATAAATCACCATTTAAAGGCAAATGTTTTTAGCGCGCCAACCGCACGGCCAACACCACCCGGTTCTTCTGTCTTGCAGATGTGTGGCAGTTGAAGGGCCGATAAGGGATTGTACTTCAGTGGAGGTTTTCAATAGGTTTCGGGGATTTGAGGTGTGAGCGAGTTTTACAAGTTCTCTGGTAATCGTGTGCATTGCAGTAAAGTGATCAGTGCGCAATGGATCGCAGAAGAAAAGGCGAAATTATTAAAAGTAGTGAGCGAAAAGCAATTCTTAGGGTGTATGATTATTTAAAGGAAAAGAACCCCGGACACAGTGACTCGTTTGTTAGTGAACTTTATAAGGCGACTGGAGTGAGTAGGCGTACAGTTTTTAGATTAACAAAAGAATATAAAAAGTGTAAGAGTTTATTATAAGGTATTAATATAATATTAGTAATAATAATAATAGTAATAATAATAGTAATAATAATAATAGTAATAATAAGAATAAGAATAATAATAACTAATAATAAACTTGGTTGTGAGCAAACGCGGTAATCACATTGGCGCAACATATGTGGCAACGCCGCGCTGATTCTCCATAAGAGCCATTGTGCCTTCATAACGTGAAAACTCCTTTAGGAGTATGGAACAAAGTTAAATGGGAAGGAAATCTCACAGTACTCGTTCATCGCAGAAAATGTTGGCAAAGAAAACGGCTTTTGTAATCGTTTCATTTTGTACCATTTGCACTATATAGGGTTGGACAAAGTTAGTATGTTATACATGGATGGCCAACCCAATTATGAATATTTTCAGCAAGATGGGGCTCCTGCTTACCAAACATGAACTGCGAGACTTTTTAGCCGCAACATTTCCAAATAAGTGAACAGCGCAAAGGAAATCAACTGAATGTCCAACAAGATATGTCCCAATGGGTTTCTCTCTTAGGGGTGTTGCAGTACGTACTACTGATGACGTGACTCGGTTCATCAGGTAGGCAAGCCATGAAATAGACACCAATAAGGAACCGAGAACTAAATCTGCTTGAGTGGAAAACCTACACTACAATAATACGTAAATGCTGAAGACAAGAGAATATTGTTACGTTTTATTTCATAACTCTATATTCTATTATATTAGGTTGTGTTTTGTAGATATGTGCTTTTTCATTACCATAAAAGTAATTTTACTCGCACTTGTATAGTAGATATTTGAAGAACTCGCCAGAAAGTGCCTTCCACATGGAATCATCTTATGTTGAAACATTATTTACATGACATCTGATAAGTATTCCATGCTGACAATGTTAGCTTGGCTTCGCGAATTTGCAAACTACCGGTATTTTTGACACCAAGTTACGTATTATGGGGAGAACACTAAAACTTTTGACTGTGTTAGAAATAGTTTGCCTCGAGGTGAGAGATCATTGAATGTAATGTAGTTTTTGTTCTAAAACTTATTACATATTTTATCTTTAAAGTAATGCGCATTTTTGCCCTCCAAGGCTTTGTGTATAAAAGTGTTGGGAAGTAGTAATTTATCAGTTTAACAACAATGTGTTGTCACACATTTCAAGATTGACTGCTTTTCCTTTATTAAAATTCTATTACAGCAATACTTTTGAAGCGAAACATTTAAAACGTCAACTTTTTTGACCATTTCTAGAAGGTTCAAATCTGCAACATGCTTGATTACTAAATCGTTCAGAGCATGTGGCCGAACAATTTTAGAAGGTAAAAATTGAATTTACATTTTGAAAACGCGTTGGGATTATGAGGGCAGTTAATGAAATTCAACGGCATGTAAGTTTGTCGCTGTGAATACGGTACAAACGTATGTTGGCAGAGGAGTTCTGATAACATTCGTTTTGAGATAAGCCACAGAAAGCTCGAAGGAAAACAGTGAAGAGAGTCCTAGTTTGGTTGTAATACAGCTGAAATTTTCCCATATCCATCATAAAACGCTGCTTGCGGAAATAATTCAAGCAAACTTTGTAACACGTTATATAACACTATGTTGAGAATGAGAAAAGTGGAATAGCATTGTGATAGGAATAAAGCACGAGCTGTGTGTGCCATTTCAACTGTGGCCGGTCTATCACTTAACCTAACAAGCATTCTCTGGCAGATAACACAATCTGGTGTGAGAGACCCTTGCATTAAGAATTAATAGCATGAGAACCCAGTAATGTGTTTTCACCATTTAACACTATTCTTGATCAAAATAAAAATTGTGCTCTGTTAAATACAGCTGTGGCAGGTGTTTGAGGCCGTTGTAAGAGCATTTAACGGCTGGGTTGCCTTTGTTCCAGTTAACCACAGTAGTAAATATTTTATGATCTATTCTTCCTTTGGTTTAATTTTGATATAAAAAGATCAACGATGCTGAAAACAATAACTCTTATCATTGCATGCAACAGGATTGCATGACCTAACCAGCTAAAGCCCTGAAGCAAAGGGCTTGAAACTTTTATTATTTGAGAGACAGTTCTCGCGGTTGGCGGATCATACGTTCATGAGAATGAAGGTACTGCATGATGACGTTTGTTTCAACAAGCTATGAAAGTGTTTTCACTGGATGACAGTTCTTGAGAGCTAAACGCCAGTCGTCCACCTCCGCAATGTAATAGTGTGTCCGGCAATCTTCGAAACTTTCGAACCCCGGGCACATTCGTCTCTCTGATTGTCTCTCCATTAGTGAATGTTTATTCTGGATTATTCCAATGGAAACCCCCACCTAAATAATGACGGCTGATTAAAGATAACCGACGAAAGAGACCCAATAAGAATGACAAATTCCTCAAAATTGTAAATTTAGTCATGCTGCATTTTTGGGTAAATAATTGTAGCATGAGCTATTTGATTTGTGGAATAATGTTAGTAATGAAAGACTTGGACGTGTTACACGAAGTGGGTGGTAGTGATCAACCGTAGCAGCCTGGTAAGGAACGAAATGTAAAGAAAGTAGCTGTTTTCCGGAAGTGCACGAGATGTTGCCTTAGGACGAGCGCAGCTGGCCATTCTCTTTGATTTTCTTTGTGCCTGTTCGTTAGAATACTGGCACAGTGCCCCATTTGTTTTGGCTACTAGTCAAATCATCTGTCCCACCTGAAATGTCAAAACTGCTAAGCGTTTGCAACGAGTGAAATATTTACAACTCTTCAGGATATATAATACTGATATGATCAACTGTTTTCGGTATCGGAATGACACAATTGAACTAATGTGTCTGCAGTTGTTTGAAGCATTTGCAGCGGTAGTCTGCAGAGTTACAATCAATCTTTGAATACTACTAAACTGTCGACACAATTTGGAAAAAGAATTATGGTAGAAGTCCTTAAACATTGTAGAATCAGCATTAAGGTGATATGTTGCTTACCTTCGCTAAACCCAACACGAACTTTCATTTCTATCCTGTATACTTAAACCAGATAAGCATCAATTCACTCAGTTAGCAGCGAGTGAATTTATCATATCGGTGGATTATATCTCAAATTGTGTTGCAGTAATGGCAAGAAAAAGCGTATATTCGAGGTGGTAGGTACTTGCTTCGGCCAGACGTTAACCAGGGATTCTACATGATGAGTGTAACAAATATGTCCAATAAATTGTCAATAAAGAACCGTTTCGCCGAAAAAAAATAATTTATGACAAATATTTGGAGCCATCTAGCTTGAGGAATGGATATAAATGGTTCATTATTTAGTAATCGTCGCTCAAACATTGTGTGAACAACGCTGTAATGCATTTCTACCTTGATTCTAATGAACTTAGTCACAATTTAATGTTAGCGTCATGTAAAGTTTAATTTCTAAGATAGATGTGGCAAGGTCACGTTAACATTAAATTATTGCTAAATTTATTCGATTTGGGGTAGAAAATGCTTTACAACATTGTTCACAGACAGTGAAATAAATCATTTATAGCCATTCGTCAAGAAGCTAGACGGCTCCATATATTTGACACATTTTTTTTTTCTTTTGCGAAACGGTTTTTTATTGACAATAATTGTATTGGACATATTTGTCACACTCATCATGTAGAATCCCTGGTTAACGTATGGCCGAAGCAGTATCTTCCATTCGGTATATATGCCAAATCAAATCTACTTTACATTTACTAGAGTAAGAATTAAGCTATGAATCAATAGGAGGAAAAAATGACAGTAATCCTAAAAGTATTACGCTTATAATGCTCGTTATGTTTAATAAATCGTTATATAAACTTTTTCAGCACTTAACATTAATGTTTGCGTTCCAAGCATAGTCCGTAATTCACTTAGGATATTTGCAAATCTACAAAACGAAGCGTACATTAGCCTCTTCCTATTAGACAGCCTCGATCCGCCACTGCTTAAATTTCCCTATATCATTTCAAACATAGTAGTATCCGTTTTGGTTCCTCCGTTGTGATCACTAGCGAGCCACTTCTTCAGATTCTATTGAGAGTGGAGATTGCCACTATGAGTGGAGAAACCATTCAACGACCTTCATTCGTTGGCTTATCTAATGAAAAACCTATGTTTGCCCTTCGTACTTTGAATTTAATGAAGAATAAACTCCTATATATCTTGAATACGAGATCTATGGCCACTCCAACATACTAACGCAAATAAAACTGCAATTTAACAATAAGAGACGAAATTAAAATAGTAATATTTATAGTAACTATTCCCACCATTGAAATTAATGCACATATATTGTATCATTAAATGAAAGGAATATACAGTATTTGAATGTAATTAAAATACGAAAGGTTGAAATTAAATTGTGAAACATTTGCCAAGTTGAATTCACCACCTCTAAAATGTTCTACTGTTAAACATCTGTAAGCAAATGACTCTGAAAAGCTAAAAACCCACAGCTTGCTTTTGGTTGATTTGAAGTCTTTAACATGTAACAAACGGAACATCCACAATTGTTTGTAATGCAACGCTTTAAATTGTATTAGTAAGCAATGTGCTTGTTTTGTCGATATATATTCTAATTTTACCTTTCCTGAATTTCACTCAGTCTCCGCAGAGTTCAGTTGTTAAATCAGACGTTAACATTAAAAACTCCATTTTAGCACCATTTGTGGAGCTTTCCCATTATTTCCTCGCTTAATACTTGTATTATGCCTTCTGTAATCCGTGTTGATATACATAGTTCATGGATGTTCACTAAGCTACCTAAAATAATGTTGTAAAGATAATGGTGAATTGATGGCGACTATGGCAAAACCAGATACGCGCACCTTGATGTGGGGTTTGCTGCTATCTTGGATGGGAATTTGCATCCAGCAAGGGCGAACGCCGTTCCAGCTTCACATTAACTCGTTACTTTAATTTTGACAGCCAGTGTGAGAGCGTGCAAAGATGAAAGAAATATTTTGGCATGACGCGTCTGGTGCAGAGAACGTTCCTATTCCGTAGCGCTGTCGAATCTATTCAGTAAAAGAAGCACGAGAGAAATGAAGTCGTTGCTGCAAAAGGGATGCGAGCTTCTATGGAAAGAAAAAGAAAAAGGGATAAATTTTGTACACAATTCTTTATTTTTCTAAACCACCGGCTTCTAAATTTCACAGAGAGATTAGAATATACATTTAGACATTAACATTGAATCGGTCGGTGGACAAAGGAACTAAGTCATTTTTCGATACTTTTCAAAAAAGTCAAAAGACTGTTTAGCCAATAAAGTTGTTTTCAAAATGTTCTGTTTCATGTTGCGTGGTATTCATTATTGCAGTCTTGGTTATATGTACTTAGTGTACTAACTTTGTTGTTACTAAATACCGCAATAAGTAATTTTCAAAAGCGCTGATTTAGTTCCTTTCTCCACTCGATGATGGTATACTACACCTTAACACTGTCATTTATTTAAAAATGTAGGATAATTTGTATTACAGTAATGAGGTGAGTAATACTACTTCCTTTATCTGTAATGAATGGTTTACGAAATCACTGACCTCTACGATAGATATTGATAAAATGTCATGTACTACACTGGCTTTCGTAGTATGTTTCCCATTTTCTTGTTCTGAATGGGCGTATGTCAGACAACTGCTGATAAATAAGTGTATTCGTACTATTCTAGCTAAATGAATTCCTTACCCTGAGAAATTTCAGATTATTCGTTCTTGATTCTTGGAGAAGCTTGGTGCTTTCGCAGAAGCAACATTTTTTCTTGAAAAATTGTGGCTGCTACTTATCAAAATTCCTAATGGTTTCTGTCTGAAACAGCTATTCCTGATACACTATTGACTCAGCTTCGCATATTTTTTAGCAGTATAAACTCTATTGCATTTTAAGATTCTTATCTTCTATGTAGAGAAAATCTGACAATTTTGAGGTGTTGTGCGAAGTGAGTCACATTATATAGAAATATTACTTATTATAGAACTGTTTTAGTAATAAGAGTTAGGCTGCATAGTATGTAACAATAAGTTACTATCGCATAACTGCGCCGGTCTTCTGTTGGAAACATTCCTTGTAGAGTACCCGAGCCTGAACACGCTTCTTCTGTTGTGTGTGTGTGTGTGTGTGTGTGTGCGTGTGCGTGTGCGTGCGTGCGTGTAGAATACGAGAAATAAATCTAAACATTTGTAGACCTTTCTCTCCCCGAAATTAACTTACGCTGAGCACTGATTACAAAACTACTTCTAGTACTGTAATTTTTAGAGGCGGTTAGTGCACGATTAAACATAGTATGTCTCTTTCTTCCCTCCCATGTGTTTGATAGGATCGTTCTAGTGTGAAACAGGTTATACCAAAGGTTTGCTGTTAAAGAGGCAGGTTAACTGTGTTCTCCAATAAGGCTAACTAAACATAGTGGGTTTTAATCGTGCTGAAGTTCTATTTGATGTGCACAATTAGCCACAGACAGGCAAGAACAAAACTAGAATACGACCACGGTAACAGAGAAACACGAATAGTGGTCATAAATCTCTGATCATACCTTCGAAATAGATGGCGGGGACATAATTTAACTGCCCATCAACGTCGCAAAGATTGTACGTTATTTTTATAACGAGCCTGCTGTTTATGAGGGTCGCTTTCGTAAGTTACGACAAATTTTATAGACATAACATTGATGTGCCCGCCAAACTCTTAAAAAGATTACATTCTTTCTCGTCCGAAAGCAGCTCAGGTTATTAAAGGTCTGTGAAAAGCAACTGTCCGTAAAACTGCTGTAGCCTTCATGTTGAAGGTGATGTTCCTTGCAACTAGCGGTGGAAGAGGCGTTTACAGTGACAAGGTTTTGTTTCCTTCCTCGACAGGTTTGCAGATATTGTCATCCAACTGGAGAACTGCAAGCAAAGGCCAGAACTAATAGTAATTCACCATTCAAAAAGTATTCATAATATAATTTCCATGAAAAGCATCAGGTCACTATTGAATATTTAAATAATGGATTTTGCTGGGCGAGAAGATATGAAAGGCTTCCGTTTGCATCTGGGTAGATGCCTGACCGATGGACCTAAATTTAGCATGCATATGACTGGAGTTCTGAATTACACTGCTCATAAAACGCTTGTGAGCATAAAAGCCTTGAAAGCTACTTTTGGAACAAACGTCAACATATAACTTATGGGCCGAAAACAAGACGCTTTCGACCTAAGGTTATGGGTAGTGAATATGTGATCGTAAATGTACATACACAACGCGTTAAATTTCTGGCCTGTTCGGTTTTCGTGGAAAATTGCGCACCAGCAATAATGCAGATTAGCCTCAAACGAAATATTTGTTATTCAGACAATTCTTTTTATAGTCATCTTCTTGACATTAATTATTGCTTTAATTTATTTAAATTTTAACTACCCTGAAAACTTATGTACCTATTTATTTCTAGCATTTTTATTAAAATCTATAATCAACCCTCGATAACGCTTTCGAATCAGGCATTTTACTCTGAGCAACCCTTTTGTTGTTCAAAAACTTCCATTTAAACCGTCTGAACCGAATACAAACGAACTTCAAGCATGTCAACAGAATGTTTAAATGAACCAATTTCAATGTACCCGTTTCCTTCTATTCCTTAGAGGTAATGGTTGGCTAGCTGTTAGGATTTTACAAATAGACGGACGCACTCAAAATGACTTTAAAACTGACCACCTATTTCTCCAAATTTCGGATGAGAATTAGGCTCACGAAATTAGAGACAGAACGCTCCCACTTCAGCCGCTACCGTCAGCATATCTTATTAATAAGCAGAAGGTGCAAATCGAGTTTTCTAAGATCAGCTCTTCAGTCACCGTGTAACAATAGTTCTTTTATGGAGTATTGACCGCAAAGAAGTTGGGCCAAATTGGTCAAGGCTTGTCAGCACTGAAGTAACACTGTCGGCTCTTGAATGGGCTCAACATACTTGCCTATCGCTTTACAGCTATCTTCCGGTTGCCCCATCCATTTGGTCAATATGTTCAAAATATGTAAATGTTTCAATTTGTAGTCACGAATTAACTATATTGCTGGGTCTAAATTTGAGACACATTCGATGCTGAATATGTCGCGGTGTGGTCAAACCAACTTCAAAGCATTAATCCGATCGCTGTCTTTTTAGGTACTTCAAATTAAAGTAGGCAATGACATGGTCCATGTAAGGAAAGTCATTACCAGTATTCATTTTATATAGCGTCACCAGTAGTCCAAATACAAGCCTGTGTTCTTTTCTGTATGACAGATCATTCTCACAAACTGCCTCCAAAAGGTGTCTGAATCCTGCACTTCATGATGTGACTGGCAGTACACAGATGTGGTGGATCATTTTGCCTGCGTTGCACACAAATTACCAATAAATTGCCTGCGAGCGTCTCGGCAGCAGCGCGACAGAGGGAACAAATGCGCTTGGGAAATCTCGTCCCTTGGATTGGAAGGCGAGCCACTAGTCTCCGCCCCCGCCCCCCCCCCCCCCCGCCATGGGATGGTACAAGCCCTAGGTCGGGAAGGGGAGTTAAGCCAGCCTCCGCCGGGGTGCTAACAGGGAAAATGTAGGGACTCTGCCACCTACTCTTTCGTGGCAACGTTCCGACCGCCCTTAGAATCCATTCACCTCATCCATACTCCTGGTGGGAGCCCTGTCAGGGGCATATGCTCACAAGAGTGTCTTTCGGTCGAGGTGCTAAGTCTCCCTCCGCAAGTTGTCATTAAGTGATTTTAAACCTGTATCGTTATTAGTAGCGATATCGTGGAAAAACTATGGAATTTCCAGGCCAGCATATAGTGGTCCGCTTTTAAACCCCTGGAGTGTTGATTTGTCAGTGCATTCCTTAGATAGATTCCTTAAGTAGATAGTAGTTAAGCTGCTGATGTGCAGATCTCTAAATTGTGAGTTAGGTTTTCCTTTCTTTCTCAATTTCGTCCTTTTTGAATGTTTAACGCAACTTTTGCGTTACTGAGGTTCAGTTCAACCACCTTAGGCAAAACACACATTTTATTTCGAAGTACAAATACGAAGTTTAAAGTTGCCTCTATAGATATCTATAGAGATATGAAAGGAAATGAATTGTACAGATTATTTGCGTGTGCTACATGTCGTGCACCTGTGTTAGAGCAAACCACTTAACACACACTGTAAACATTCAGAAGATTTACCTTGGTCCCTTGGTTGGAGCTTAGTTAATGGACATTTTCATGGCATAGTACGCAGAGTCTTAAAATCTTTGTAGTCTTTAAGACACTGGGGTTGAATTTTCAAATGCCCTCGTTTCTGATTGGTTCTTTTTTTAAAAAAAATTGTCACTAATACAACAGTAGATATATGAAAGACATTTCGTTTCAATATGTCTACTGGCTTATGAGCTACATTTCTTATAATTTTAACTGCACAAAATAAAAATGGTTTTGTGCGCATAAAAGTGAGATAAAATCTTATACAATAATTCAACCTGTGTGGTGCTGAACAAAGTTACATTACAATAATAAAAAATAATTGCAGAAGTGTTATAGGTACATCTTTAAGTAATATACGTTACTTTTTGTTTGGAAAAGTCGATTTTTTTCTTTAAAAGCAGTTTTTACTCCTTCAGGTCAAAATTGCTAAATTTGCCCCGTGGCACAACAGCCCACCCGGGCTATTGCCTACCGCCCGACCGCTGCGTCCCCCACCTCTGCACACTACAAGCATCGTGAATGGGGTGCAGTCTGGGATTGGGACGTGTTCAGGGCCCTGGTTCCTTCCGGCCGGTTATGCGTTCTTTTCGGCCAGAGGCCGCTACTTTTCAACCAAGTAGCTCCGCAATTGACCCCTCAGGGACCTAATGAGGCTGAGTGCACCCCGGACCAGGTCTCCGACGGGAGAAAATCCACAGGCGGGTACTGGGAATCGAACCCCAGTGTCCCGCTGGGTGAGCATATATCAGGGCAGTCAATGATAAATGAGTTTTCTAACACACAAAACCGTGTGTAGGAATACTTTAAAAAGGTAGAATCGGAAATGAAAAATTCAATTTTGGTCAATTTTGTCCAAAATTTCACCCCTTAATACGCACTATTATGGTTCAAGAAATTAAAAGCTGAAACGTGGAATAATTTCGTAAGCATGTGCCGTTAAGAAGTGATGATAAAACTGTAATGGAAGATAGGACATAACTCCTGCAGTTTTATTAACCCCCATTCTCTGCAGATGATACTATTTTCACTTCAGAGCTAACTTGACCGCTGTATTTAGCAGTGCGCACTGATTGGGTTTCCACTTTGGCGTCTTAGATTCTGGCGTTGAGGTCACTTGACGCATTTATAACGCTTCTGAGATGCTGTTCTGGCAGCCCAGCATGAAAGGCCATTGACATTTTTGCTAACAAAAATAAGAAGATAAATACGCGGCAACATTTCGTTTTCGTTTAATAAACATAATCCAAAACACATTTTATTTCGTGATTACCTACTTGAAAATAAATTTTAGGTAAATTCTGCATACAACAAAACATTTTCCCTATAATTAATTCTATATTTAGTACATTTTAACTCATTGTAATTAATTTATGTACTTACAGACCTATCAAATTACAAAATTCTGGGTAATTTGCAGTCTGCATTTAGATTTAAGGTTGTAATGTTAGGATTTAGAGTATTACATAATTTTACATATTTTGTTGATATTACATATTTCATTACATATTTTGATGTTTTTTGTTACATAAATATGTACATATTTCGCACCTTGATATTACATAAAAATCCGGGCTCTAGTTATAACGCTCACTTTTCTAGATTCCAGCCGGTTTTAGCATTCGTCAATATTGGTGTATTTCACGTCTCTAGAAACATTACATTTGCCTTGCACTATGGTGTAGAGGAGAAATAAGCACACTGAATTGATGTTTCCATATAGATTTAAAGTGTTGTACTGTCCTCACAATTGTACATTTTTCAAATTTTGGACATCAAATTTTATTTTGTTTGAGCTGCACCCTCACCTGTGTTCACGCTATTGCGTTAAATTCGAAAATCCTTCCCTCTCCGCCTTTGTGTTTGTCTTTCCCCTATACCCCTTTCATTCCTGCCCCCCCCCCTCTCTCTCTCTCTCTCTCTCTTCACTTTCTCCTTCCATCTCCCTCTCTATGTAACTTCAGTATTACCCGATGAATACAAAACCGATAACAAAACAGCTTTTTCTAGATGTTATTAAAATTAAACGGTAACAGGTTTAACTTTGCACCAACAAATCTGTATCGCTGCCGTTTACGTGCAGTGCATACTGTTTCCTGTGGTAACGTGCATGAATAATAGTAGGTAACCAAAATTGGCATAAACACACTTCAAGCGTTACTCATTCAAAATCGAAAAGTTTCAGAAAATTTTCAGCTATAGTTTGATTATATGTAACAAGTCTATACTGAGTGGTTCACCTGTCCCTTACTCGCGGAGATATGCAGCATTGCAGTTCTCTGAAATCAAGAAGGCTAATATTGCTATGCTTGCTGGCTATTTGGTTGCCATGGGAACCCAACTTACTCTTTAAAGGAAAATAGACCTTAACAGCAAGCGCTATGTCCATTCCAAATACATGCGACAGCAATACGACTACCATGTAAATTGCAATGAACGAAGATTAAATGAACGGCTTAAGCTACAAAAAGAAGTTACACAAAGGTTATAAACATATGAGAAGCAAAGAGAGTGAGAGAGAGAGAGAGAGAGAGAGAGAGAGAGAGTAGAATGTGTACGTATTCTATTCTTACGAAAAAGTTAACACTGTGCTCGTGGCTTGGTTAAGTTTGTTTCCTCGTTTACCTAGTGACGAGTGTCCGCAGTTCGAATCCCAGGACGTGCGGGAACGTTGTTTGCTTGTTCTTTACATCCATCAAGGTACAAATGGGATTTGCGAGTATTCGTCTCTCCAAAATTTGTAGCATTAAAATACGTAGAGATGCAATTGATCATTGTTTTATCCTTAGGTTTTATTGTAACTCTTTTGAATAAGAAACTACATTAAAACGTTGAATAAAATAATTTTCAAAGCATATACAAGAAAAGAACTGCAAAATACCAAATACCTTGTCTCAAACATAAATTAACACGAGTGCTAAGCAACATTGCTGTATTCTATCCTGTCAATTGAAGCCTATTATCGTTCTGATAGTCCTGAATGGGTTAGGGCAGCAGTGTCAAGCTTATAGCCATTGACCTGTGTTACGTGCTCTGGCGTGCCGGCTGCTAAACTGAAGAGATGGTGAAATAGCAAGGGTTGCACAACGCATCATACCGCTTCGCGATGTCTTCGCAGGCTACTGGGACTGGACTATACTGATTCATGCACAAGGACCAGTGTTGATAAGAATATGTTTAATGAATGAAAATAGATTATGTTATCACGGAACAAAAATTCTCAGCTTTCTCCATAACACAATAAAATATAACATGGGTATTGTTATCTTCACTAGCAAGTTATCAAGAAAAACTGTTCACATTCGTAAGTGCTGACGAGCATTGTCATAATTCGTGCTGTAAATTTGCAAATATTCGGATATTGCACACTGCTCAAACATTTGTAAAAAGCAATTACATCCAGGTCATTGCACGCATGCCTTAATAACGTTGTAATCCTTTGGTGCGTTAATGGTTACTGTCAGTTATCTTTGTACACTCCTTCCTAAAACCCAGACCCACTGCTTAGCTACAGCTACATATGTGCTCCGGCTAACATCCCTGGGTTGGGGGAACGATGTTTTCAGGTTAGACTGCATGGTTGCATTAAACCATAAAAATAAGGGACACGTGAACTACACAGTATACATATAGTCTCGTAGCTCAAAATTCTATAATATAAGCGGGTATTTTTATAGGAAAAAACCTCTTAGGTTAGATGCGCTTTCTCAACAATGACGCAGGAGAATAGAGAAAAGATAGTTCTTAAAATTTTTCAGTTAAGATGTTTTCTGTAATATACCGTCGAAAATGCTTAATCTAGGAAACTAAGTGTATGATGATAAAATCCGTGCTTCCGCAGTGAAGATTTGCACATTCAGTCTTGACACCGCCTGTTACTTGCTGATAAATTCTAATTAGCGGGAAACCTTAATTATCTAAAATACCCACTTAACAACTATGTTGTGTGTGCTTAATTTCTGCGTGTTGTGGTTGTTTCTCTGTTCACATCCACTGCAGTATGTGAATTTGTCATCAAATGAGACCTTACAACTTTGTTTATATATTTGTACATCTGTTTAATTTGATGAGCTTTACCTGAGGGATAAACTTGATTTTATCCATCCTTTCTAACGTATTGTTTCACAACATTTCTGTTTTATGAAGTAATAAAAATCGTTAATTCATAAAAAGGATAATTTACATTTTTTAAAATTCTTGTTATCATTAGTGGTAGCTGTCATGTTTCCTTCTGTACCAGTATAGGTTTTGTTTTCTCTTCAGAAAATAAAAAATCACCTGGTATTGGACTATTACAGTATAAGACGAAGTTATATGCAAATTAGAAGGTTTAAATGCGATACCAATCTTAATAAAATGCTAAACGCCATTTTTACCTCCCAGTAGCGAAAAAATGACGATAGCAGAACGTATTTTACAGTAGTGAATGGCAAACTCAGAATAAATAGTGCTGCGAAGGTGATATGACTTATGATTGGTTGACACAATGTAATCTGTATGGTTTTGTTGGTAAAAAGTAGTATGACCTAGTAAGAGCGAAATGGTCGAGACAAATGCGATTCATTAGGGTGTCGAAAATTTGTTTGCTTTTCTGATGGATTTTCTGTGTATTTATGCAATCATGAATGAAATATGTTGCGGGTGCGAATCCAAATTTAACCAGTAGAAGATTAATTTTCTCGCTTAGTCTTGACTGGCGCACAGTAAATAAATATATTGTTACACTCAGCATAAACGTATAACATCATCGAAATATACACTCAGCACAGTCTCTTTGTTGCTTATTTTAATAAATAGCTTACAAAATCCGTAAAGTTTAGTGTGAACTTTTAGTAAGTGCAAGTGAGCACGAAATTGTCCCATATGCATGAGAGTGTGCGGACGCAGTTTACGATGGCTCATCTTCGACAAAGCTTGGAGTTTCAAGGACAGTATCGATTTTCTTACTACAACGTCTGAGGCTTCGATTTGGCCGGGGGGGGGGGGGGGGGGTGGCGGCTTGGATGAATCATCGCGTCCCTCACGAATGACTAAGGGGGGAGGCTGTCGCCCCATCGCGTGGGCTGGTTTATTTACGGAGTGGATTTTTCCCTTTAACAGGGTGAAATGATCGAATCGAATTGCAGGAGTTCTTTTTATACTGAATACATTGCAACGAAAAAGTTAGTCTCGCGGTTAGTGTCCGGAATTCCGAAACGGAAAAGAGGATTGAGTCATGGAAAGAATGAATTCGTTTGTGTGTTTGCAGTGGGGGCGTCAATCAGAAGTTACGCGCCGCGTTTTGCTTGCCTTCTCTATTTAACCGCAATAACGCAAGAAAGGTAAACCATGGAAACAACCGCACGAGGAAACTTCTCGTCCAGGAAATCTACATATATTGGTGTATTCATGCACCACTTAAAGCCCAACGAGAAAAAAAATCTAATTTTTTGCAAGTGCAAAGAGCAAACGATTGTTCAGTTCATAGCCCTGGCCATTTTGAGCTCCATGTGCTGTATTTTCAATAGTAATTAGTGTAATTAACTCAGGAGAATGTCTTTGTCCTAGAACGTGCAATGTTGCTGTGGAGTGGGGAGCTCCTTGGTACGATGTAAACAGAGTAACACCAGCAGTTCAAAATTACTGTCTACAAGGCAGTTGAACTGTAAACAGTGCCAGTGTTGCTACAATATTATATCGTGTAGTTCTTGAGTCTGCAATAAACATAATTCATTGGTGATATTATTGAGATTATGACCATAATTGCTTTGTTTTATACAGCAGTATAATGTATTAGTAATGCCCTTTCGCGTAATATATAGTTCTTCTTTTAAAACCTAACGGAGCACACGGCATTTCGCATCTTCCGCGAACTTGCTGGAATCCCCCGCTTCCGCCTTCCGTTTTGCGCGCGGCTAATCGGTACTGGGCCTCTGAAAACCCACATCGCGTTCAAGAAATCCCTCATTAGGATCGGAGAGTTGGAGTTTGGTGTGCTGTTAGCGCTAGACGCATAATAGGTCCAATATACTACCAGCAGACTGTAAATGCACAGAGGTACCGAAATGACATTTTGACCCCATTTTATCGTGAACTGACTGAAGAAGAGAAATCATGGGGGTGGGGGGTTCCAACAAGATTCTGCTACTGCCCGTTGAGCAGAGGAGTCCATGAATAAAATTAGGGAAGTGTTTGAGGATAGTAATCAGTGCTGCTCCCCGGATCTAACAGTGTGCGATTTTTACTTGTGGGTAGCCGAGTGTGGGCGACATTTCCAACTGCCTCTGTCAGATCAGAGTGTTACACATGCTTTTCGCGCAGGGTTTATGTAGGAGCAAAGCCAGCTGTGGCAAACCCATTCGCGTACAGGCGAAATGCCGCGCACCTTTAGGATTTAAATGAAGAATCCTGCACTTACTGTACCGGTAAAGAAAGGAAGCGTCAGCGCGATATCTCAGGTTCGCTTGTGTCAACCACAAGGCCATAGCTAAACTCCTGTGACAAATACAGTACATGTGTTCAGTGAAGCAGATGTTTTCCCTGTAATACCTGAAAATATAGTGAATTATTTTTAAAAGGGGCAAAGTTTACAGTCAAAGGAGTTGTAAGGATGGTTATATTGCCATGTTGATTGAACTGCAGGTATATCTGATCTCAGGGTATACCACAGGTCAAGATCCTGGTTAAAGCACAGGAAACATTCAACCAGGGTTCAGCCAATGCAACATTTCCGTACATCTTATTTCGGTTAGTAAAGCAACCTATTTTCTCTCATCCATGTGGGGAATAGTAAACAGATCCATCTGCTAGGCTGCACTTAGCACTTAGTCAGATTTATAATATACTATAAATGAATGTGTAGTTTGCATTAAGGCACAACAAGATGGCGCTGTAAGGGAAGCAACTGTAGTGCGTTGTTACGTCACTGCACACCACAAGTTGTGCGATCATGGAGCAGACGTGAGCGGGGGGAAATCAATGAAGTTCTCGTTCTGTCCCACTCACAGAAGTGCAGGTTGCTGAGGAAAAGGGCCATGAACTTCTACCGCAGTGCTATTTTTGCCTGGCCAGTCACGCTCATACTGATGATAGCTGAATTTCTGTACCACTTTGCATACATACGTAGGCATCGTTTTTTGGTTTTACAGTGCCCATTAAAATAACATTTCATTGTTGATAATGCCAGTATGAGTTATTCCTTGCTTTTCATGATTAACACAAACACGACACAGAGGAGACTATTTTGACGTAATTTTATGAAATCGATTGTATTTCTTGGTCAAATTTGACATGAGGAAAACGGACTCCCTTCAGTAATACCATGTTATGGTAATTTGAGGTTAATGGATGCTTGTTGTGAGGAGTGAGATGAGGATAATAGGTCTTCAAATAATTATCTCATGAGAAGCATGAATTTTAAGCTCAATTACATTACCTAAGCAAAAATATAAGCAACAGGGAATTCGGCAAAGTAATTAAGATGCGAAAATAATGCTGCTTTTGATGCTACTAGCATATTCAGTGAAGTCTTCACCTATTTTATCTCATATTATCCTACGGTAGATCTTGTACCGCTTCTTTTACGTTTTTAATTCACAGATCGCCAAATACAGTTTATACCAACCACCAATAGTGAACAGGAATATGCATGGCATAGGCTTCCGATATCCCCAACCTAATCAAAGATATTATATCAATAAAACATTAATGAATTATTACTTTTATTATTTTATTATTATTACCTTTTGAGCGGTGTGCTTTAAATCTATCCAATAATTTCGATTCTAATTGTTAAGTAAGGCATTGTAAAGTTAAACTCAATCTCACTTACCGACGCTGGGGATGTCAAAGCTGGATACAAATTAAAAGTGCAACACTGTGGCACAAATGACAACTTGCACCTCGACCGAAAGGCGATCTTTTGTGCATATGCCCCTAAGGGGGCGGCTCCCCGTAAGGTTAGACGAGGTGAATGCATCCTAAGGGCGGCCGGAACGTTGCCACTATAGAGCAGGTGGCAAGGTCCCTGCATGTTGCCAGTTAGAAGCACCCCGGCGGAGGCTGGCTTAGCTACCCTCCAATTGTTATTCTAAGCATAAAATTAAAGCTTTTCTTGTAACACAGAATCGTTTAATTCAGTAAATACTGCTTATTTCAAGCAACATGTGCAACCTTTTTCACAATATGCATTAGGAGTTTGGAGATAAATGTAAAGTAAATTAAAACGTGGCTTTCTTTGGAGGCCAGGTGTATTTTACCCTCCCCCCTCACCACCAACTTTGCTCGTTACAGTGCCACGCCTCTTGCCCCACCATTGCAACTGTCATTGGTCACTAGTTATGCCTCACCCCTTGCTAGACCCGTAAGACGATAGGAAACTGAGAGACGGCCCCAAACAGTGTATTTTAATAAATTCGTTTCGTGTACCTAGAGGTTACTGATTAAAAGTAGCGTTAATTCTTTACAACTTTTCACATGTCCTAATTTTAATAGGTCAAACCTTAAACTAGAAGGCAAGTGTAGCCGACGTCATTAAAGGAACACACTCTGGGTTTAAACCCGGCCAGGCTGGCCTTCCAATCCGGGGAACGAGATGTCCAGAGCGCATTTGTTCCACCAGGTATGAAATGCGTCGTTTTCCAATTATCGTTTCATTTCATGTATAATCAATCAGTGTCCGCCGCCTTTGGTACAAGAAAAGTTAATCTAAATAGTGTATTAAAGAGGGTGGTGTATCTTGGGTATAAACGAGAATGAATATGTTTGTATATTTTAGAGCGAATTACAGTTTGCATGTAGGGGCATTTCAATACTGAAATCAGCACATTAATATTTAAACCAAACACCTGTTACACTTCCTTTTATGAAAACGTTCTTACATTTCGTGCAAAACTCACCTGAGAGAATAAGTATAACCACTGTGCCTTAAATAGCACCATAAATACAATTTTATTGGTATTCTGCTTTGTCGGATATGTGGTGGCAATGATTTGTGATTCAGTTTGAAGAAAGCTATTTTCGTGACCAACGAACAAGAACTATTTTGAATGATCGGTGTAAGAATAGATGTCTGTTTCTTAGAGGTGGTAAGCGGCTTTGTGTTGGAAAGCTTTTGCCTGAATATCCTATGTGTATCCTGGGATCTCATCCGTTTACGCCATGCGTAATTAATGACCTTATATGCACGAACTTAAGCCCAAACTTGGCTAAGTGAAGCTCCTGTTTAATAAACATCCTTCCGGTGTGTACAGTATGGACATATTACCCAGGAGCTGTTATTTGCTGAAGTGTAAACTAATTAAACGTTAAAATAATAAACATTTTATTTGGTGCCCATTAAGCATAATTAAGTAATGTTTTGAAATTTTTAAGGTTACAATCGCGAAAAAGAATAAGTGGGTTTTTGCGTGTTGAAACCAAGGTGGATGGCTCAGGCGGTAACGTCTGTGGCCCGCATTCGGGAGGTTGCGAGTTCGATCCCCGTGGCCGATCTTCCTGACCCATGGTTTTTTTTTTCGGTGGTTTCCCCGGGTCGCTAGGCGAATGCGGGGAAGGATTTCCATACCCTCCGAATTTCCTGTCCCGCCGTTTCGTTACGTTATAAATTTCATTTCACCCTTCATCCCGTTAGGTTTCTTTCAGGGTTTGGAAGCGTTGGCGAGCGTCGCGGCAGCAGCACGGCAGGGGGAACAAATGCGCTCCGGAAATCTCATCCCTCGGATTGGAAGGCGAGCCTACTGGTTTCCAGGCCCCTCCCATATGGGATGGTGCAAGCCAGGGGGAGTGAGTGAGTAGGGTTTAAGGGCCCGTCGACAGCTAGGTCATTAGAGCCCCGCCAGGGGGAGGGGAGCCGGTTTTCGATTCCCGCGTCCCCCTTGGGAGTACAAACCCGAAGGCGTAGGAGAGGAACTGGGCTGAGCCAGTCCCGGGATCCATTCGCCTGACCCATCCTCCTGGGGGTAGCCCTGTCAGGAACGTAGGCACAAAAGATCTCCTTTCGATCGAGGTGCTAGAGTCTGTGCGGAATAAGTTGGCAGAAAGAGATAGCGATATTGGTTGGAAATGACCTGAGTCCGCTCCCTTGAGTACAATGAAGAACCGTCATTGAGGGAATAGCTTTTCCGGTCAAAATCATTCTTGTTGTCAAATCTCTTTCACTGTGACACCTCTTACTGATTATTGCATAGTTAGCAGGAGAGGATCGTCACAACACTGCGTGCGAGCGAGAGGGCGAGTACTGCTTTCTCGTTCTATATGCTGGCTGCCAACTTATTCCGCCCAGAATTTAAGTCCCCCTCCGCAAATTGTCATTGTGCGTTGAAAGTAACAAAATGATATTTCCTATATTATTCTCTCCAATCTTACATATACATATGTATTAGAAGACGATAGTACGGTTATGTTAATATTTAAAATATAATGGAAAGCGGAAAAGAACCAAAAACACTCCGATGAATGCGTTTACGCCCAAATTTTACTTATCTCACATACCTGGGCGACCGAGCTTCGCTCGGCTTTTCTTTTCCTTTTTAACTCGTGGTTTTTTTTTTTTTTTTTTTTTTTTTTTTTTTTTTTCCTTTTCTTTGGAGAAGATACTTATTTAAATAAACTTGAAAATCAAGATGCTAATTAAATGTAAATTGTCATCCAAATTGTTGGAGCCATTTCCGTGACGAGCCCTTTAATATCCTGGCTTGTTTGTTGAAATTGACTCATTTCAGAGAAATTATGGCCAAAATAAGGTTTCAACTAATTGTGACTGTTAAGAGTAAAACCGCCTTCGAAATTCTGTGTGAATACAAAATTTGATCGAACTCGTTAGAGCCGTTTCCAAGTTGCGCGGAATATATTTATATACAATAATTACTCGTTTAAATATATATTTTTGTCTTATGCTTTTATCTTCCTTTAAGTTTCATGACATTGCTCCTAAATTAGGATTTCGACTGGATTGCAGATATAGCTGACCGAGATCTAAGAAATTGAAATGGTTTTATCCGAAAGTGGTATTTGAACGTTACATTTGAAGCGGTTAGAAACCAGTAACAAAAAATCTCCTATGTAAATACGACGAGTACAGAAGTAGCAGTTTAAAACTCCGACTGAAAACTGCCCTAAATGTCACTTTCGATTAAATGCATTCCGTTATTAAGAAGCAACTAACATAAAATCTGAAAAAAGAAGAAAAACAAAGAAAGAAATAAATAAATAAAAAAAAAAAAAAAAAAAAATTGAAATCCACTTCCGAAAGAACGTAGTGTTCCTCTTTAGTAGAAAAGTAGCGGATAAGGTGGCATAATTTTGCGTGTAATTTTGTTACACTTACTGTACTGGTGGTTTATATATAAAATATTTATAATAGATAGCTTTTAAGGTAATGTAAATGGAGTCGGTTTACCTTCTGTAGAGTCGGGTTGACACTCCAAATAGTGGTTTGTCTTACATGAACCAGAACTACTACCGAAATGGACAGGTGCAGAATTTGTTCTATAGCCCTTTCCAGAAGATACTGCAGTGAACTAGGTAATATGCTGGTCAAGCCACAGGCTTCGATGTGTGTTAAAATTGCGGGACAGAAGAAACTAAATTGATAGTTTGTTGTTTAAAAACCAGTTGCTATATGCTGGCCCTGAAATTTACCTCTTTGTCATCTTGAGAAACACCTGAATATTAACACCGCTTTAAAAATAAAGCATTGGAAAAATGCTAACCAAGAGACGCGAATATCTCGGAAATTTCTGATGCCACATGAAATAGTGTTTTGAGGAGGCGAAATTTTTGTATGATGTAAGCCTATGTCTATCTCGTATGGTTTCCGCGTTATACAAAATTATAAAAATTCCTTCCGAGTGAAGAGGACTTCATAGGCTATTCCCAGAAAATTCAAGATATACATTTTATTAAGTAAATCTATTGGCGGCGTTGTGGCCCAGCGGTTAGACCGTTCGTCTACCACATAGGCGTTCGGTTTCCCCCGCCACACATTCCACCAACTGCTCCATCTTTCCATTCATCGATTTCGCCTGCATTTCATATCCTCTTGCTCACTCTCATACCTGGTGCTAGGCTAACCACCCGCTTCCAGGTCTTCACTCTGGTCCTAGGTTCGTCTGCTCTCCGACAGGCGTCTGACCCTAGGCACTGACTTGTAAGGGGAGGGTATTCAGGAAAATAAGTCTATTAAATGTGTGCCATTTTAATTAAAATCGCTAGCTACTTTACAGAGTAAAAATGTTCATAAAATTTTCCCAGGTAAGGATAGCTTTGGCTGGAGGGGGTTTTTCTTGATCTTCCTATGGCAGCTCAAATACTAGGTTTGGTATTTATCCAAGTTTTCGTTATATTATCATTTTTCTAAAAATAATATATCACAAAGTTCTAACTACGCAGTTATTAAAATGATATGCCAGCTGTTACTCCGGTGCAAGTCCTTGAAATACTATAATGTCGGCTGCGGTGCACAACAAAGGACGGGCGGGGCCCGGCCACCTCACCCCTCTGGCGATACTTGCATCAAACGCTCAAGGTCAGGCTGCCTTACGCGATTGTTGTGAGCACGTGGCAATTATAGCGGTAGAACCAAAGGCGTTTTTCCGGATTATTCAAGAAGTGTCCGGCAGCCGGCGTTTCGGGAAGTGTCTGTCATCCTAGCTATATAAGGAGGCGAAGCAGCGAATTAGGCATGAGTCGTCGGGGGGGGGGGGGGGGGGGGGGGGGTCAGATTTTAGTGTGTGCGTGTGCGCGCGCCATCTGCGTGTGTACAGAGACGTCGAGAGGAAGATAACAAAGCAGTTAATGCGTGATGAGTGTATAGTCAGACTCAGCTGTTTGAGAGACAAAGTGAAGAAAGATAGAAAGGAGTGAGTCAAGGTTACGAGAAGAAAACATCTGAGTTGTAATATCACGAAGGACTGAGGACTGTGTAACGTCAGTAAAAGAGAACTGTGATGTTGTGCATCCAGTTTTGGAAGTAAATAAAGTTAAGAAAAAACGTAACTGGACTGCACTTTTGTCATTTGTTACAATATTCTTCAGCAAGGAATAACACATACGGGTAATTAAATCGTATTGAGTCGCACATGCAAAAGAAACTAGAAATATATAGTTATGTTAAACTTGGTATGCAGAACTTGTGCTTGAGGAGCAATTGGCCACAGTGTTAAGGTTAGAGATAACCCAAATGAAACTGGGTTGGGTGTTAGCCCATGTTACTTATGAAATGTATACCTGGACATGCGATGGCGGTGGGGATAAACAAAGGCGTAGCATGAAGTGACACGACGCAGACATCTCCCTGTGAGCGGGTTCCAAATCTCACCTATATACTCCTAAAATAAAACTTCGTGCCATAGATCTGGCGATAATTCTGAGTCATTTAACAAAATAGTAAGCGCCACATTAATTCAAACTCCAAATGGCGCGAACTTAGCATAATCTGCTGGCTATCTATAGCGGCGTACAAGCCAAGTTTTATCATTTGTTGCGAAATATGGTTTCATAAAGTTCCGGTGCGATACATTTAAAAATCCAGCGAAATTTACTTCCTTTCAAAAAAAAGCACAGTATCCTGAAGAGAGGAGCTGCACATGTTTTGCTGTTTTAAAACACTAATTTTGACTCTCTTGGCTTTAATATAGTTCTCAATGTTTTGTTTGGGAGCATATATTTTTAAACATATCTTAATGCGATTTTACACGTCGTGCTCTCCTAACATGTGTGCTTTCTATTCCTCGTAACTCAAGAAATGTTTAAACATATTGCGACAAATGACAAAGTCCAGTTATTTTTTCCTGTCACTATTTCACTTCTAAAACTGAAGCACATAAAGTTCTGTTTTTATCGTTAACACAGTCCACAGTTAATGAGCTTACAACTCACAGCTGTCCTGTCCGATCGTAGCCTTGACACGTTGACAAGCTGTTTCAGACAACAAACAACGTCGACGACTCGTGTCTAGAACCATCTCTGACGATACACATTCTCTCAATGACGACTGTAAACACACACACACACACACACACACACACACACACACACACACACACACACACACACACACACACACACACACACAGCTTACAGCTGTCTCATTCAACACTCACGGCTCCTCAAAAACAACTCGCTTCACTTGTCGCCGCACTTGCTTATATAGACTAGAATGACACGAATTTTTCTCGAAATCCACCTTTTCTCGAACCTCTCACCCAAGCTGGCAGTAAAAAGTTCGCAAACAATCGGGAAGCGCTTTGTTCTGCCGCGCTCTTTGTCGTCGGTTACATATTCACAAGCAATGCGGTGGATCTTGAGGATCCCTAACGCGCTGCCGCTGCCGGCGTCACAATGTCTTTAACTTCAACATATTTTTAGCTTGTGAATGTTGTGTCTGAAAGTAGATCCTCTCTCCTAAGGCACTGCATATGTGACAATCGCGTTTCGCTGAAGATGACGTGCGGTGGCTTGTAATTGCTTTTCGCATTATAAGAGCAGTCAGTCTTAAGTACATGAGCAAAGTTTCAAACTGTGAGCGGAAATTTACCCCGGTCCTTCCGACAACAAAGCCACATGAAGTCAGTACCACGAACTTATTGAGATAGGTAGGTATTACGTGTGCGCGCTACTTGATTAGGATAGTTGAAAATGCTGCGGATGTATACATTGACAAAACTATTTACATTGTATCCCCAAATTGTAAATAAAAATATGAACACAATTTTGTTATAAAACATGTTTAAAAACGGGGTCCCCTACGAGGGTAAAATTTGGTACTCTTGACACTGAGCGACTAGCGAAAGAGAAACGTAGGACAGGTTTGGTTTGCAAGCATACGAAGTATAACGAAAAGAAACCCTGCTTTGTCTACATGAACATGACAATTTGCGCGTTGGGCAATTTGGATGTTAAACTAAAGTATATAATGGTCATAAAATCCGGCGTTTTACGAGTGCAGCACTTTCAGTTGGCAGTCAGAGACCCTATCTCTTCCCTCTCCTTGTTCGAATCATTAGCCTTCGTAATTTTTTTCTCGAAGCGTTTCTTGTCGACATGGTTATATTTTGCTTTACTACATACTAGGTAGCATTATGAAGAGGAAAAAGTTGCTCTTGTGCCATAATGGATGGGAAATTTCTTATGTATGTTGCTGGAACTAACTATTCCAATATCTTAGGCTATGCCTACTATTATTAATATAAAACTCGAGTAAAAAAAATTTGGTCTATTTTTTAAAAACATTTTACGTAATAACTTGTAACTATAAATTGGCGACATGAACTGCTTTTGATTCACAATATCCGTTTTGTTTCTGGAAATGAACAAACGTTCTGAAATGTATAAGATCAGTATTATAGCAAGTTTCTGGAAGGTTCGCAGCACCCAGGAAGTAGATACGAGTATAGGAGACGTAGGCACCGTCTATTGAGTTCGGAAGCCCTAGAAGTAGGATCTGAACTCGTTTAATAAGCAAGCGTTGAAGCAACTTCTGTTAAGTAAAGAATATCTTTGTTATTGGGACAATATAAATATTCTAACACGTTTCATAGTTAACTATTCAATGTTATCAAGATGTTAAGCGTGAATGTGCCAAACAAAACTTTAAAAATCCAGCAAGCCCGAAATAAAATGTGATATTTATACTACACGAGGAGTAATTCAAATTTAATTTTAAAACATTATTGTTTTTATTATTTATTATTATTTATTATTATTATTATTTATTATTATTATTATTGCTATTATTGCTATTACTACTATTACTATTATTATATTGGTGTTGTTTTTATTATTATAATCATTTAATGAACATTTCGATTTAGAAATGATTGATACTTAATTTCTTTTAGTGAATTTGCTGCACACTAGGATTATTTTACTTGTTTGTTGGCTTCTTTTAATTTATCTCACAAATGGAAATCTGGATGATTATGTCGTTATCCTAAATGGTATAAATTTTCATTAGTAGTTTTCAGTTGATATGAAACATTTTTAATTTTTTAAAGATTTGCTTATGTAAAGACGACCGATCCACGTATAATTGTAAGATATATTTTGTTCTAGGCACCTTTATTGATCAAGATGCGCTTAAGTATTTTATTTGCGTGAATAATTTTAACCTAATTTATCAGGCAGCGAAACTTGCCACAGCAGTGCAAAGGGAACAAGCGGCAAGTCTAAACAAATGAAACATTTCGAAGCGCAAGACAGATTATACTGACAGAGATAGTCGCTTTTCAGCACGCTTAAAAAACATCGCGGCTTAAACCCGCGACCTTGGGATCAGGAGGCCAGTGCCTAATCAACTGAGCCACCCAGGCCTACAAGAGTAAGTTGTTGCAAGATCATAGCTGCCCAAAGGGATTATCAAAGCGAAGTGTTCCAAATGATATATATAGAAACAGAAACAAGTTAAAGTCATTATTTTGTGAAATGAGAAGAGTTCTGCTTGGGTCACTTGGCTACAAAACAAGCGGCGGTGGCGGTGGCAGCATCACACCATGTCCCATTTGTTTATTGTCCGTGGAGCATACCAGTGCTTCCGGGGTAATGACTGAATAAACAGCTGCATGGTGTTCTCTATTAAGCTCAGTCGTATCATAAGAAATCCACAACAAAATTGTTGTTACATTATTAAGTAATACGATAATTAAACGTAATAAGCAGAAAAAATAGCATTCTATAAATAAGTTATGTGCCGTTTGGGAAAATTGTTCTAGAGCAGACATTACCCAACTTTTGGAACCATTATTGAAATCCACTCCTAGGAGGAGCTTGAGTTCTCACCTTGGGCAGGAAATGGGGTGGGGTTGGGGGAGTGTAAGGTATTGAGTATACATGTGTTTCTTAATATTAAGGTCATTTATTTATTTTCCTGGGGCGGCTGCATTGTTACTGGAAATGCACACCATAGTTACGCTTCCGTAGGATCCACTAGAGATAGAAAAGTAAAATATGGTAACCATTACCTTCCTCGGAAACTAGTTACGCTTCCAAATTAAGTCCGATTAATGCGATCGTTCAACATTTTTGTAACCGGTTTTCATCGAAAGTACGTTACGTTCCAATCTAACACTTGTTGGAACTGTTTTTAAATTTGCCCACTTGAAATCCTCCGGACAAATCACTTTAATTCTCAATACTAAATTTCTGATTTCAAAATGCTAAAGTTCACCACCCATAGATATAACCAATATGGAAGTAGAGTTGCCAAATCGTATGTTGCTCTGTATGCTTTAGTTATTCCCAAATCTCAAATTCGTAACAGGAAAGTAAAGTAAAGTAAAGAATAAAAATAAGAACGTATTCTCGGTGTATGCGGAGTTGCAGTGAAAGTGAAAGTCAACCAGCATGACCTCGGCTTGCAAGCTGTGTCAAATAGTCAAGGATTTGCAACGAACCTGCGGCCCCCGGGAACTCGAGTGGATTTAATTATTCAAGAAGCAGGGAAGTGGCAATGTTTGCTGTATTTGTGTGTGACGTCACATGACCGCCATGTTGATTTGAGCTGCACCTCCCCTCGGCACGATCGATATTTTCCCATCTTCTTACCGCTTGGTGTAGCAAAATATCACAAAGAGTAGAGGAAATGTCACGGACTGATATTTTGGATAATCCTGCGGACAATGCGTCACGAGTATACAGTTTACTTCCCTGTGTCGAGGTTGAGGATTTTGCTGAGGAATCTCCTGAAGCAAGACTTTACTACAATAGTACAAACTATCGTACCTATTAGGTGGGGGAAGTATTGCATTAAATAACACTGGGCATTAAAAATAGCTGATGCTTTTGAATTTCCATCTGCTGAATTCAGAAGTATGAATAAAAATGTTTTATTAGTTCTTGTTTTGTCGATAAAGTAACAAGTCACTTTTTTACAGTCTACATTTTCTGTTTGGAGGAAATTTTATTGGTGGAATAAGCACACCTATCAACTGACAAAATAGTGTTTAAAATGCCACAAAGATGTGCAAATTCAAAGAATAACTTTTGTTGCATTTGTAATGAAGTAACATTTTCATCACACAAATGGAATCTGATGCCTCTTGTGAAGAATGCCTATTGACATTATTTTGGATGAAGATAGGGGATTAGGATAAGTCATGGCCTTCACATATACCTTGTGTAACTCCTGATGTGTTATACTACGAGAATGGCTGACAGAAAAAAACGATCTGTCGATTTTGCTGTACCTATGGTTTGGCGAGAGAATAGATGACTACTGTTTCTGATTGACTCCACTTATAAAGGCAGGATTTTCAAGGAACGAAAGAAAAATTTAATACTAGAATCCTCCATCTGCTATTCAACTTATTCCACATTCAGATACTT
The DNA here is from genome assembly GCA_030765045.1 of Tenodera sinensis. Classification (NCBI taxonomy): domain Eukaryota; kingdom Metazoa; phylum Arthropoda; class Insecta; order Mantodea; family Mantidae; genus Tenodera; species Tenodera sinensis. The sequence continues at coordinate 96,134,332 of CM060962.1, read as the reverse complement.
CACCACTTCCTATACATACACACATACACACACACACATACACACACATACATACACACATACATACACACATACATACACACATACATACACACATACATACACACATACATACACACATACATACACACATACATACACACACATACATACATACATACATACATACATACATACATACATACATACATACATACATACATACATACATATATACATACATCTATGTATTAGTATATTTATTAAGCATGTACTATAATGGCATGTAGTATTACGTTTTTTGTAATGGAACATGCCGAAAATAAAGAATGTTTATATTAAAAAAAAAAAAAAAAAATACATACATACATACATACATACATACATACATACATACATACATACATACATACATACATACATACATACATACATACATACATACATACATACATACATACATACATACATACATACATTTGCATTCCATAGATCTTACAATTTGCCTTGGCAACAGGATGTGGAACATGTCAATATGTTATACAATATTTACAATAAACAGGATTAATATTATAAACATAAAATTATCTAATGGTTACAGTAGATGTTGTGAAATTCATTTATGGTATAGCATGAATGCTTAAGAAGATATTCTTTATCTTAATTTTTAATACCTTATCATTACAGGTCCTTAACTCATTAGGTAGCATATTAAATATTTTTATACATTGGTAATGCACTGCTTTTTGGACACGTGAGATTAGTTGATGGTATATGAAGTTCAGATCTAGATCTTGTATTGATATTGTGGATGTCAGAATTAGTAGTGAAGTAGTTTTTATTTTTTATGTAGAAGTTCATCAGTGAATATATGTATTCTCCGGTAAGGGTTAATATTTCTAAGTTTTTGAAACTGCTTTTACACGATGTTCTTGGATTGTGTGATATAATTCTGAGTGCCTTCTTTTGTATAGAGTGGAGGCAATTCATGTATTCCTCCAAACTAGGTTTGAAAGCTGTATTACTTCACATCAACCGTCCTCCTATTCCTATTGGTCATGTAGTTTACATGCAGGAGACTAATGCAAACGTGAAAGCCCTCCTTAACTCGATCAAATATGCGAAAAATGGAACAGATATATCAAGGCTATAGCAATGAAACAATGCTTCTAGATTACTGACGGCCTCTGTATAGAGATGCTCTGGAACTCACAAGAGTTAGGTTAAAAGACAACGAGCTTATGAAGCCACCACATGATTCTCTTCGGACTCCAACTACCTGACAGGAGTTTTTTCATCAATTCACAACTCCTAGAACGTAATGCTCATAAAAAAAGTTAAACCAGCATTGAAAGTTGTGAATGTAGCTGGCATATTTAATTAAATAGGGTAGTTTTCTCTTAATCTGCAAAACTAATCTATTTTCACCTATTGTGAATCACAGAAATTAGAGCTAATAAATATTTTTATCATTTTTTTTTCATTCCAAAATTAGTAAGATGCGACTGATGTGAAGGAAGCATTCAAAAGCTTTTTTTTTTTTTTTTTTTTTTTTTTTTTTTTTTTTTTTTCTGGTTAGTGTAATTAAAAAGGAATAAAAAGATATCTATATCGAGATTTCACAGGAAAGGTTTCAGACCCCCGAGTTAAAAGGCCTTTTTGAAAAAATGCGTATGTGTGCGCGCATCTGCGTCATGAACAGCATAACTCAAAAAATTTCGAATAAATACCAAACTTGAAGTCCAGCATCTTCCAAAGATGGAACTCGAATTTTCAAGAACATTCCATACGCAAAACTACTCCTTACATGAAAACATTTTCGTTGTGTTTACCTTTGGTTTTTTTCCCTTTGTGTTTTTCTTTTCTTTTCAAAGAGGTTCTAACGATTTTGACCACAATACCCCATTTACATCGCAAACAGCATTTGACCATTCATTTCTCAGGCAGTAACTTACGAAGTCTTTTTCATCCGCAGGGAATTTCGTACATCCGGTAAACTATAAGAGATGCAGACAAAATTTACTGCACAAAATATATATGTCTCTCTAAAGTACGCCGTTGTACCTACAAGGGCATTTCCTTAGTTCCAAAATAATACTCGAATTTCTTTAAGTGCAGTTAAAACCCCAAGAAGACAAACCTATCATACATCCATTTTACTTTTCCATGTTCGTAAACGCAGAATGGCAGCAAAGTAGTCAGTGTAGAATGGCGAATTGTACACAAAATGCCTCCGATTCAAAGACGATGTTAAAAATTACGCTATCTTGCTGGGAGGCAGGCATTGGAGTCAAAATCCCCTCATTTTGATTAAGGTAATGTTTCCATAAAAATTAAAAAATCATGTTTTCTCCTGATTGCTTTGGATGTTTTCCCACTCACTTTGAACATAAAATATATAGTATACCCAAAATTTCAGTGGTCTATGTCCAAATATTTTAAAATTATTAATATATTTATTAATAATAAATCACTTAAGTTCTAATATGAAATGACCCTTGGACCCTACAGTTTATTGCATCTCTCCTAAATTTTTAATTTGAGCTCAGTGTACAAGTGTAAAGACATTTTCGGACAGCCATTGCTTAGATTTAATTGGTTTAAGGGGAAATATTTTGTGTACAGTTTATAGATATTTTCAATATTTTTAACTGGTGCATGACAAATTTTAATACCTTAATCTCTGAAGCTCTCCTGAAAATTTCAAGCTAATAAGTTATAAACTAGGGCCGAAGGAGCATTTTGATTAGTGAAAAGTGCTGGGGGGGGGGGGGGGACCTGAGAAAAATTGAGTTTAAAGTGTATCTTTAACTAAAACCAATCAACTTAAAATTCCCCATCACCACGTGTGGTTCCATCTGTTGCTTCCTTCTTGCCCTCAGTAGCAATTTGAGAATTATAAGTTTATTGGCCGTTTCTTAATGAAAACTTTCGTTTGGCCTTCCCATTTTTCATAAAATTTAGAGATTTGTTTTTAGCTAACCTCTACACTATGCACTTTCGCTAATTTGTATACAAAACTCGTAAAATATCTGCTTATTACGCTTTACTATAAACATATTAAATACCCAAACAATGCCTAATAATTATATAACTGGAACACTGAAATAACCTGGCAAGATTATAGAATTACAGAACACCGACTGCCTTCTCTGTTTACAAGCAAACTACGTGTCAGATCCGCGGCATTTCAACTCGATATATCAAATTCATTTCGTCACAACCACCTGGTAACCTCTCTGAAGCAAAATCCCCTGCAAGAAGCTAAACTCAAAGCCATTGAAAGCGAAAATCGCATTTGAAAGCTACAGCGAAGAAGTTTAGCGAACGCCTACCTGCACTGGGACATTTGAAGCTCCTGGAGCTTTAATAAATGTCGATTTTGAGAAGACCAGAGTGTGCCATTAAAGTACAAAGTAGGTATAAGCATAATAAGTTCAAAAAGTAAGAATAGAAATGTTTGGCAACTTTCACAAAGTTTCATCGATAACATTGTCTTAAAATACTGCAGCTTTCTAAAACAAAAATATTTATTTTCATGTTGTAGGGGCTCAAACTGAAATGCACGGTGCATCATACACAAAGAAATGAATGTGAATGATACGCCCAGTAGTAGATTATATTCTGAAACTCTACTTTGTAACGCATACAGCGCTGTTGTGAAATCGTCAACAGCGCCACGCGCTGCTAGTGTTAATTTCACTTCCCTTCCCGAGCAAATGTAACAATCAAATGTAGGTTTCCTCCCCTGTGCCAAAAATTCCAGCTTTGTTACCTTTTGGAAATAAGCTCCCTGTTAAGGTACAACGGAATTTCATCTTTCACACCTCTTCAAAGAAAAACAATGTTGCATCATTGATAAAGTACGGAAATAGTGTATTTATTCAATCAAATGACGTTCTTATTCTCAATTTGAGAAGATTTATTTGAAGTTGCTCTCGATGCCGCATTGTCGAATAACTATGTGGAGGAAGGAAGGGGAAAAAAGAGAAAAAGAAACACGGGGAAAGTATACAAGGTGTTAGAGCTATGAGTCCTCAGACTTGAACGGCGACTTCTTGACGTGAAGCTGTAACGTAAGTTCCTCTACTATTTTCCTCTATAGTGCATGGTTCAGTAAATAAAATTGGTCGCATGTTTGTCACTACTCCTTTGTTTACCTCTGTAATTAGAATAGAGCGGAGGAGCTTCAAAAGATGAGTTATTTGTGTATTTTCCATGTTTTGCTAAAATGAGCCATTTAGCCACAAACCGATTAAATAATTGAATTCCAGCATGTCCATTGGAATAGATTACTTAACATACGCTTGGCAATCGCGCAAGTGTGGCGTGTGTATAAAGCGGAAGGTCAGGTATGTTGACACCCAACACTACCTGCTCGAGTTTCACGATGACTGCTCGGAAAGAGAACCACTCCTACCCTCGTTACTTGCGTAGCTTAAAACAGACAGCCACGTGACGAAATCAGTTTGGACTTTGACTCGTCGTAGGTGCGAATGCGTGCATGGGGTAGCGGAAGCCGATCAGTGAACAAAACATTTGCCCATTCAGTCCTACTCTGTTGCCAGACTTTGCAGATAATGTATCCAATAATGTTAAATTATCTCCTTTACCTTTTACTAAAGATGAATTTATTGACATTTTTGTTCGTCATATTTCAATCTACTATTACGTGAAATCTGTGCCATCATACACCTAACACCTGTACATCTATCGCTGCCCATTTTGTAGTTATGTCTCCCATTAACTTCATTATTTCAACCTCAGTGCACTGTATGCGGTGGAGGAAACTTTTAGTCTGTAAAATTGCCACTTTTACGGTTTGTACATTCCTCACGCTTCCACAAACTTTTCACTGCGTTTACCTTTGCGTGTTCAGTGAACGAGAGATTATCGTAAATGTGAAATGTTATATTAAATGTCCAGAGGCAAGGAATTTCATCCTCAAACTGCGGAGTATGTAGATACATGTTCATCAGCATTATTTTATCTTTCTTACCTAGAGCTATAACTGCTTGCATTTTAGGCTCATGTCCAGCTGCAAATGTTTCGCTAATTGTAAAGAAACATCAAAGTGGGGTCCTTGTGTGCCAATTTTTGGAATATTTGACACTTAAGTAGCGGAGAAGCCTTCATGCACAGTATTTTATAACGATAAATTTATTTTTTTAAGTATCCGTCCTCGCTGGTTATTTTAATACCTAAAGGCTGTCATAAAGGCACTGATGTAAAAATGTAAAATCTTTGATCAGTAAAGAAAATGTGTTGCGATTTAAATTTTTCCTAGATTGTACTTGTGCAAGGTTGTGCTTTTTTCATTCTTTGTGAATAAGGAATGGCGTTCTCCGTAACGTATACTCAATGCATAATTTCCGGGAAACTGGAATAGAAGTGGGAACCGGAACGGCATGGTTTAATCCCCTGTAGTCAAATGCGACCGTTAACAATTGAGGGGAAAAATGTTGGAGCCCGAGAACGTATTTGAGAACCTTGGTAAAGATTCAGGCTTCCCATTCTATTTCATAATATATCATGTGGTTATTGTGTGTACCTGTCTTCACTGTAGAAGTTGGTCAAGGAGGTCGTGACCTATATCAGCCGCTACAACTCTCTAGAGTCTAGTAGAAAGCTTGGAAAAAACAAAAGCAGAGTGACTCCGGACAGTTGCACGTCCTTTCATTATGGTATCCATAGTTCCGTTCGCGTTAACGGTAGTGTTTTTTTTTTAAACGTTTACCGAATAGCATTTCAAATTGGCAAACCTGCATTCAGACCAAACAATTTATATAATTTGCAGTAAGCAAGTGGTACCGAAATAGGCAAAATTGATTTTCGATATGGTTGGCGAGGCACTGATGCTAATGGAAATATTTTTCCATTTCTGCCCTTAGTTTTTTGTGAATTAAAAGTCCTAAACGCTCAAGTCTTCTAGATATTTCTCATCCTTCATTATGGAGTGACCCTAGAAATCAATAAATTGCAATTGCAGTAACCATGTTGCTTCCTGTTTCTGTAACCGAACAATATTTGTCTTTAGATTTGAACACTTCAGTTTGAGAAGGGAATGCGATCCTCTCATAGTGGAGACCTACTTCCAACCCTAGAAACTGCTTTGCGTTGTAGCGAGGGACAGTTCAGTAAGTCCTTATAGGAGTAATGATGATTGCTGTCACTGACATTTAATGGGAGCCAATCGTAAAAAATATTTATCAATGATTTTACATATGAAAGTGAGCTGAAAACGGAGAAAATCTGTGCTCTGTTCCCAACCACTTGATAATTGTAGTACCTTCTTTATTATAACATTCAGGAACCACCACCAGGTATTTCTAAAGCGAAACACTTCACCCCATCAATTATCTTCCCAGAAAGCACCAGAACTTGCCCCAATGCAGGTCTGGGCCACTTGGGCGATATCTTGAGCAACCTTCATTTTTACCTGTTAAACACACAGTTACCAGTCAAGTTCGTGAGCAATCTACGCTCTCTGCACCAGTAGCCCAGCCCTACCCCAGTGGATCATTATGCTGGGCCTCTGTAGAACGATCAAAATCACTAACCATTTCTGTTTAAATAATGCATTTCGAAAACTTTTTCGTGTAAGGAATAGTTTAGTGTGGGTTTTCTTAAGTGTTGTTGCATCCCTGGACTCAATTTGATATCTAACCAATATTTCAGTTTTGAGTTACGCTGTTCTCTCTTGCTCACAAAGGGGCCCCAAAACATGTATTTCCGGTGAAATGTCGACATCGATTTTTACTGTGGTATGCAATATTTCTACTTGCCTATTAGGTGCGTGGTAGATGGTAAAATAGGGTAGCAATTTATTTCCTCCCGCTGGTATATAGTCGAGTACATATTAACTTGTTTTACCTAGAATAGTTTAAACGTGTTAAGTATCGGTTCCAGAGCTCTTTATCTCAGCTAGCCTTAAATTTCTGCCGATTTCAACCAACTTTGTTTAATTTTTGACAAGTTTTGTTCAAATACTTATGTATACAATTTCAACTCCATAAGTGTAATTCTGAATTACGAGCTCAGACAGACGACACTTGAAGCGGCATCTGTTAATAACAGTTGGTAATTACCTCATTGATTAAAACCACTAACGGCAAATTCTACCTGTGTTTGCTTGTTTTGAAGTTAATAGATGTTTCTTAGGTTAGTACATGTTGTAAGGTTGCTAAACTTGAAGTACGTATTTTAATGTCGAGACTGTTTGCTCCAGAACCAAAGGCTTATTTAGATCAAATAATTGTATACTCCGGAGTTAGCACTAGCTAGATCTCTCTTCTAATCCCGTTTTGTGCGAGTTACCTAGCGATTTCCCTCGTTCTGGGTAGACACATTTTGAGAACTTTAAACCCGGGGACCTGGGGTTCATTTCGGAATTAATTTCATCACATTCATTGTCCTATGTGACCTCCGCATTAAAAAGGTCTAAGATAACCTTTGTAAAAGCCTGCCAAAGGTTTGAAGTGGGCATTAATTTTGTCCAATGTAATATTGTTTTACTTCAAAGTAAAGTAATCTGTTTGTTTAATGCCATATTTGGTTGCATATATTTGCAGGTATTTCCCTGTTCTTGCCTCAAACACTTCACTAACTTGAAACATCGTAGGAATGACATCAAATGTCTCTAGAATTACCAATTCTTCCCTCAGAGCTTCAAATATGCAATATGAACATTTTCCTGGAATATTTACTTAGCAGGCGAATAGGATTATACACAGTGCCAGAACTAAAAATATTGTTTGCATACGTAAGCAGCCTTGTTTTGAAATATTTTACTCGGCTCCTGATGATACACGCTCTAAAAATAGCAGTCTGGGGAAGTTATTTCATTTCTTTGGGGATGTGACAACGAAAAGAATGTGAATAAAGCTGATTTGCAATTCCAATTTTATCCCTCGCATCATGTTGAAAGATCTTACAAGCGTGTATTAATAGATAGGTGAAACAAGCTTTACGCTGAAAAGTATCGAGATCAGGGGCGTAGCATCAGTGGTTGTAGGGGATGTGTTGCATACCCCGCTAGTTTTCCTTAGTTAATTTGTTGTATTATATGTATACTAATTCAATGGACATAATATTTGGTTCTGAACAACAATCTGCTATGAATTCATATTGGTATTTTGTTTGTCAGTGAAGGTTAATTTCATTTCTTAAGTAATTCTGTACGTATCAGAGTACAACAAGCAGCACTTTGAACAGTAATGTATGTGAGCGTGTAAGAGAAAAATACACCAGCAAACCGAAGGCAGGGTATGCACATTGCTCATGTGCATCCTCGTGGTTCACTACGAGGAAAACACCTGTTGTAGAGAGAATGCTGCATTTCCTGGAAACCCAGTGCTCAGAATATGGAATCCGAGTGCTTGTAATCAACAGACTGAGAATGTAGGGGAAAACACACACGCGCACACACACACCGATGGGAGTGGTTTTCCTGTAATTTTAATATTTACCAGTTGTTGATCTATAAACTTCTATGAAAACTATAATTGTGAAAAAAGTATTCTTTCAAAGTTAATAATTTTTATTTCATAAACCAAACCATTACAAAATTTTGTTTCCAACATTCTTTTGAGAGTACTTGTCTATAACAGAATAATATTTAAAATTATCAATTTTGAAATTTTTATCTTATGAAGCTGCCTCCCCCCCCCTAAAAATTAATTAAAAAATAAAAAAGGGCTAGAGAATATAATCAATTTAAAGGTGTTAAAGATATTACAATGCAAATTTGAATATACACTATTTCTTACATGTATGATTCTCATGAGTTTGAACAAAATTCGGCAATAATTGTAGAATGTTGGCTTAGTATTACTCAAATACGCAATGAGATATACTGGACGTTTCTTTAAGGGCATCATTGATGGTTTCTGCTGGTAACGTTTGTGTTAACACGATTCTATGGAAGCTCCCTGGCTCTTGCAATGTTTTCATAGAACCCTCTTTTTCTTCCTGCTCACTCTTGCCTAGTACCCTTTCCTTTGCCTTAGGTTTCTCTCTCCTCTGTGCAGCTTGCATATGTCATGTGTCGCAAATTGGTATTAAAACACTCCTTTGGGGAATTAACGGTTGAAACAAGTAGACATTTTAATAATACCCACCCAAGCCTAACAATTTTCAATATACCGTATTTACTCGAAAATAAAGCCCCCTCAATTGTGAGACATGCCAAGTTTTGCGGTCAAATTTAAAAAAAAATGCAAGTATTAGAAATGTTAATGTGAGACAGGTTGTAATTCCTATAAAATCATCAGCATGTACATAACAAAGAAATTATGTAGTAAAACAGTTCTGCTGAATTTCTTTATTGCTGAACATACAGATAGTTGGTCAAGGACAAGTTTTATTTACCTTTCACTTTTTTGCGAAGAAAGGAGCGGGGAGTTAGACATTGACCTTCACTCCTTAGTAGCTCCAACCCTTCTATCTGCTTTCTTCTTACTAGTAAATATCATCTTTGGTTACAACAGCAAAGCGACTTTCTCTTGTACCTGTGTGTTAGCGATAACATGAATTCACCAAAAAGTTCCACTACAGGTTCTAAGATAATGTCTTGCAATTAGCTGAAGAAAATAGTGTACGAGTACGTGGTCGACAGCATTCGGTACAACCAAACATGATTCGTTCCTGGAGAAATCAGAGAGATAAACTAAAGCCGTGAGAAAAGGAACTCGCACAGTCCAACCACAAATACATTCATATTTGCAAGATCCACGATCGAACCCTTCGGTCACATGCAAATTGTACGATTCTTATTTCCTTTTATATGTAACTCACGTATATGGTTAAAAATGGTTCTTTTTATAGTTTTGTTTCCATAACCTTTTGTTTTGTTTTCATACAGAGGACCATAATTATTTATTGCTTCCTGCAATTTCATTCAGACTCCTGTGTTAATATATAAAATAAAATATATTTACCAGACGAGTTTGACAGCGCTACGGAGGTCAGATTTTGTATGCATGCCATAAATTGTATTTATGTAGATACACTTGAAATTGAAGCGAAGCACTGATTAAGTTGGTCTTCTTGCGTTTAGCATTATCTATTGGGAAATGTGAACAGTTTACGGTATAGGTGGGGAAATGTAGAATGGTTTTCTATGTGCTGGCAGCACTAACCGAGCAACAAGGTAAATGTTAACAGCTTCCAGTAATTGAGAAAATGTATTGCATTTCTCATTGGTAGCGTAACGTATGCAGTGAATATTATCTACTAACGATTGCTATAAAATAATTGAACGCCATAGCGGTAGATAAAATACTCGAGACCACTCAGTCCTCGAACGCGGAAACAGGCGTTATGACACAGCTGTCGTTCAGGTGCGTGAACTGCGGGAGGGACATTCGGGGAAGAAGGTTGGGGAAGGCGGGGGAAGTGGCTGAAACCCAAACCATATGGGACAAAGCAAAGAAGACCTACAACGGTGTTCATCGTTTGGTGTTAAGAGCAATATCATTGACGGCAAGGTGACAGTGCGTTTCATCCAGTGGAAGTTTGACCGCGTAACACAGTTTTCACGCCCCCCTGTAACATTTCTTACTTTTACATTTTCAGATCGATTCATTTGAAAGATTGTAACATCACTCAAGGTTTTGTGTATAATTAATAATTTCATGCATATGTTTAATTTAGTTCCAGATATTAATGCCTTCTTTTTTTCTATGCACCTCGAAATGGAAAAAAAAAAAAATCTATTTTAATTAAACCACTTAATATAATATTAAATTTAGAGGCGGTGTTTTTTATCATTCTACTAGTTTGTGACAAAATAAATAACTTTTAGACTTAGTTCTTCCATAGTTATTTTCTTTTCTCTAAGTCTTCTCCTTTCCAGATAATTTAGTTGATATTTGAAGAAACCTAAGCTCTCTCTTGAATTATTTTTCACTTTACTGTAGGTAAAATTGGTTTTCTTTTTCGTTTTTCTCCTTTCTGTTTTTCTTTTGTTACAATGTTATACGAAGCTAAGCTTACAGGCGAACACATGGTTATATGGCATGCTTTAAAAGGTCACACCGCTATGAAAGCTACATACGTAGAACAAAGCAGGGGGCTTGTAGAAGTAATGTTAGTAATACTGAAATACATATTTACAAGTTTTAGGATTTCTGACATTTTTTCACGGATGTTTTCATTTAACTGCTATGGCCAAATCGGTGGTGGCCTCTTACCTTGGAACACATTGGCTAACGATAGTGATAACTTTTGTACAGCTGGCGTTGGACTTCTGATTTTCCTTGGGCTTTTATAGAACACACACATATTCACTCATTCATACTTTCAGACTCAGGAGAAAATAAGGGATAATCCTGGCTAGGGAAAAATTCGTATCTTCCAGCCGAGAATTGAATCCAAGACCCCGTGCACAGCAGGCAAATGCTCTGTCAAGCTACGAAGCTAGCCAAAGCCGTTACTGAGAAAGTATAAATAAATAATGTCAAATGTCCTTATAATGGGCAGTTTTGGGTGGAGACGATTTTGTTGAAAATCTTACCTGCTATCTTTAAGCATGCCTAAATATCAAGCTGAGATTAATTAGAGCTTCTCGTGTAACCAGCCGTGTAATATCTATAAAATTGTTGGAGCTTTCGGCCATATTAAACTTCATGTCCATCGTCAGGAAGTGAATCCTTTGAAATGGCCAGTTATTTATTAAATATTCATTTCCTGATGATTACCATAGACTTGAATATGGCCGAAAGCTCGAACAATTTTATAGATTTACACGGCTGTTAACCCGAGAATCTCTAATTAACAATCATCGCCGTGAAAGCTTCAAATTTTGCATCAAACTAACAGTTATTTCGCGTTCTATTTGGCCCTACACATATGCATAAGTCCTTGGAATCTCGAAATGTGTGTTTCCGTTGCACTTATAATTGACATTTTTGTCCTGGAATGGGTTGTTTGCTCTATCATTTGTAAGCTGTAGAGAAAGTAAAGACTCGAGCTCTTTCGAATAATGGGTTGATGACATTTGAGAAACTTCTTGAAAATGTTATGAAATCATATAACTTCCTTTTGTGACCCATACTGTTCACTCGTGAATTTGCAATGAATTTGCGTCACAGCTGACGAGAAATCGCCCTGGTTATGGATAGCTCCTAATTGTTGGCTTAACTTTGTCTCTTTGCAGTTTCGGAAATTGCTCAGAACTTTGTAGAGAGAACAGAAAACTGACAACTTGACAGAACGTTCCTTTCCCGCAAAGAGGAATCATTAGAGCTTTAAGTACAAATTCCAACCTCTAATGGGGTTTAAGTGACCGGGTCTCCAAGTTCCTGGAAACGTGGACGTTTTAACTTTCTCCTATCATAGTAATGGTTTGCAGTAGCGTAGGTACTTCTCAGTCAAACTTGTAAAAGTTTATTACAAGGTATTCTGAATTATTATTCTCGATGCAGTAAAGGAACGTCATAGCAAATTGCAATTTGCAAATTTGTACATAAAGCGTACTGTTGTGCTAATTTCACATGAGTTCTATACCCACTACCTTAGGAAAGGGTATTTTTCACTCTGCTTCAGGTCCTTGCGGAAGTTGTTGCAATGCACGTACCGTACACGTGGGTACAAGGGAGATAGAGGAAACCAAAACCATAGTCAGATGTTTAAAAGCGGGACGCTATATGCTGGCCTTAAAATTCTATACTTGTTCCATGACATCGCGAGAAACAAATGAATGTCACAGCAGTTAAATTTGTAAAATAGAAACCAATAATAACGGATATATTGGATGTGGATTTGCCATAAATTTCTACGTTAAATAAATTGGGTGTCACGAAATCTACATTTTTGTGTGGTATTTTTCTGTTTATCTTATATGGTTCATGCGTTAATGTATAATATTTCTTCCCAATAAACAGGACTTCACTGGCCATTCCCAGAACATTCAAGGTCTACATTTTACGCAAATATCTTAAATATATGGTATTTTAGTGGAAATCGTTAAAGCCGTTTTTGAGGAAAAAATGCCAAACGTATATTTCCGTGTTAAGGGTAGTTTAAAATGGGGAATTTTCCTGAAAATCTTGACAGCTTTGGAAGATGCTGGACTGAAATGACAAGGTTAGATACTGCGCATTTAGTTATACAATTGTACACACACACACTCTCTCTCTCTCTCACACACACACACACACCACACCACACACCACACACACCACACACACCACACACACACCACACACACACACACACACACACACACACACACACACACACACACACACACACACACACACACACACAAATAACTTTCTAAGAATTATACGATTATTGAGGTCCCTCATTGTGTATTTCCGGTGAAATCCAGGTATCAATTTTTTGGGATGGAGTTTAGCGATTACGAACCCGGGGAAATAATATGCAAAATTTCGATGTTTAAGCTTGGCAAATTTTCATCGCTTGAGGTACACATGATACTTATTTTATTGTCTTGGAAAGTTAATTACATGGGACCATGAACATTAATTTTATGTACTGCTGAAGAAAGACGTGATGAGAATGTTTAGGTAAATTGTAATTTGTAGAAGCACAGTACTCTTTAAACACGCAGCTGTTGTGAACGGAATGACATTTTTAGCGGGAGCAAGGTTACAATAAGCTGTAAGCTATTGTTTTCGGTGGTAGTGTTAACGGCGTTGGGACGTTTCCACACAGTTTTTGGCCAAGTACTAATTTAACTGTTGGATATAAACCTTGAAACCTTCACCTGTATTCTTTTACAATTAAACATTTTACATTAAAATATGACGCGTATACTTGCATGATGCAGCAGGTAGATAATGTGGATAAGAGTTTTGGCGTAAGGGGAGTGATGCTGTTGGAAACAACCCTCCTCCCTTTGCTTGCCTTCAGATTCGGCAGCTCATTAGCTCTAGGGACTGGTTTCCACAAAACCGAATTATAGACGAACCAGCTGTACGCAAATGTCCCAAATAAGTTTGTTGTGCAGAAATGTAACAATTCGTGTTTAACGCCTTTTCTTACTACAATGGACACTACAGACAGTGGATACTGACGATACATGAAATTAAATAATTATTGGGAAAGGAAATTTAGATAGAAAACGTTCCAGAATCCCTCTAAAAATTGCAAGCAAAGCGTTTGTAATTATAAAGCCATGTACATATGTAATGTATTTGTGTGTGTCTGTCTATCATTGACGCTTGGTGTGTACGGTGAAGTTTTATGATGAGCAGTCCGGAAATGCTGTACCTCGTTGAAGGCATTTCATACTATCCTTGTCAAGAGCAAAAAACCAGTATCCGCTACATGCTCCTCCGGCTACCTTCATCGTGGTTTCAGAAAGGACAAAGGAAGGATTCGATTACAAGCCCCGAAAATGTTGTGATCACTTCGTCCCACATACATAGGTTTGAGTTTCATCCGGGAAAGCTATATAGTGCAGTCGCTGTGGTATTAAATCGGTGACGAATTCTGCCTTAGCTTCCAGCGAAAACTGAATGAGGTGCTGCTTAAACTTGTGCATGCCGAGACGGCAACCACGTGCTATAATACCGGCATGAGCATTAACATTTCAAAATTTTGTATTCAGCACACTTTCATTGAACATTCAATATTAAAATTATTCCACGTATTTCCGGAAGATAATTTGGTTGCAAAATTTGTAAGACACCTGCGAGGAAAGGAAGAATTCCTTTAGATCGTTAGCGTTGAGAAATATTTTCCTCAAACTACTAAAGGAATAATCAAACTATGTAATTCCTTAAATGCAGAGTTTCCGAATTTCACAGATTGGTTCAAGAGGAGCTTCCAAATTCTATTCCGTCAATCTTAAATTTCCTGACTTCATGACAAGTAATCCAATCTATTTGAGATAAGAATTGAAAAGTTTACAGGATGTAGATGCATTCCTTCGAATGTAAAACAGTACAGAATATCGTTAATTAAAGAAGATCGTTTTGTATTACCGAAGTTGTGAAGTTCCACTCGTGCAGTGATGAAAATGCACCGGTAGGTTTACATCGAGCTGACAAACATTCTGGGAAATACGGCGGCACTAACAGACAACCTGATATCGTTCCCAGTTGTGATCGTTCGAACGTGTGAAACAGGAGCTACTATTTCCGTTTTCCGTTGCTGCGACTGCAGCAAAGGTTTCTGCTCTGAGTTTTGTAATGCGTGTACTGAATTGATTTTATATGTGTAGGTGGTTGCTAGTATAGCTCAAAACATCTACATATCTCAACTTAGAACGATTATGTTGTAAATGTATTATCTATAGGAGAGAAGAAAGATGTATATAAAGATAGACGTAACACCAATCTCTCGATTGTTGGACGTAAAGTTAAGTGGCGTTTTCATTTATTAGTTACATACAATAACCGTCTCTTAGTAGTACACCGCTGTAAGTAGTTTTTAATCACTGCTCAGCCCGAGTTAGTTTGGTGGTGGGGGGAATGCCTACAAAAGACTTTATGCATAATCATAGAAATATAAACTAAATAAGAAGGTAGGCGCGGCTATAAAATATGAACTTGTTATTTAATAATATGCAGCCTAACTTTCTATTGCTAATGAAAC
Source organism: Tenodera sinensis (assembly GCA_030765045.1). Lineage (NCBI taxonomy): Eukaryota > Metazoa > Arthropoda > Insecta > Mantodea > Mantidae > Tenodera > Tenodera sinensis. The sequence goes on along the minus strand of CM060962.1, from coordinate 96,118,786 downwards.
AGCTGTAGGTATACTAAAGCGCGTTCCACCCTTAGATGACAGTACACGTTAAATGGAGAGCAGTGTTGCAACATGTACTAGTTACGAATCTTTCTCCGCGAGCGACTCGAGGTGGCCTGAGTCCTGTACTTAGTCCTTCAATTGCTGCTTGACGGACACTTTTAACTTTGGTATCCCTCCATGCCTTTGTTACTGTATGACCTAAATTTACAAATGACTCGTCTGTATAAACAATCGATTTCCCCTGGTCCCTAAACCTTTTTACGTCTTTTAGATATTTATGTCGCCATCTGATGATATCGATATCTTCTCTTTCTATTAATATGCACTTGTTACCCCTTCTTTCGTATTCGAACCCCAAATCATGTAAGAACCGACTAAGAGTGGCCCTTGGTAATTTGGTAGGGTCTCATCACTGTTGAACCGTGATAAAATTATATTCAGCGTGGGTTGAATATTTGCAAACAGTAAAGAATGAACAATTCGCCGCACTCCACCTTGCACTATTCACTATATACTTTTTTTTTTCCCTACCCTTTTTTCTTTCTTTTTCGATGGCGTTCTTAGAGGTCCTTTCATTACTTCCTTTTTAATCCTATACACTGCTGCTTCTGAACACCCGATAGCCTTAGCTGTTTCTTTTACTGCCTTACTTACACGCATTTTACTTGAAAACTAATCTAACACCTTCATAATTATTTGGCGTTCCTTCTTAATTTACCAATATATCGTCTCTTCCTAGCTTCCCCTTCCATAACTACAAATATTTACGAAACTATTAAACAAATAACGCAGTACCATCTCATAGATTCCACACAGTTACACACCTACTTCTTTCGAACTAATGTTAGTGCTGCCCCTTATACTATCTTCTGTGTCAGCCCGGGCGCGAGAATTCGCTGAATAGATGAATACCTTTTGTTTGCCCTACTCGATGAAAGAAAAGTTACAGCCTTTTGGTTTATTTTAAAAACTTTCTCCAACCCTCGTCAACATTTGTTCTCGCTGGTTCCCTGATGTAAACTCAATAACAAAAAAAGTTTCACACTGCGTAACTTTTGCAGTGCACAGCTATAAAATTTTCCGAAAACATTTAATTTAAAAAGTTGTAACACTTAACTGAGTAAACATAGAGAATTCAAAGTGGGCAGGTAGTAGCACTATAGTTTACTCTACCTAAGAACAAAATATAGACGCATTCTAGCAGTTAGTTTGTTAGTTGGTGCGTGATGAGTATAGAAATGTATAATGACTCTAAAAAGGATATAAACTAATAGAGAAAAAAATTCTGGGTAGGATAATGTGTTCAAACCTGAAATTTATAACAACTGAATATTTATACCATGCTATTAGGAACCTGGCAACAGCGCGAAGGTAGAAAAGGACGAGGCTAATGGCAACTTGTGTGCGCTAGATAGAGACAGATATATCCCATTTAACTCCATACTGTCATCTGAGAGTGGAACAAGGTATAGTAATGTATATTCCGAGTGACGTTAAAGAAGTACCACATCATGACAGTAGAATTCGCACCTTTTTACTCATAGCTGATAGATATGTTGTGTTCTTCAAATTGTTCACAAATAGGTTTCTACCAGTAAGTATTTTTCATAATTATTGATTTATACAATTTATTGCTGTATGCAGAATTTAATGTAACTTAACAATGACTTAGCACATACGGGTAAATTTGGCAGTCTTCTATAACTGAAAACAATATCAAAAACTGAACAGGTAGATCTTTTCTTATAAAATATGAATTTGTTTAAAAATGAATTTGTTAAAATAAGTTACTTAAACGGAGCTTTTAATTTATATAAATTGTTTTAAGTTTGAATTGCACTGCATGAGTGTGATGTTCACAGATTGTTAGAAAGGCCATAGTTTTTACTGTACCACATACTTAGTAAGTAGAGAAAGTGTTGTACTCCATCCAAAATTTGGCTGTCGAGATTTGACCAGAAAACACGTATTTTGAGACCGCCAAATCCAAAATAACTATTTTTTAGAAAAAGGTCCGCCCACCCGTGTGCGGGCGACATAACTCACAAACGAAGATTTGCATACATGTCAAACTTGGTACCTATGTTCTCTATGTACCAAAGATCTGCCATTAACATTTTAGGAATCCCCCCCCCCCCAGTTTACCTACCTTTTAGCTGGAACATTTTTTGGAGCTTAAGATTTTCTCAAAAATGGGCCTTTACGATTTTGATTAAAATAACATTCAGGATATTTGTGACAAAATGTGTATACTGAATTATCGTGAAATAGCCTGTGAAGTCCTCTTCGTCCAGAAGAAGTTGTGTATATTGTGTTTATGTAGGTGTATGGAATTTCAAGGGCAGCATACAGCAGCCCAGATTTGTACATCCGAGTATCATCTGGTTTCCTCTATGCTCTTGTACCTACCAATGTAGCACTTCTTCAAAGCTTTTTCTCGATTAATATGAATTAAAGGCAAGTTCGTTGAAGCGATAGTGGTTAGAGAAAGTCGTGCAATGTAACGCATCATATTTTTAAGTCTTCCATTTTCAATTCTGCATTGGAATTACTCACTGGAGATTAGAAACATTGGGAAGAATTGCTTAGATTAATTGATAAAATTTGTTAAATTGTTTTAGCGACTTTGTAACTTAAAAGTTAGGTTTTCGTAGCATCAGAAACTTTTCCAAACTGTTGCTTATTTTTATGTTTCCGCAATTGTGAATTTGGTGCCAACTTTGCTTTTGTTCGTGACTGTGCACAAGTATATACATACATACATTCAGTTTCGTAGGAGCGTGAGCATGTATCATCTGGCGCAGCAGATGAATTTAAAATGATGATGTGTGATACTGTTGGTATGCATGTATGGCCTGGATAATGATTGTTTGCCCAGGCCACGCGCTCTTTGACCGAAGCTGGAATGATAAAGTTGCTAAGAAGCCCAGCTTTGCTCAGCGGACATGACATTCAGTGGTGTAGTAAATTGCTGGGAGCCCGACCGTTCCATGGTGCTGCCTAGTAAACACGCAATTAAAACTCCTGTGAAGCACATTTGGCATAATTCTGACAAGATTTTCTTGAATAAGAATAGCGTTACTTGTAGTGTGAAATGCGTTAGTTGCTTATAAAGCCTCTTCAGAATTGCTAATGCACTAATGCATTTTGTAAGGAAGATTTGATCAATCATTACACAACGGTATTAACAGATTATTTAAGTTAGTGATTGCGGAAATGCCTTCCGCGAGACATCAAACACGCAATACACGTTACACCACTCAGCAGTGTGTAAAAACCAAAGGGAACGATTCCAAATAACTTGCGAGTTCCGATTTCGCCATCTCCGATGTAACTAATAAATCGAGTCCAGAACAAGTCATAGGGCGCTGACAGCCATGTAGTTGAACGCCCTTAACCCCCCCCCCTCTCTCTCTCTCTCTCTCTCTCTCTCTCTCTCTCTCTCTCTCTCCCTCCCTCCCTCCAGAGTAAGTCATCAAACAATAAGAAGGCAGGCACAGCTATGACCATGACGTACAGGAAGTTCCCAAGAAAGAAGGAAACTTAATGAAATTGATTTACCCCTTCCTTCATTCGAAAACATTCACTTCAAATGTAGGTCTTCCCGGATTTTACACTTGGCTTGCATTACTGATTCCCACATTGATATTTGCCAATGGCAATATAATGCGAAAGCTTCCCAGAGTTGAGCCAATTTAAGAGAATATATTGTGAACAAACGTATTTTTGAAACTGTCAGTTCAATTTGATGCTAATTTAAGGAAATCTACCTCAGAATTATGACAAGCGTATGTGCTTCACTTGCAGGAAATATTTAAAATAAATGGAATCTTATACTTGCAGCTGGGTTTTCATCGTAATGTAATCTTACGAGTGTCTTCTAGGCATGACCACAATTAGAATTAGGAAAGGTACGCAGGGTCCGCCCATTGTTTTAGGGAGTCTGCCAGCCAAATTATGAAAAGAACATTCTCATTTTAACACGTATAAGCAAACGTCTATACAGTTGCCTTTTGGCGATCTTCATTATTTTTTCCATTTTGTAACTTGTTTTTTAATTGAAACATTCGTTAACGTCTTTCGGTATTTTCACTATGAAATTACATTTATTTATTAGACCATAACTTCTTAGTTAATGCCTCCAAAATGCCATCGAAATTGTGTATTCTGAATGAGAATTAATAAATTCCTGAAGTTGTGAAATTCGAGGCAATGGTGAGAGAACTACAGAGACGTAAGTGTTAATGACTTCAGGAATTTATTTCTAATTCAGCTTGTTATATTTTGACGAAATTTGTATTCTATGAAAAGGGTGCTCTTTTAAGTGCACGCAAATTATTTTTGAAACTATGCACCGCAGATAGAAAAATATACTGAAAACGCTGTTCCAATTTCAGAACATTATTAAACTTATGATTTAAAAGTGGTGAAAATTACATGACGCACACAAAATTACTGCTTGTTGTTTCTATAGGTTAAAAATCAGAATTTGATTTCCATTAATATGACTGCCGAAGTGGTTTGAGATAAACGAATACTTTGTTGTAAGAGTAGAAATAAATATGGAGAGGGGCTCATGAAACGTAGTTGCTTAAGTTGATAAAAGAAGTAGTAAACTGTCACACGTTCCATTTTTTAAACTGAAATCGCCGCAAGTAGAATTCTGTGTCACATATTCTTATATGTATTCCTAGATTTATTATTATTCTGCAAAACCTCGCCGATCTGTTCGGGTATAGCATAACTGCGGGAATTCTTCCCTTTCACTGTCTGATCCATCCATTCGCCCCCCCCCCCGTCTTGCGGCGGCAGCGTAGGAGTTACATCTTTCCCTTTGAGGCGTTTAGAAATATAGTTACCCCGGGAACTATTCCTGTCCATTTGGATAACATTCAGGAAACAGTTTGTGTGTTATGGTACTTCTTTGTACCAGATTTTCCATTTCATAGGTTCTAAATTATTTTATATATACACGGATTTTTCAGTTTATCCATATAGGTAATGCCTACTTACAAAATTATTTTGTTTAAGTTTACTACCCTGCTTTTCTTATACAATACCTGGCAGGTCACCGATACTATGAAACTGACCAAGAAATAAATGTCTGATATATCTGAAGCGTTTATGAGGAGGAAGGTTTGTGAAGACGTTGGTGATTCCCAATTGGATATTCCCTTCCTCCAAAAACTGTGTCCCTGTGGCGTGGTACTCAATAGTGAATATCGCAGAAGAGCTAAGTGTAAAGATCACAATGTTCTTGGCACAAATGTCAACTGATGTTTCAAACGTAACATCCACATGGAATGAATCGGAAATTAATACAACTGAGCTGTTAAAGGGGGAAAAAAACTCCCAATACAACTATGCAATTTGGAGAAGTTCTAGTACCGTTGAATGCGTTAGTAATGAACATTTTCTCAACCCCAATTTTACTAAATTGAAGGGGATAAAGCAAAGATCTTGACACATACACGTTTGTAAAAATAAACCATACATTCGTGGTGTAAATATTTGTATGCTCGTTTTTAGTCAGTATTTCCTGAAAGATGCATTTCTGAATATTACAAAATTAGCATTGTCTGACCTCCTTCCCTTAAAGCAGCCTCTCATGAGCCTCTCTTCAGAATATAGTGCTGTAAAATAAGTATTTCAATATTTATGGCAGTTGAAGAAATATTTGCAGCTGTAATTTCAAGCAGCATTTTAAACTAGTCTCTTAAGAGAAAGGTAGTCATAATTTACTGTAGACGTTGCTATTCTGAGTTTATTAGTATGCTAGAAATGTCCCCAGATGTAGGATTTAGGATTTCTCAAGGGTGTCCAACAAGTTGCTACGCCACTGACTTGTACATCTTGCACTAAATCCTTGCTCTTAACGAGCTCTACACAATGTGCAAGGGTTGGATGAAATAACTTATGCAACTAGAAAAGCTTATTTGCAAGAAGTACAACTAATTGAAGTGTAGCACCTCATTTTGTGGTATTAGCCATTTTCGAAATACTTTTTGTTGTATGTATATATTTTACAGGTCAGGGATTTCTTTGGCGAAAATATGCTGTTCTTTTGTTTATGCATAAGGTGGTCGCTGGCAAGAATCGATGTATGTATGTAAGTAGTTGAGTTATGAACCTTGCATGCAACCAAGACATTGCTGATGAATATAGAACCATTTCTAGACAAACACATTGTACTTAGCGTAAAGTGAAAATCAGAAGTACTTCTTCAATGTTGTTGTAGCGGGAGAGTCTATGAACTAGGAATCGGCTGCGCGATGTTTTTCCTGTTCACGTTACTGGCGCACGCTGTGGTCTGCGGCTGTCATAGAAAGCTGCGGATACAAACCTGCGAAATCTTTTGCAAAAGCTAAATAGCGCAACAACGCGCATAAAAATCTGTCCCAGTTTTTTGGGATTGAACATATATTTCCTGAAATGTAACGGGTGATCCAAAATACTCCGAACCGGCTGCGTTCTGTTTCGCCTGTACACGTCCTTGGCGCTTGTCGCCGACTGCTGCTGTCATAGAACATATATTTTAAAACTACTTTTAAATCCGTTACTTACCATTGTTATTAAAGAAGATGCATAAACTGGCCACCGTTGTTTTCCATACATGTTTTGGTACCTCTTTAGGAAACTATCCATCACTCGCCGTAGTTCACGTTGAGAAATGCTGGCAATTTCCTGGCGGATATTTTGTTTTAATTCTTTCAGGGTATGTGGGTTTGTCTCGTGCTTTGTTACCCCAGAGGTAGAAATCGCACATCACGTGGAAATCTTTCTGCAAATCGCACTTTCACTTGGCGAGCTGACTGAGTTAACACATACGAATCATAAATAAGCACACGCTGTGCAGTAGAAAACGCATGCTGAGCCATAATACACTTTGTGACTAAGCACAGGGCAAAATAATGAAGCAAACTGCTTATAAATCAATCACACGTTATCAGGTCAGCTCGATACTGCACTTTCAGGGCAGGGGAGAAACAAGTCAACAACATGACCTCGTGTACAGCAGCTGCGTTATGTTTCTGTGCGCGCAATGGAAAAAACACCGCGCAGCAGTTCAGATGTTTTTGGGTCTCTTCATTATGAAGTGTATGGATTGTAATACGGCCTGGAGCTTTTACGCCCGGAAATCTTTCTTTAAATCGTATTTTCACTTGACGAGCTGACTGAGTTAACACAGAATCATAAATCATACGTACGAATGCTAAACACACGCTGCTACGTTTATACTGAGCCATAATATATTTTATGACTTAATACAGGACTAATAATATATAACTCGTAATAGCTAACCTACACCATGTCACTGTGAACCCATAATGTTGAGCAAAGCAAAGCCAAGCCGCGTCAGTAACGTGCCCTTGATTGCAGCGACAGCGGAATCATGTGTCTCCACACCTATATAGTAAGAAGAAGAAGGAAAAAAGCACACAAAATGCGCAGCCGGTTTTTACTTCGCTGGCTCCTCTGTATATAAAGATACCTGTGAATTGCTGATGAGTAGAGCCGTTAAATACTCGGATTTCTTTCTAAGAAGTTTTTCAAATTGTCCTTGTGTTCTAAACAGGGCCGCAACTTCTGTACTGAGCGTACCCCCCCCCAAAAAAAAAAAAAAATTATTTTGTCATTTCCTCCCTCCCCCCTTAATTCATTTTTAACTGTCCTGTGAACATAAGGCTGTCATGGCGTGGATGAGAGATAACGCAAGTTCGTTGTCAAGAATTTGTAAAATATCAATATTATATTGATCCCTGAAACTTCAGATATCACTTTAGAAGGAGATCATCTCGCACGGCCTCCACTTAGTATACAATTATTTCCATCGCAAGAGAGGGTGGTAAGAATATTATTTCACTTGAATGTTAGAATCTCGAATTTTTAATCTGAGTGGCTCTCGTTAAAAGATTTTCCTCTAGTATCAGCTGTTCAAAAGGTCAACTATTATCAAGTTGCAGAGAGCTGCGAATCGCCAATATGTTATCTAACGAATGAGTGAATAAGTGAGTTCCACCCTGCTGTGGATGTGTTATTAAAATGAGCTTAACTTTTTGGAGAACTGAATTGACACGTGAAGTGAACGATGCGATCTTGATACTAATGTCAGCTGTAGTGTAGTATGATTACCGAATGTAGTAGCAATATTAAGAGACTATAGACTCATTGAAGGAGAGTTTAGTAGCCCCTGAAGGCGGGGGTTGAAGTCTTGGAATCGGTGCATGTTGGCATGACGCTGTGGTGAAATATGTTGGCGAGAGTCCACCCCCGACGCCTAAATTAGAGCATCTATCCATCTGCCCTTGGTTACTTCATCATAGAACTGGGTCTTGGCCAGACAAGAAGTATTCCACTACTGCTTCACATACATGTGTTAATTTTGTATAAATTTGTACGAGAACTTGTGCATGTGCAGTACCCAAGATATCAGTTGCAATTTGGTAAGTCTACAGAACGCGTGTTCATTAGGGAATGCAACGATCAAGCCAAAAAACAGATTCAGTGTTTCCGCAATGCATTCTTGCTAGACTGTCAATGCAAATGAATGTAATATCGTTCTAGGACAATAATAATAGTAATAAATACTCAGGAAGAACTAACGATATTGAAGTTGACTTGTTCTGGTGTAGATTTTCCATTCCATAATGTTTAAACCGGCTTGGATTTTTCTATTCATGGGTGGCGTTCACTTCCATTTTTATACATTTAGTAGGGGTGTTTTTATGCGATACCTCACAAAGTGATTGACGTATGATTGAAACCGAAGAAGTCTGTGAAGCTGGGATAGGGAGGGGGGTAGAGGCGTTAATGAGCAAGTTCAATAAAGGGTTGATAATTTCTGACTTTTGTATTTTTCCTCCGTTAAAATAAACCCCGATTTTACCGGTATTTACATTTGTGATGCTGAAGAGCATGCAAAATACTTTTTTGGCGACAGTGTGTTATTCACTTGAAATTCCTACACATTTCGTTTTACATACTAACCGCTGACGTTATTTAAATGTGTATCATGATCCAACTATTGATATGTGAATTTGTTGCACATAAGCAATAACACCATACTTGGTTGTTCAATTTTACTAGTTAAATAGTACCGTTTACTTTCCATAATTTAAGATTCACTTAGGATTTAATTCGTGCATTATTTAAATGTAACTTTCGGCTCAAGCAGCCGTCTAGTCTTTGGTTGTTACCCGACTTGGTCAACACCTCCAGGCGTGATTAATTGACCATCAGTTCATAGAGGCGGTGGTCGACCTTGATATTGTCTTTGAATAGCTGACAGTTGTTAATTCTATTTTGGCATAAGAATTTCAGTTCTACTCTATCGCCGAAGAAATAGTATTCCATACACATGCGTTTAGTCGTTTGCAGTAATTCGAAACTTGGTATTTCTAAACTACTTCCTGGTTTTTGCAAGGATGCGCTTGTATTGCAGGATATTATCATGTACACTACAAACAAACGGCTGAAAATTGGTGCAATTATAAGAACTTTTCAAAAACTAACTGAACACACACACACGTAGTGCGAATCCTTCAAGCAACCCGGTCACTCCTGACCTCACAATATTAAATTAGACAAATTTAATGTGCCTGTTTCTAAACAAATATTTCTTGTAGAGCAGTGATTTTCCGCAAGGTCATCGTATCAGTCCTGCTTTACGAATGACAAAATTTGGAATTAAGAGGACATAGGCATTTGGAAATCCAGTTAACTTACTTTTTCCAATTTAAAAGTGGAGAACAATGCAACGGGAGACCTTCTAATTTTTTCCTAAGAATTCTTAAAGTTGTACTTAATTTTCAGAATAGGGCACAAAGAAAGTAAAAACTGAAACTATCAATCAATTCAAGAAGAGCAGATATAACACCGTTCGATGTAACGCTCATATCCACTTCTGTGTAACACTTGAAGCGATTTGTGATTGTAAACCCTACTGCTATATGAACAGTGTTATTTTCTATTTGACTTCTGAGTTTTATCAAATTCTTCGGCGTGACAAGAGATGGAATGGCAAAGTATTTTTGCTTCATTTTAGCCAAGATTACACGACTATGATTTCTTCTGTAGATACGATACTGAAAGTTTCGAAGCGTTCAGCTTGGCCTTCGAGCTTCCTGCTTTACTTTGTTTCAAATCGTTGTCCCGACAGGAATTTGTTCACCGGCCCACGTAAATTGGCTCGTCTTAATCGGGTCCTTCCCTATAAGAAATCACTTGGATGTGATCTCAACCCCAATTCTACAGCCAAAACGCTCCCTTAAAAGCGTCTTCCATCTTTAATGCAGCTCTTTGGCTTGGTTATTTTTCTCAGAAATAGAAACTGGTTGAAATTAGTGTTCTACAAACGCCACAAGTCTTACTACTTCACATGAAATCACCGTTCCACATGTTTACTACCTACTCGGAGGAAGTTACACTTCGACCTGTCTCCACATATGTACGTATATCAGACTAATCTCTTACATCCGTACCAGTTGGAGTGTCCGCCCAAGCATTCCATGAATCCCTAGCAGTTGAGCACAGGGATCAAGCAACCAGCAAAACCGCTTTCAGACACAATAGTTTAACTGCTCACAATCATGTTTAGTATTTTGTTTTAAATTTTTTTAAAAAAGTCTTCACCAATTATGTGAATTTAGAGCATACTGATTCCGGAACACACCACTTGGAGTTGATGTCTTATCTCAGCCCAAAATATTATTGTTATTATTGTTGTTATTATAGTTCCACTCTGTGAGACCTCGTCATTGAGCTTTTATTTCCTAATGTGTAATTACTCTTTCATTTATTTACTAGTTCATTCAGCAAAAATTCATAATTTTTCTTCATTATATCAGTTTATTCTGAGAAGCGTTTTCGTTCTAAACAGAATTTGACACTTAATTTTTGCACATGGGTAAGGGGTTTGATAACTTTTCTTATATCTTCGATTTCCTCGATATCTTTGAAGCCGTACCAATATTCATTGTAAAGTGCACAAGACTTAAGTTCCTTGTCAGCAAAGGAAAGAAAAATCAAACTTATCTTCGTGGGTTACTAATTGAAAATGAAGTTCACAATCAGAATGACACCGTAAAAACAAGCAACCCCGTCCACTCCACTTACGTGTAAATGCCTGAAGTCGTATGTGTGTCCAATTGGTAAAGCACCCGCATTCCACGACACACCAGTCATACGCGGTCCTTCAGAGGTTTTGAGCTTCAGGTAAACCTGTGCTATTGAGTGAAAACGCCTGAAAATGAAAGTGCTATATGCGATAAATGCTAGAAAAGTAATAGGACCCATTTTCTTGAATGGAACGCTAAGAAATATGCTGCCTGTTTGAGGGGTAAGAATTTTAGTGCGCCTCTGCTGGAATATTTGCGCGCGACCCTCGGTTCCCTCGAGCAATGGGTGCGTTACTATACATTTTAATGACCCTATACATCTCTTCGGAGACCCCTGGTCACCTATGCAACTACTGTTTGGGGCGCCACCACAAAACTAGCTTTCATCCCTTGTTCGTATCACTACCAAAGCCTCATGGTTGATCCGAAACCGACAGCTTTAGCATGGGTTGGGACTTCCCACGATACACCAGTTCATATGTACCGTCTTCAAACCTTTGCAACCTACAGCATTCCAGGGAGCAGTAGTATACAATGTCGGAGCAAAAAATCGTCTGCCAACTCGGTGGAAGAGCAAACCACCACAAGACCCGCTTCTCAGTGATGCCAGTTCTGCTTCAGACACTCCCTGACTTTGTGTTCTACTGAGTGGGTTTTTTTTTTTTTTTTTTTTTTTTTTTTTTTTTTTTTTTTTTTTTTTTTTTTGTATCTTCTGTTTACTGTATGGTTCACTTATTTCTTAGTTTTGTGTTATGTCAGGGGTCAAATTTCCCTCGTGTACACTCAAATACATCGTTCAGCAGTAATGCATTGCAGATATTGTCTAAATTATTTTTTTTTTCTCCCCCAACCAAACTGTCACAGCCCCCTACGGCGAAGTTTTCCTCCTGCATTCCTTAGGAGGGAAGGTTGCTGGTCTGAAGGGGGGGGGGGGGGGGACTTGTCCGACGGGTTTTGAAACTGAATTTAAATCCAAAGACGTACTAAAATGTGTATTTTGCGTCGGTGTAGGTATGTCATCCCTTCTCTCGTTCTCCCTCCCTCCATCTCCCTTTCTTCCTCCCTCCCTAGGAAATGTAAATGATCCATACCTTCGTTTTCCAAAATGGCGTGGTTTTTCTTTCCCATTTTTCAGTACTTCACATCCTAAGAAACTAGTGTCATCTCTTTAATAAATCCTGCGGAATTTAAGCGGTCATCACCGTATTTGTCTGTATATACAACTACCAAACAACGATTGTTTTCGAACTGGTTCTCTTAATTTGCCAGAATTAAAGCCAAGTGCTGCTTTAAATGCTCTTATGTACAGCAATAAAACCCACATTTGCACCTTAAGTTTTGTAGTTATCAAAACAGGTGACATCTTTTAATATTTAGTTTGCATCATGTTGGAACATTTGAATAAATTGCTTGAAATTTCTAGCAAGCACGTATGTTTAAATACTCCTTTTAAAAATATTTAATTTTCGAGTGGTCTTCTTAAACAAAAATAAAATGAGCATGATTAGGTTTCTATGAACCTAATTTTTGTTGGCTCACTATTATTCATGAAATAGTCGTAAATACAACTCGCGGTAGATCACTCGTGCATCACTCTATGCATAAATAGGGTGATGCGCGGTTAATTCCCTTTGTAATATTAGACAGTGAACGCAAAACCTATGACGCCGTGAGACCTCTTGTTAATCTAAGATATTAATGGAGGAAGGTTTATCAGCTGAAGTTCATTTGTTGGCGTAGGAACATTGCGTTTAGCGTCTAATATACCCCATGCACGCCAACAGTACCGCGATAGCACGGTAAATGTATGTAGAAGTTGTCCTCATGACGGTGTTATGGAGTCAATCTCAGAATATCTAGTTAAATGCTGGGTTACTACAGTAGTTCACGTAATCCTGTTAGTGTAAGAGTTTCCCTCGGGTCAGATTGTCATTTTATCGCTGAGCTGTCCAGATCGACGTAAGATTTCTTCCTAGGACAAAGGTCCTAACAAGATGTGGGTGGTTCTCATTCATTCTACTGTGGTAGTCGGTTTGGGACGTTAAGAGTTAAAAATAGCCAGCGTGATCAACCTCCACTGCGACTCTGGAAAACATTGGGAGAAACCACGTCTCTGTGGCCTGGGTAACTTCAGAAAAGTTTGTACCTCAACGTGTTGAGAATTGACACTTCTTCATTCTTAATATATCCTACAATTATCACAACTATCTTAGAGACTATAAGCTTCACTTACATTAATATTTCCTGCTAATTCTTGAAATTCAAAACAGATAACGTAGTTTCGTTATAATTATATTGCATCATCGGTGCCACTTTTGTTTGTCGCTATCGTAACAAACGCTAGATCAATCACATAAAATTCACTTTGTAAACTGAAAATAATGGTTGTCTTCCATTTCTAGATTTAAAGATAATAAAATATAACAATAAATTGAGTTTTAGCATTTATAAAAAATCTATTCATACTGATCATTCATTACACAAAAAATAAGTTTTTATCATTTTTCACACAAATCTGCTGTTTTTAATAGTTTAATGTATAGGATAATAAATATACCCCTTAATAAGGGAGAATTTAACACAGAGTACAAGCACATTATCAACACTGCGGCAATTATGGTTTTAATGCAAATTTTATGCATCAAAATAGAGAAATTGAAATATCAAAAAGCTGTTAAAGAAGTTTCTACCCTCAAGAAAGTAAAACATGATTGTAATTTTAAAAAAATTGCTTATCATCCTTGGGCTAGTAAATTTTTACCAAAATTTGTAAAGAACTTTGTATAACTTTGGCTCCTCAAAATACAATATAAAAGTTTGCTGAATTTTTCTAAAAAGGAATAATTCCAAGTTATGGTATTCATCAATTTAGCTGTTTGGATTGTGAGAGGGTTTATATTTGTAAAACAAAATGTCATTTGGGAACCAGAATAAAGGAACATTTTAGAAATATTTAATATAAATAAATTGATAAATCAGCTGTGGCAGATGGTTTTTTGATCTTTTAATCATGAAATAAATGCAGAAGTTAAATTATTAAAGTAATTAAATGAACCCATGAATTTGATGGTTTGGGAAAAGGTATTCATTTTGAAAAATGACTCCTTGATGAATTTTGAAATACCGCTGATTGATTCTATTAACAGATCTGTTTTGTTTTCAGTATTTGATAACACACAGAAATATAGTGATTTAGCGTTTGTTGCGATAGCGACACATGTATAAACAAAAGTGGCACCGATGATGCGATAGAATTACTGCAAAATTATGTAGTGGGTTATGAATTTCAAAAACTTGCAGCAAATGTTAAAATAAGTGAAGCTTAAAGTGTTATAACTGTAGAATTGATTTGCTTCATCGTTAATAGCTTCAGGTTTTCATAATTAATCTTAATAGATTATTTACGAAGCGTATGTATTAGAAATTCATTGTGGTAATTGTTAGCTTTTCGTACTTCAAGTTTATATAGTTGAATATATTAAGAATGAGACTCTCTTAGATACGTATTGTATAAAAGTGTGTGAGACTTATTTCATTACTGCATTGTTAATTAAATACAGAGAGACAGGCTCTATCTCTTTGTTTGAAACCATTTTTGATCTGCCCTTCAATGTCTAAGAAATGGGATATTTTGGACGTATTCTAAACGTTTCATTCAAGCAGGTAGGAAAATTGCAATGTGTTTAGATGTCAAAATTAGCTAACTTTATAGCTGGAAAACCAAATATTAATGCAATAAACGTAATAGCTGTAATTGCCAAAAATACCACATGATACGCTGCTAAGCACTAGAGCAATGGCTTTGCTTTCGAGTGTGGCTTGTTTTTGTAGCCAATTTTGTTATAATTTCGAATAATAAATAGATAAAACAGCAAGCCTTAAAACAGCTAAATTCACCGAAACAATGTTTCGATCCTGTCTCTTGTGTATTTACACACATAGTTTGATGACTTAAGGTGCCTCAAAGATGCCTAAGAAAATGGGGTGTTAAATTGACTCGTTTTAAAACTTCCGATTCACCAGTCAGGAGAATTCTGTGCTCTCTTGGAGCGCCGTTCTTTCGCGGCCGTCAATTGCGATTTGGCGTGTTGTCTTCCCTCGTAAAGTCCCTGTCTCTGGGCCAGAAGAGGGAGGAAACCTCCGTCCTCCTTGTGAACAGCATCATTTCTCACGGCAACCGTATTACCGAATTTATCAAAGAAATGGTTGGCAAAAAATGACATCATCCACCCCCTCACTGAACGGTACTCCGGTGTGGGGAGATTTTCAAGAAAATCTTCCTGCCGCATCCTTGCAACATGCTGAGATTAAATACCAATTCAAATACACGCGCGCGCACACACACAACACACACACACAACACACACACACACACAACACACACACACACAACACACACACAACACACACACAACACACACACAACACACACACCACAAACACACACACAACACACACACAACACACACACACAACACACACACACACAACACACACAACACACACAACACACACAACACACAACACACACACAACACACACAACACACACACAACACACAACACACACAACACACAACACACACACACAACACACACACACACACAACACACACACAACACACACACACAACACACACACACAACACACACACACACAACACACACACACAACACACACAACACACACAACACACAACACACAACACACACACACAACGCACACACACAACACACACACACACACAAACACACCTTTTCCTAAAAATACTCTTTAATTAATTCAGGATATATCAAAAGTACTTGCAATGAAATCTCGGTATCGAATTCTTGAGTGTAATGCAATACTTCCTCTACCTATTCCGCCAAATGTTAACTTCTACTATACTCGTAATACACTGCTCACTCGTCATTTTATTTTCTTAGCGAAAGTGGTGCAATAAAACAGCCTTTTTTATTGTTTCTATAATCTCGCAATATATTCTCAAAAACACGCACTAACTTCAAAACCTTGTTAAAATACGCAGAAACCGCTTTTTAATGATTCGCCAACATAAACCAAGTGACCATCATAAAAACTTGGAATTATGCTTCAGCCTTGCATATCCAAATGGATCTTATTCCGGATTGAATTCAACATGTAAACACGGATCGTGTTGAAAATGGGACTGGACTCGTCGATTACAATTCCCCCTGGAAACGTTGTATATGTTTGTGGAAGAGGAAGTAATAAGTTATTGGTTGCTTTGTCCTTGCTTAATATTAATTAGAACATCCTACTAAACCACAGGTTCACAAAAAGTAAAACCTTTTCAAGTATAGAGATCATTTTAATTTCACACGCGTTTACGCACAGAGTAAATGCTACATTGTGTACTAATCCTGACTTGCTGGAAAGGGTAGTGCGGGTTTTTCCAAACGTTTTTCAGACAATAGTGGCATGTATTTTATAAGAGTGTTTTCACAGAAAATTGCCCGAATAGAATATAGGAAAGTCCGATACATTGCTAGCGACAAATTGTATATCTTACAAACTATAAAGAAATAGAAATATGTTAATAAAATATAAGGACTTCACCGAAATATTATGAAATGTTTTGTCTCGTGCATTGGATGCTACACACTGCAAAACATTAAAATAGAATTCTTGTTCCCATAATGGCAGCAAGCATAGTTAAGAATATGAAATGTATTTTCCTGTCTCTAGTCATAGTTCCAAATGTTTAGTCCTCCCTGGAAATCGCGATCTGAAACATTTGGAATGCTATGCCTCGTCACTTAAAACGAACGTGGTAGCTAGTCGAGCAGTGATCAGGGAAGTTGCCAAAACTTGGACAGCATTGAAGGTCAAAGAAGCCTGTTCACTTTCTGCAAAGCAAAAGTTACATATGTTCAGGTTCCGCAAAACGTAGTGTCTGCCCACTGTTTCAAAATAAGGCTCCATACATTACAATTGAAATGATCACTTTAAGTGACCTGAATTTAGGTAATGCCTCGCAGTTTCAATTTAGTTATTGCCTTTATATGTGGTTGAGTCCACTCTAAATATTGAATTATGTACCTACTGTTGGAGGATAATGTATGAATATAAACACGGATCGTACTTAGTTGTATCGAAAATGGATAACAACTGGTAACGCTAAGGGTTGTCTTACTTGATTCCGCCATTTTGGGATTTTCGTATCTAGAACTTGTTGAGAAAGAGTGGTGTCCAAATGGACATGTGTAGATTTCAGTCAACTTCAGTGTATGATGTAAACATGGTATGTTGTTTAAAACGCAAAATTTAAACACAGGTGCGCTTATATGGATTTTCGCCGTAAGCCGCACTTAAAGCGACAGGATACATGATTGTGAAGACTAACTCTGTATTCATAGCCATGGTACTTAATCAGTAAATGGCAATTACCTATTCACTTCTTATGCAAATATCTAAAAATTGTTTGTAAACTACGGAGGGGATCCTAGCATTTAGAGTTTTATTATTCATTTAACGTTGTTCCTTTCTGAACTTCATGCTTAACATTGAAGTTACGTTTAAAGATTCCATTTTAAAATCTTAGGGTGGGTTGCAAGAATGAATTTGTTTAGTTAAAAGACTAATGGGATGTCGTTACTAATTTCTGTATAGCTACAAAGGGGGTAGGGCGAAGCGAGTGAAATGTTTAAAAGATGGGTCTCTATATGCTAGCTTTAAATTCCATACCCTTTGTATGACCACCAGAAATAAAGGAATGGTAACTGTAGCACTTCCAGAAGGTGTAAATATTTGAAAGTTCAAACCAGTTACTCGAAAATGGTTAATACCATAAACATGTTTGCATAAATTATATTTTAATGAGACCTACATTTTATGTGTGGCAAGTTTAAGTATCTCTTACGGTTTACCAGTTATTCAGAAGCATACAGAATGAAGACGACCTTGCATGCTATCCCTAGAAAATAGAAGATAGAATTTTGCCACGTAAATCTTAATTTTTAATCAAAATTGTTTGCTATTTTCGAGTAAGTATGAAATAGCTAAAGGCTTTTCGATCTAAACGTGTTTTAAGATGGCGGATAACATAGCCATGCACAAGAAACGTTTTCTAAAAGTACTCATTTAAGGGATTGAAGGTGCCTAAAACATGTGTTTCTAGTGAATGCATGTATGCATTTCAATACTTCGTATACCCTCTGGGTGCTGGTAAACAGTAAAAATAAAAACTGCTTGTATCATAACTTTTAAAGAACATTTCAGATGATTATTAAACTTTTGAAACCATCTGCATTTTTAACAATACATTTTTGTTTGATTGTCCGTTTCTCTTGCACACAACTGGACTTTTTTTTTGGGGGGGGGGGCGTAGGAGTTAGGGAACCTCTATGTACTTGAGATGTAATCTCGCTAACTAAATTTTGGGTCGCGTACAATACTTTCTGCCTACTATGTGGGTCAACCGAAGTATTGCCAGGAAGTTTGCATTAGTAAAATATTTCGTGCTTCCGCGTTTTCTTCCATGTTAAGTAGCTGTTAGGTTTTGCGATTCCCTAGTTTTCGAATCCAGACGCACGTTAATTCTCGTTGACCATATACCTATAGAAACGAACTGCGACCTTGAGATACCTCCAGACATAGCTCTATCTGTTCGTTGTATCTCTTGACTACAACGGCGCGTAAAATCGCTTCAGGAGGAACAACAAAAATCTACCTGAGAAGAAGACCTTGAAGTCGGCCAGGTAAGATGGGAGGAGAGAAACATGTACAGCTCTTGAAAAATTTCACCGCACCTCGGAACAAAGGAATGTGGAGCCGTTACGTTGGTTTGAATTTATTTTGGCGGTTTCGAGCGGGAGATTTTGTCGCTTTGCTGATGTTTGGAACGCAAATGTCAATGTTCATACTGCGATAACGCCTTGCTCAGTTATTTTACTTGTATTACTAAAACTTTAGGAACATGGTTGAAATATTACGGAACGTTTTGTCACCTTGG
The DNA here is from genome assembly GCA_030765045.1 of Tenodera sinensis. Classification (NCBI taxonomy): domain Eukaryota; kingdom Metazoa; phylum Arthropoda; class Insecta; order Mantodea; family Mantidae; genus Tenodera; species Tenodera sinensis. The sequence goes on along the minus strand of CM060962.1, from coordinate 96,099,694 downwards.
TCCCAATGTATATCGATAGCGTGTCAATTTTTCATAAGCATAATTCATGATAAGAACATATTTATTTTCAGCATTCATGTGGCACGCGTTATTTTTACCTTTAAGATTATTGAATTTTTCTAAAATAGGGCTCTGCTCGGGACTTCAATTTTCACATGTTGTTAATGTCAACTTCATAGCATGAAAACCTTAACATTCTATAATAGTGGCCTTTAAGGGGCATTTAATGTGGGTATGACTTAAATATGAGGTCATTAAGAGTACTTGCAATCGTCGTAGAACTTAACATTTGGTCAGCATGTAGATCTAAGGTTATAAAATTGCTGATAATACTTCTTACCTCGAAAAGTAAAAGCAAATTCTCCCTGGCATGCTCCCTTAGGAATGGGCCTGTTAAAATTGCTTTTAAACTTTAATATATCCTTAAATGTTTGAAGCCAAAACCCGCAAAGTTGTGTAATTTAAGTGTTGCAGATCTGACAGTGGATGTTGTGGCATAGACGGGAAATTAAAAACAGGAATTTGTCGTAATTGGGCTAAAGTCATGCCAATTTAGGATACGGAGTATATCCTAAATTTTGAGCATGCAGTAGTATTGGCAATTTAATGTAATATTTTGATCCGAGATAAAAATTATGATAATCGTCGTTACTGATAATGGGTTTACAAGTGAAACATTTTAAATAGCGAGAAAATAATTTTACTGTAAAGTTTGCTGAAAACAAAAACAGTTCTTAGTTCGGGATAAACCTCCGCTCCGAAAAATAAAATATACAAGAGTCTCAACAGAGAATGTTAAGTTATTTTGTATATGTACATTTAGTAAAGTTCGTTTTTATATAACACCCGACAAATGTAATTGACTTCCGAGAAATATGTTTAGAGAAAGTGAGATGTCTGAGGAAGTTCACCAAAAACATTGATAATTCCTGATTACGCTTTCTTTTCTCCATCGTATCGAAGCAATTTCAGATACCAAAAGTTTTCTTCTACATAATCAATGTAAAATGCTTTTCAAAACCACGCACAAAAGTTGGAAAAAAGATGTAACTTTCAGAAAACAGCGAAACTTCAAATTCGACATCTTGACTAACGCCAGAATCTGTTAACTGTAATATCGTTTGTTCCTTCTCCACAGTAAAAAATTAGAAAAAGAAGGAAAAAGTACAACAACTTTGTGCAATATTGGAAATAAGAGCGGTTAGACCGAACACTGCGTTTCAGACCTTATTTACTCTTTAAACAACATACACCAGATGTTTGTGATTTTTACAAATACCTGGAGTGCGGTTGAACGAACACTATTGATATAGTATGTTAATACTGTAGTGAATATCTTAGCATTAAACAAAGCGAGATTTGTACTCTTTTAATTTGAGGAAGAGTGGCGCCTTGTTTTTCTTGTTTTGTTTAGAAACTGCGGTAGCTGTAAAATAAACCAGAATTAAGGTAGAATTTTCGCCCACTTAGATCAGTATTTTCTTTGCATAAAGCTGTTTAATCCATGACTGTTTTTAAAGGCGCTAGTTCGTTAGAAGTTGTTTACTAACCATTACCCATTACCAAGTAAAAGACGGCAGGCATGGATTACGAACCAGAGCCCCTGCCGTGGTTGTAACAATATCTCGAGCAGAGACAGCAACTTCCAAGGACTATTCGTGTGAAAGTGAAGAACAGAGTACAGTTTGTTCAAGAGTTACTAGTACTACAACGCGGTCGTGCTTTGCTCGGCATTCTACCTCTCGTCCTACTCATAAAATGATCACTTCTTGGCTATGACTTTGTCTATCACTATAGTTTATTTTTATCTAGCTGCTACGTAAACTAGTATTTCAAAAGTTTTTTTCTATCTACTGCTTGTCAATTGAGAGAAGCATTTGCTCATTCATTTGTTTATAGTTAAAGGACGATACAGAACACTGAAACGGTGGCTAGGTGTTTAAAAGTCAAATGACTTCACGGCAGACAAAATAATGTTATATTAGGTCAAAATTCCGGGGAATGCCACAAACATTGAAAAACTGTGTGCTTTAACGAGATCTAGAGTTCCACGTGCTGTAAGTTTTTGCCTGTTTCTTATGCTTTATCAGTTATACAGAATCATACTTAAAATTCAAGTTATATTAAATGTTAAATATGCTGATCATACGGTATTTTAATCAAAACCGTTAAGTTGTTTTTGAGAAAATGACAAAGCATTTTGTATACAAAAGATAGTTTGGAGGAGGGTGGAGATTTTCTCGGAAGTCTTCGTGTCAAGTACTTGGAGATAGGAAATTTCAATTCGAATTTCGGTATTCATGCGACATTTCCTTTGTTTAATTCCAGTATCTTTACTACTAATTGTTTTGGTGGAACGCTATACTTGCTCTACCTCCTTAACGTAGTTGGTAGAAAGGAAACGTATACAAGCATTTGTTGACTGTGGTGCTTGTGGTTACGTAAGACACTCTTTGTTCCTCGCGGAGGACCCAGACATGTCTGAAACAAGTCGTGATCTCCTGAGAAATAAAGAACAGTGGCGGCATATTTCTGCGACATTAGACGCATACTATGATTTTTGTCTAAGGGTAAACAGTTCGAAAAGTAATTGAAGCTTATTTCCACATCTCTCTTGCCCAACATTTTCGAAATAAGTAATTGTATTTCCGTATAGAACCTGACCTGCTTTCTGTAGGAAAGGCATTTTCAGTTTATAACATCCTTAAAGCCGAAGAACGGTTGTGCTGAATGACGGCAGTTCTATTCCCAAAAAGAAAGCGCTTTAATTCCAAAATGACCCTTCCCCAAACGTAGATTCACCAGTCAGAGCTTTGTAGCGTAAATAACGTTCACTTTAAGGAATCATTCTTTCGCCATTTGCTGTTTTGCCTGAATGGAAAAGACGTTTTGGATATAAGCTCAGTTTTCCGGTAGTTAATTTCATTCTCACTTTGTTGTTTCCCGATTGTATAGGAATATTCCTCAACAAAAAATGGGTTACAGACCATGTCAGTATTTTCAAGGTATAGAATAATAATTACATACAAGTATTTGTCGTATTGAGCCGTTTTCGAGAAAGTAAATTGCGTGGATATTCTCCATGGGAGTTTTTATGGGGTGGAAATATTCCAAACATTTTTGGTTTGATCCTTCCAAGAAGCTGGACTCCGTACTAAATTTAATACAGACATCTGTTGGCTGAGGTTTGGTGTTCGTCAGTTCGGAGACGGACACTCGTCGCGCTGCAATCCTGGCGATGAGGGGAAATGGGCCCAGTGAAGCAGATTAGAAGTGCTTTCCTTTATGCACACAGTACAGTACAGTAGTGACCCATTTCTATGTCATATCAAACTGCTGGCCAGCAAATAAATCAGATGTGCACAAAGTTCTCTAGGAAGGTGGGAAAATTCCTTTCATTTTTTGGCGGCTTTCGTAATTCTATTTTTCTCAAAGCCATTGACCTCCAAACTGCCGACCCTGTGAAGGCCAAGTTCAAGGAAGCAAAAGTTGTCAGAAGTTCTACAGCGCCGTGAAAAGGGAAGCATGACGAAAATTTTATGTTTAACACAGCATATGAAATCCAGTATTTCTCGTTTGTCATAGACCTGCACATGATGTTTTTTCCTTTTCTCCATTTTCATTGCAGAATAAAATATTTGCACTTGTCTACCAATGCGCTCTCTTTACGCAAGGTGCTGTACACTTGCCAAGGTCCCGCGGTACTTCTGGACTTCTGCCGAGTACTTTCAGCTGTTTTTTTTACCCATTCGTCAATCTTGGATAACCAAATTCGGTGTAAAACAGAATCGCATCAAGTACAACGTCACAAACTTATGTTTTGCAGCGGGGGCGAATAGGTCTGAAAATTTGTGGAAAAGTTTTTGTGAACATTACTGCATTTCGCTCTTGGCGAAAACGAAGAGCAGCCTCGTGGTTTATCCTTAACTTACGCTTCTGATAGTGCGCTTAAACAAGTTATAAATATGCCAATCGCCGGAAATATGGTTGTATGCAAATGAAATGTATGATTAATTAGATGGTTGCTGGTCCATTGTGCAGTATTGTCACGTGCCAGCTGATTATATGTATGTATGTAGCACCTTACTAGTTCCGAAATGTTAGTGGTGTGATTGTGTTCACCTTGCGAGTACTAGTAGGTTCACCACGGCGGGAATTGCATGTACTAATGCTCGGGTGGTCACCGCAAACGTTAAGCACATTGTGTTGCCGTGCTTTAGGCGGGCTTGTGGTTCCTACTCGAGTGTTTGTTGCGAGTAGGCGTTAGGTAGAAGGTCAAATACACGTTTGCAAGTGCGCGCTTCTGCCGTATCTTCACGGTGTTTAAGTAGGGAAATTGGGGTCTTGTGCACTGAGTATTGTAAGATTGAGAGACATTTTTGAAGTGTTGCTTTATAAAACGTTGAAATAAAGCAATTTACAGCTAATCGCAATTTGGTTAGCAATATGTATCGATGTATGCATTGCTAAGGCGAAACGCTTTCAATATTTTAATGATCATGATTTAAGGAATGCTTCACTGAAAATACAAAATACCACATTTTCAAGGAGTTTCATTGAACTTTATGTCGTAGCTTTCTGTGATGTGGATATGAGATACTGAAACTTCGTTGCAGTATCTTCTAAACTTAGATGGTAATTTTGAAAATAGTTTAAACATAATGAAAAGAATATCCCCCAATGGAAATTTAGAATATTTAAGTTTAAAATATAAGGCTCGAATTTTACAGATCCTTCTTCTAAACAAGTATTATACTTGTATATTGCTTATACTTCAAAAAATAATCTTTCTACTTCTGAACAAGAAATACTGGTGCGTCAGTTATTTTTAAAGCATTCACACATGAACGTGAAGATTCTTTAAGTATTGGATGCTTAGATTTGTTTGTTGAACCTTTTAAATTTTAAGTTGAGAATTGCGCACAGATTGGATGAAAATTCCATCCTGTGGAACGCTTGTAATGATAAAAGATGAGGAAAGAAATAGGCTACCAGAAAGAAAGGAATAGAAGTGTAAATTCCTTAGTAACTCAGTAATATTGTGATGATTTAAATCAAGCAAAACCGGGCGGCCAAATCCGCACTAACGGTACAGACAGCGACAGAGGTAAATGTGTTATGAACATTGAGCATTGGAGATATCTCAGATTTGACTTTGGATATTTCAGTTTAAAAATGCGGAACCTAGCTCATTTTTTTAATCACCGCCAAACTGCAGCTGACTTTCATATAGCTATTCAGTCTCGCAGTATTTTCGATGTTCAGAAGCTCTCTTCCCTTGATAATATAAGCTTAATATGAAACAAATTTTTGGTCAAACTATTAGTTTTTTCCTCAGTATAAACGGCTACTGAGAAATGAACACATGGCAGAATGGATAGTTTCCTTATTCTTTTTAATCATTATTTCTACCATATTATCCATTAATATAGTTGAATAAATTTTCGAAACGCCTAAATGCTGGCGAAATATAAGGAAGCTCCATTTAGGCTCTTGAGCTTCCAATCGTCCGATATGACACAATGTTGGAGGACGTTAATTAAAAAAAATAATAAATTGAGCTTCCAATGACAGTTAATTCTTTTGAGTGCAGATTTAGTAGTATTAATTACATTTTAGAGTGATCGAACTCCACAATGCTGTAAAAGTAATTAAATTCGAAGACTGATTTGGAAATAGTAGTTTCAGAGTTGCTATCAAAAACAGCTTAATATATATATTTGCATTAATGTATAAATATTGCTGGAAGATCCTGTCTTTTTTCAGCATATAATTCACTCTTGTCTTACGCATCAAACTGGTCGGAGGCCCCCTACAGCTTAAGGCAATATCTAGATATGCTACAGCAGCAGACGTCTAACGACATTAGAAATAAAAACCGGTATGATATGAAGTAGTGTGTAATCCATTGAAATCAGTTCCAGGTCGTAATCCCATCTGTTCACATTGTACGCGTGTGAATGAAAGTGAAATATTGCAACTCCGCTGCGCTGCTGGTCGTACTTGAAGCAATGACGTCAGCTGTTCGTCAATAATGTATGGGGGAATGTAGTTCCTTTGTTAGCCTTCAGAGCGTGAGCCGAGGGGAAATGAGAAACGCTCTTCCAGCTGTCATTAGATTCGCGTATTCGACTCTGGGTCATACTCATCGCACTCTCTGTACTCGGACGAATTGGCATAACCAAGTTCGAAACTAGGCATTGTTGTCGCTTTGTCTCCTGCTTCAGCGTATGTCTTGTACATGGGTTAGTACAGTCTAGATCAGCTTCTTACGAGATTACACGAAACCAGGCACTGCAACCTTCAGGAAATTCTGGGCCACAATAATGCCTGCCTCCATATCTTAAGTTAATTTAAGGGCACTCTTAAACCAGTTGATATTTTTGGCGTTTCATACCTTTTGACAAAAGCAGGATTAGATTTAAAAGTATTAAAGTTTAATCATCCTGTGCCAAACAGACTCCTATTTATTGTCCTTCATTTTTATTTCTCTCCTACAAATTTGTCTTGCAATCGATTGTTTTCCATCTTCTTCATGAAAATCGAGATAAAAATTTGCGAAAATAGTTTCATTTACATAAGCTGCCGTAGGTACGGGGGGATTCAGGAGGCTGAAGTGATATCAGATATTTAAAAGGCGGTTTCTATGTACTGGCTTTGAAAATGTAAATAGTGTTTTTAGTTTTCGTGTGGTAAGCTCTGGTTTACCAATAATACAAATATATAAACTCATTTTGAATGGAGAGGACTTCATAGAATAGTGGCAGAAAATTAAAGTTGTATGTTTTATTTATGGTGGAAATATCTTGTTTGGTCTTTTAATCAAAATCGTTAGCCATTTTGGAAAAATCCAGAATGACAATTCTATTTAAAGGGTACCTTGGAGTGGGGATCTTTGTATTGCATCCATGGAAGAGGCTGAACCTAAATACTAAGTCGGTATTCATTAAACATTTTATATAACCAAAATAAATAAATAAAAGAACCTTACATTTATGAGTAAAGCTAAGCTCCGCGCGCGCGCACACACACACACACACACACACACACACACACACACACACACACACACACGCACACGCACGCACTTATCTAAACATGCAATGTTTAAACTCAGTGGACCTCAAAACAATCATTTACAATGGACTATAACATAACCAAAGACACATAGATCACATGGTTTGTTCTTTCTATAAATTAAAAATAGAAGTTTTCTCTCCGTGAATTTAGCTGCTAGAATATTAAACTTTGGATTAATAACTTCTGCGGTTTTGTATTTACCTCCTTTACTGCGTAAAAGGGGAAGAAGAAAGAAAATGGAACTGACATTCATTAATCGAATTTTCCGTGCCTTAGATCTATCTACTGTCTTTTCCAACTCTTTATTTCCCAACATTCTTGTTGTCAACCTGTTTAAGCTTACAGTAAGCGGTCATTATTACCCTGATAAAGCCATTGAAAATGCTGTACTATCGAAAAACAACGGTCATTTAAATTAATCAAAGCAACGCCTAATTGTTGACGGAAGGGACTTCTTAACAAGAGAGCTGATAATCTAGAAAATCTGTACCGCTATGGTCTGAAAGTCTGGCTAAATAATTCTAAACAATAGAGTACTTATCTTATTGTAAAGTTAGGAACTGAAAATGCCTTCTATCCTCATTCTTGCTTCAGTTGACAGAAGCGGAACGAAGATAACGCACAAGTTGTAAGTTTGTTTGTTGACTAGAAACGCGCCTCATGGAAGGAATCCGAATGGGAAGTAGAAACTATTTGGTTTAGGGGTGCCGAGAAAAGCATCTGGTACATGTAGTTTATGTTGGCGACGTTCCACAGGCTGATGGTGCCTGATCTCTTGAGCCGCAGGCGCTACAGTAAACGTATTGACTACTGGCGAAAATAATACAGGCAATTTAAAGCAGCCCTGTTACCACGTCGTGAAAAATGTGGACCATGCTGGCATTAATCTGAGTTCTTTAATATAGGAATAATCATTTGGATGAACGATGCTCCTTTTTAATCCGCTTTTCTTTATGGAAATCCATTATATTAAAATAGATTTACAGTTTGTGCTAAAAGGACTTTTGAATACGCAGTAAACTTCAGGTTAAATTGGGCGCCTCAGATATGATATTGAACTTTCCGAATATGATTCAACTTTAACCTACAAATAAAAGATACAAATTAAACCTATAATGCAATTTTACAATATGCTTGGTATTAAAAGTAATTACAACACTCCGAATCGATTTCTATTTATTATATATTCTATTATATTCTATATATTTCTATATGTGAAAGTAAATAATATACCTAGGAGGTTTACTGAGATGGAATTAATATATCTCGTCACGGCAGCACAGCGGTGGTGTGTCAGCACGGGAAGCGAAAGATCCGTGGTTGGAATACCATCCGTGGCATTGGCATTTGAATTCTTATTTAATGTTCCGATCCTAGTCAACTAATAGCGAATGTGAAAGAAAACTAAACAGCTTTTGTGGTGTTTGAAATATATTAGAAACATCTGCAACAGGGAGAATGAAGGTATACTGTGCATAATTCTGTCTACAATAACAATTTGCCCCAGAAGACTGCTGTTGAAAGGGTTAGTTTAACTGAAAACAATTCGGTTCATAAGTTGGAATACTGAGAAAAGAGACTGAAGTATCTCCTAAATGAAATAAGCTAATGTTGATTTCCACAATTATTTATTGTGTGAGCGTTACAGAAGCAAAAGTATAGCGTGCTGCATTGGCTCAAGCAAGTATACATCGTTCACTGAGCGAGGAATATCCGTGGCTGACTACCCAATTATTTTACAGCGGCGATTCGGACCCCACTAGCATCCCTGGGGAGCTTATTCTCCGGTCCGAAGACACGACACTTACAGGTCGAGTCTGCAGGTGGGCGCCGGTGAGCGTTGTCGTGTAACACTAATTCCCATACTACACCTTTTTCCGATAAATGTCACCTTCGCTGTAACTTTCCGTCGTTTAATGAATAAGTGTACGCTAGGATAAGAACCCTCCTTACATCAGCACGTGCCTGCAGCACACTAATTCCTCCGTCTGGCTGAGGCGTCCACTCTTGGGTTAACTGGCCTCGTGACACACAGAGACATCTACTGCCGCATTTTCTATTCTCTGCTGCGTCGAGTAATGGCGCCCCCAGACATCTCTCTTCAATCGTGGCAGCTCTGGGAATGCTACTGAAGGACGTAAAGGCAATCACTTCAAACAAATTCACCTATATAAGACAGAAAAGTACTTGCACATTTAAAATTATTCTTAGGCGGAAATAGATGATGAATAAAGTAACGTGGGTAAAAGAACCACGTATTCGTATTAATACTTTAGCATTGGCAGTTGTATGAAATTGTTCATGGGTAAGGAGAGACGCGTGTGTTGACATATTCTTTTTGTCTTGGCCTTTTTAACAATGATTAATTTGGACGTGATGTGGATATGGAAACTGTAACTATCTAGCTAAAAATAAATCGACAAAAACTAGGTACATAGGTACATGTGAAACGGTTTTCTTTCATCTACAAGGGTACGGTATAATAAGGTAACGTACTTAAGTTAGGCATATGCAGCATAAAATAACCACTCTTTGTCACTTTAATATGAACTACGCTGAAAATAATACGATAGGTGTTTGAATTTTTTCCCTTGCTCTTCAACCTGAATAAAACAGTAACAGTAGGAAGAAGGGAAAGTTAACTCAAGTAATCTGATTTATACACCTATTTGCTCCCTACACATATCCCCATTTCGGTCACGCGTTTAATCATTTTATGAGCACAGCCCGTGTTGATAGAGGCTTCAACCCTAAAACGAAATTCGGGAATTTGCCTTTGAATTAACGAAGCCTAAAGGCCAGAGATTAAATAAAAAAAAAGCTCTTTACTAAGCGTTCACAAAACTCCAACGTTCAGGTGCACTGGTGAAAAGGTCGACGAAGGAGAGAATGGAAGAGGATGTTGACCTACGGAGGGGAGGGGGGTGAAAATCGATTCATCAGCCAGCCAGCCAACCAGCCAGCTAGTAAGAACTAATTCTGATGTGGGATATTTCGTATAGAATCCTTAGAAGCGAATTTTAGTAATGCTTTTGTTTTCAAACGTTGCATTAATAGTTACTGCTTTCTTGATAGCTATTTGAAAACTTTAGTTAAAACAAACACTGTCCCAGAATGAAGAGGACTCCCAAGGACATTAGCAGGAAATTCAGCATATACCTACATTTCATATGTCTTGAACATATGGCAGTCTGGGGGTGGGTTTTCCTTGAAAATACTCATATCATCCTTAGAAGATGCTGAAATTACATACCTAGTTTTGGTGTTCAACTAACACATGTTTCTAAAAATATTTTTGTTATTCAGGGAGTCTCAAAACATGTATTTCCGATGAAATCCCGATATCATTTTTAGTGGAATAAAATACCTACTTCCCTTCTTACTATACGCAAAGAGAAAGTAAGAGGTACATTGCATTGTGACGGGATTCGATCTTGAAGCTCAGTCTTTCGTCCTCTCCATTATCTATCTACGACATATTTGTTTTCCCCCCTTCCACTGTATTCGCTTGCCAGACATTACCTCTATCTATGTAGTTCTTATTTCGGGTCTTAGAAGTGTACCTAGAACGAAACGTATAATGAATCGGTACTTTTCCCTCACATTGTTATCACCGCATACAATGCATTACGCGTGTTTGTGGCTTGCAACAAAAGGAGACTGAACCCATCATCTAGTTTATATCGTTTGTTTCATGCTTTTGAACAGTGCTGAGTGTTATGTCCAGTTATTCCTGTGCATATTCCCTATCCCAAACAGAGAAACCATGCGGAGGCTTGTGAACAAATGTTGTGGAACGGGGTCCATTCTGGATAGAAAGCGAAGATTAAAAAAGCGTTCTTACATGCGATGAAAGTGGCAACACTTTCCTCAAAAAGTCCTAAGGGGACTTGCACACGGAATAGGTGTTTCGGTGAGCTCAGCATGGCGAGGTACCAAACTCATAAAATTGAAACCACTCAGGGGTCACTGTGGTCCAAGAATTGTTGCCATGTGATCCTTTTGGAGCACAGGGAACCCCGATTTTACGTGAGGTCCCCTTGTATGACGCGAAACTTGGTCTGTGGCGTGCAGTAAATCCATACAAAGTAATACGACGTATTTTTTAAACAAGCAATAGGTGCAGAGAGTTACAGGAATGGAATGTCATATTCGCACCATTTTTTGAACTAACAATTGGCCGACTTTGAATAACTGGATTTTTTTGAGCAAGACTGGTACCGTGCATACCGCTGGTGAGTTGTTAAATTCAATTGAGGATTTTTAAGACAGGGTAATTTTTGAAGGAGTATTGTCTTCGCGATCCCCGGATTTAACTATGTGATATTTATCTATGGGAGAGCTTGCACAATAAACAGTATGCAACAAATTGGAGGAACTAAAAGAAAACCCCAGGTGCAAAAATTCACTCATTTTGGCTACTCTTGAAGTCCGAATACAAATTTCCCAAGATGCCAGAAACATGAGAATAGAGAAGATTTCTAGCAAATCACGTGATAAGTATATGCCTATTCTAGTTGTAATTGCAACTATAACATCAGAACAGGAAGCGACTACGGGAATATTACCCTATACCTCTTTAGGCCTTATCCTTATCACGCCTATCAAGAGGAAGCCTTTATTTTTGGCTAACAAAGATACAACTCGCCTCTTAGTTACGTGGAAGTCCTGTTCGGAGTCCTTGTTTCAATTCAGAGTTTTTAAAGTGGCATGTTTCCTTAACCCCAGTGAGGACAATGTAACCTAAGCACTTGTTTACAGGTTCAATTCAATCTATCGTCCACCTAATCATATCCAATACGGGCTTGGCAGAGTAGTTACGGCTTTTAAAAATACTCCATAAAGACATGTCAGCACCGTTTACGAGAAGTTGAAAGCGGCGAAACAGTTGATAATCCGCACTTGTTTTCCGCGAATCTTGCTGAACCATTTTCTGTAGTGGGAAGCCAGTTAAGGTTCAATGTGATGGTGTGCGAGCCAGCAGACGGTAAAATGCAGGAAGCACATGCATGCGGGTTCACGGCTGGCCCGCATGCGTCATTCCTCTGACGTGTGAAAGTGTGAAGGGCCAAACAACAGAAAACAAATTTCACAGCTGTCGAGATTAGGGTAAAGAAAAACTTTTTAAGAATGTATGGGGGAAGGAAAGGAATAAGCTTGCTTAGTTGCTGGCTCCAATATTTTCGGATGAATGTAAAGCCAAAGCATAAGTAACTTCACAGCTTTTAACTAACCCAAACTAAGCACCAAGGACCTCTAAGAAACCTCCAATATAAACCGACCAAAGTCTGACATGATGCTTTGTGTAGGTCAGGTCCGAAATAGTATTGCCGGAAGCTATCTGCCATTGCTTTTGCTGTACTTACTGATTCAAGACAACACAAAATTGTTCTCAACCATTATGCATCACATTACCTTTTGCACTTAAGAGTAACTTAACAGACTATTCCACTCGTACGTGACTTGGTTGGAATCAACCAATGTGCATAACAATTTCAAATTTCAACCAATGACAGCGTTCATCCGCGAAAAAATCCATCACCTTCTCTGAATTTTATTATCACCTCCTCCTACCTTTCTTATGTTATGATCAGGTTAGAGAATCAGTGCACTGTGCTATAGATGTGCAACAGCTGACGTAATTTGTCGCAACAGAACCGCCATTCAAATGTCAAATATGGCTAACTCTCGCTTTGGTGCTGAAATACATGAGATAATTCGAAGAGGGAAACCTCAAAACACAGAATACAACAGGAAATGTGTTTGGAGTCAGTTTGACAAATTGTGTATTGGACGAAATTGTAAATTAAAAGCAGATACTCCAACTATTGACATTACCAACAGCTTAAGAAATTGGAGTATCAATCTTGTAGGCCGTGCCAATGGAGGCTAGTGTGCTACATGTTTTTCTTAAGAGGTTAGTAATTACAATACAGCATTTAAATAACATTTCATTGGTTATATCACCCTTCAGTTCATGAAATAGTCTTACTAAATGCCAAATTCTGTAGATAAATTGACAATCACTCGTGGCATTACTTAAGGCAAGTTTTTTTCTCTGGAAGGATACCTAATGGACCAACGGCATGTAGATAACACTACTCACGTGAAGGCAGACAAGAAGTAAAGTTGAGGGGAAAAACGCTTAGGTATATGCATTCTAAGATGAATTATTTCTGCCAGCTAACATTTACGTAATACGTTGGTCAATGATCCTAGCTGTCTTTGCTCTTATTCTCTTGTTTTAGAGCAAGTATCTTTCCAATGTTCACAATTGCGTTTTGTCCAGAAGCTTACAACGTAATGCTTTAAAATTCCGTGTTACTAGTAACTATTCATAAAATAGGATGTCATTTCCGACCTCAGGGATCGTGTAGTATAATGTGTGTAAAACTAGCATGACCCTGGTGTAAACATATAGGGGGGAGGACACTAACGCTCTAGGCGTTCAATTCATGCGAGTTTATAGAGGCTGTTATTGTAGGATAAAAAGTAAAAGAAAGCACACATGAGTGTCTCTGCACCAATCAGCCCTCTCATTCGTTTACAAGACGATCGGGATATTTCCAGTTTTAAATACAAAGTAAAGGCGTAAGCTAATCTTCAGATTTTGTATACGCGAACAAAATCTCCGTAATTGAAAAAGCCGAGAGCGTATCAGTTTGGGTTTTGCCTTGCCATAAATGGAAGAATTGAAGAGAATACCCGGAAATTTGTGGAAATAATTCACCACAGTGCGTAATGAAATGCGTTATTGCACGCCTGTTATGAAAGGGAACCCATGATCCTCTGGGTGCTGTGGTACGCACGTCAAAGACAGCCGGATTGTGTCTTGCGGGCTCATCCGACCTACCTATTTATTATTGAAGGCTTGCTTTGTGTGGTAGCATGTGCACACTCCGGTTTTTAATAGCTGTAGGAGTTTGTTTTGTGCAAAGAATGGCCATGACTATATCATTGTTGGAGAGAAATACACCTTTAGTTTATTATTATTTTTTTCCTGGGGTAGCTCATATGCCTTGTGTACACAGAAGGAAAATGAATTTGGAAGGCTTAGTTTGCGAGCCCCCGCGCACAAAACAAAGCTTTGAGGGATTTGAAACTGGTGACAAGTGTTGGAGCGGTGGACTACAGAAACTATTACCAGCTCCAGCTGCAGAACAATTGAAGCTTCGAGTTTCCAAACTAAGGATAGTTAACGTAAGCACAGCTTTGGGAAACAAATTTAGACTACAAACCTCGAACCTTTAGGCTGAAATACCTATATCTTGCAAAATTATTATTTTATTAAATTCGTTGACATACTGCAAAAATACGATATGTTTGCCAAAAAGTATCATAATGCAGCGAATATCAATTACGCTAAAATATACTCTTTTTTTAGGCATCCGTTAAAGGGGAACGAAACACAGAAATGAAAAACTTGCCAACCCCTGTGATTTGCAGGAGGACTTACATTTCTGAAACAATATACAACCAGATAATGAAGTTGCAATTTAAGCATTTCCTTCCGGTTTCTTTCCTCATAGATTTTGTGAGTTCCAAATGAATGTATTTCCGCAATAGCACACTGTTTAAACGCATAGCATTGTCAATTCAATGTAATGAGAAATTGTATTCATTTCATTTCTACATAAAGGTAAAAGTAGAGAAGTCCAAGCAACATTGAAATATTCCGCTGTAGTTTCATTTCCATGTAAGATGAAACACTCTCCTCCTCCTCCTTTTTCTTCCTCGTTATCACTTGTATCAAAATCTGAAGCATCAGGTTCGTAGAAATTTTCATTCGGCTTATCCCGATCTTCCTCATCATTGTTTTAGGTTCCGAGAATATATCGTGGGTATATTTCCTTACGAATTCAGCACCTAGTGCACATTTTACTTCTAAATTCTTTTTAATCACATTCTATTCTGAATTCTCTTTCATTACTTTTCTCATCATCCCCTTTGTCAATTTTATTGCAAGTAACACCACCACAGAATTAGGAAATAATGCTTTTACGATCTCTAGCCTCATATCGTTCTGTTTTTTGTCGTTTACTCTTGGATGAAGATGGTGAAGGATCAATTAGTGTCTACTAGAACTTGAAACTATCTTCATTTTACCTTATAGCAGGAATAGCTCATGTTTTAATAAAGCTGATTTTTTTACTTTCTCTACTGGCAAGTAGAGGAAGTATATATTCCACCCAAAAATTCGATGTGGAGATGTCATAGGAAATGCATGTTTTTGAGGCCCCTGAATAAAAAAAAAGCATTTTTATAAAAAGGTCCGGGGGCGCGCGCGCGCGTGTGTGTGGACAGCATAAGTTAAAAACAAAAAGTCGTTTAAAAACCAAAGTTGGCATTTAGGTTTAATGTCTTTCAAGGATGCGACACGAAGATTTTGAAGAAAATAGCCCCATCCTAAACTACCCTTTACATGGAAACTTTTTTAGAAAATTTAGATTTTCTTGAAAATTGCTAACGATTTTGATTAAAATGCCATATGTTTGAGATATTTTGAAGACAAATGAAATATTTTGAATTTTCTGGCTATAGCCTATGTAGTCCTGTTTACTCTGGATGACTTGATTACCTCGTAAACCATAAGAGATAACACAAAAAATGTAGATCTCGCTAAAACACACAATCTATGTATGAATAATTTTTTTTGTGGAGTGAACCATTTCGGAGATATTCCTTGTTATTTGTGTCGGTTTCGGAAAACGAAACTTTCATGAAATGGAACATCGTTCATTTTTTGATATGGTAAGCGTGCAAAGAGAACGGGATGTCAAAGCTTTAAAAGATTTGACTATCGCTTAAAGCCTACTGTATTGTAATATTCCCCTTGCACATAGAAGGAAGTAAAAAATAAGATCATTTTTACAAATGTTTATCTCAACTAACACGAAGAAGGTATATGAATAAGAGATTGTAAGAATGGTTAGTACAAGAATAGAGAAAGTCATGTGAGATTTCTTAATAAGTGTCTATTCATAACGGTGCCCTTAAAATTGAAGGAACATAAACAAGTACTGGGACCAGGCAAAAAATATTTCCTTTTCCAAAAGTTTACCTATATCCTATATCTTTTGGGAGATATGTTTTGGAAACGAGCGAAAATGAGTTCCCATGTATGTTTCGCTTCTCACATTGCATCCAAATGCACAACATTGATGTATTTCATTTTTCACAATATTACGTCGTTTGTATAATTCTAAACTGACTCAGCAACACCATAAAGTACACTCTCCTTGAACTTCAATACAAGCAAGAACAATTTATGAAAACGTATTAATGCACATGCAGCAATAACCAACTTGTGAATTTCCACATACCTGCAGTGCGCGGATGGAGTTGATGACGTGTGAGGTGTTTAGTATTTCGCTTGCACAGCGATAACGATATCGCTTAGGAAGAAAACAATATTACCACTGCATTTTAGAGGTCATAACCTTCATTTAGGAAAAAACATGATTTTTGTGTTTCGTTCCCCTTTAGGTATACCCATCTCTGAAATGTCTAACATCGAACATTTCAGGTAGGTTAATTTCAAATGTGAATACAGAGAACAGGTTTTAATGTATAACACGGAGCCCGGATTTCATGTGTAGTTTTAAATTAGTGTCATGATTTTATTTACTATTTTTTACTGCTTTGAACCCCACGATGAAACTATTTTTGGAAAATTATGAAGATTTTATAATTAAACTGGTAATACATAGTCTATGTGAGTAAATGTCGAAGCTGTATTTCTAATTATCTTATTAGTTTAGAAGAAAATATATGTTAAACATAGACTTCAGATGCTTGCTTACATATATTAACCACTTCATCTTTGCTCCTCTGTAGGTGTAATTTAGTATTTGGAGATTCCCAAGGCCTCTCTTAAATGGTTTGCTCACAGTATAAGCAAAAGGTGTGGTGTTTCCACAACTTTATAAGAAGCTAGTGTTGTAAAAAAAAAAAAAAAAAAAATTATTTTGTTCTTTAACGACGCTGTCAATTGCCAGGATCACATCAGCGTCGCCGGTGTGCCGGAATTTTGTCCCGCAGGAGTTCTTTTACATGCCAGTAAATCTACTGACATGGAGCTGTCGTTTTTAAGCACACTTAAAAACCATCGGTCTGGGCCGGATTTGAACCCGCGACCTTGGGATCAGTAGGCCAGCGTCTAACCAACTGAGCCACCCAGACCGACGCTAGTGTTGTAGGTAAACATTTAAACTCGCTATGTAACATAATTTGAAATACAGCTATATAAGCTAAAAAGAACCAAAGTGGGAGCTTTGACTGATTAATAACGCTAAGATCCAGAAATGTGAATTTTGGTAATTTTGTGTCTTCACAGATGGGTATCCTTAGAAAAATTGAAGCAACAATAGGTGAATTGCTCTTAAAAATCAGTACGTTTTATTTCAATAGAGCTACTAGTTTATGGTTACACAAAGTAATAAATGCTAGAGTTGAACAACATCTTCACTTTAAAAGTTAAATTGTTGCAGTTGTTAATACCTACAGTTTACCTAACACGCGTGCCACATCATCTTCTTTTAAAGCACTTCTAAACGTCACCTTTTACATTGAGATGGGAACTTCTATTTATCTATAACTATAATTATCGGATCAGAACGTAATTTAAGACACATATGTTTAAGTATAATTTTTGTATGATGAAACTTGTAAAGTTAAGTTGCTTCTTGAACATATGTGAACCTGGGAGCTTTTCTGAATGGTACATATCGACAGAGGACAAACATCTTTTGTCACTTTTCGCTAAGGGACGGCTTGGCATTGAAAGGCCCGAGGACATAGCCGGGTAAAACATACCCTCCCATAGCGGGACCGAGAGAAAGTAGCGTGGGTGAAGCAGTATAAATACTGAAAATTCAATAGGACCCAGAGTCTGTCTTGTTGTTGCTACCTAGGGTGAATTTCTGACCAACGGAGGTCTAGTTTCGCGCCAAAAACATCGCAGTGTCGAAAGTGACCGAGATTAGCGTAAGGATGCCGTAAATAACTGGGGCGATACGATAAGGTTAAAACCCAATAACAGAAACTCGTCCAGGTCTGTTCTTCGAGGCATTTGTGTGATGGAAAATAAACCAGGAAACGTCATCTAACCTCGCGCCTCGCCTGCCTAAATCTCAGTACCTAATCCCATGCAAAATCAACGGAGCCGTCAGCAGCAGATCCTGTAATCTGAGAGTACCGGCAGCGATGTACAGCGCAGAGGCGGCTACTGCAGCGGTTGAGCTACCGAGGCACCGGCGGGGAGAACCCGGCACAAAATTGACGAATCCTACGTGCCGCGTTACAAAATTGGCGCCCAACGTGGGGCACGAACCCACGACCCTGAGATTAAGAGTCTCATGCTCTACCGACTGAGCTAGCCGATCATCGACGGGGAGAACCCGGCACAACATTGACGAATCCTATGTGCCCCGTTACATCATGTATAATAAACACTCTTAAAAGTATAGTTTTTGTAAATTAGAATGATATTCTGGAAAACTATCAGAGCGACTTACAGGTTGTCTTAAACTCTTTAATCTTATGAAACACTTTTATTGGAAGCATGGAAGTTAATGACTGTGAAACCCGGAAATGGGTTTTCTCATTCTTTTGATTATTTGACTGACTGCAAAAAATGAAACCAGGTTATTGGGATCGAGGTGTTGATTTTATTTCTCTGGTTAAACATTTTAATGTTATTAAGGGAATAAATGCCGTGTACGTCCTTTCCCATTGAGGTACGCTTACGGTTTAGCCGGGATTTCAAACGCGAGGGTGACCATCACGTGACAGTAGCTTTGAAACAGGTGTTCAGTTCTCTAGATTTCTTTTTGATACCGCCCTTCTGCAATGCGACAAAGAAAACGTTATATAGCAGATTCGCTTTCGTTTCTGTTTGTACCACGCAATGCTTTAGCGCGAGACAGATATTTATAGCTAGCGAGGTTCAGGTTTACTATATTGAGAATACAAATTGGAGGCGGGGTTACCATAGTTACGATTCCCCCTCCGCGTTCTCGGCTGTTGTCCTCTCGGATTCCTCCCTCTCAACATGCGTACTATGTGTAGTACGCTACAGAGAGGAGAATCGCACACGTGGAAAGCATAGTAGGATCACGTTATTTTGGAACGGTTCCGAGAATGAAATCGTACCGAACATTACCGTAGGTCCAGTTGTGCAGTTCCAAAATAAATTCTACAGGAAATATGCGAACTGGTAGGAAGTGCATTGCTTTGCACTTAAGCAGTTACGGCTGACGCAAAATTTAAAGGCGGGTGACTCAATACAAAGTGTAATCATTAACATACCTGTTTACCAAATGTATTTTCTACAAGGACGTGATTGCAGAACGTGCTCTTATTACGTGTGTTGTTACATTTGCCAATAAAATGCTGCTTACCTCTGGTGAATGTTGGCTCTGAGTCGTATGTATACAGACACGAATAGCCGCGTTCGTTAGAAACGGACTCGTGAACGGGAGGTCTGGGGCTCAAATCTGGCCAGGACCATCCTCCAGGCCTCGAACGCTTCCTCTCAAATTTCTTTCCCAATTATTTCATTTTCATGTATCGTCTGTTTCCACCACTTATGTGTCACGGGGCTCTAATGACCTAGCTGTCAACGGGCCCTTAAACCCTACTCACTTCCTCACGTGTCACGTTTAGTAAGAACGGGCTTTGAAAGTACTAAGAACACTCCTATGATCATTCTGTAACAAACGGGGCTTGCACAACCAGTATCTGTATAAAACGCATCTAATATACACGAGCATTAAATGTGTAAATAGTGAAATCAAATTTGTATCTTCAATAACCCCCCCCCCCCAACCTTCCCCTGGAATAGAAAATAAACGGAACCAAAGAAGGCCACGAAGGCGCACGACGGAAGTACAGTTATATCATAGCTGTACTATTTGAATAGTTGTTTCCCTTTTACTCCGTGGGGTTGTGAAACTAACAAAAGTGTTGATAGTCTGGAAGGGCGGGCGGGCGGGCGGGCAGTGTTAGAGGGGAGATCCATCAAGCAGGAAGGAATTTGGGTGACAAGATAAGCGAAGCAGAAGCTGTGACTGACATCTGGTAAGTAGGATGGCATTGCACGGTTTTCACTTCACAAGAAGCATGAGCAGGAAGTGTCATCGCAGCTGAGCTGAGCTGAGCTGAGCTGAGCTGAGCGCAGAATTCTTTATCTACAGGTGGAAACAAGAAGAATGCACAAACATGTTCTGTGACATTAACCTTAGCTATTCTTGTCCACTTCACAGCAGTCTTAGTTCTATTTACTATTCATCTAGAATTTCCGAGGTTATCAGCTTCATTGCGGTTATGATAAATCCGTTTTAGTTGGATATCATTGCTTAAAATCTCAACCATGAATTCCTAACAAACAAAACATTTCGCATTATGTGGTTTGAATATGGGTGAAAAGGTTAATTGACGCAAAGAAAGCTGCACGAGTTCTTTCAATCTTCCCTGTGTTATATTTTATGAATTTTCTTTGTAGAAGAAAGAAATGGGGGCTTACTACATCTACGCATTTTCTTTTGGCTTTAACTTTATTTAGAGAACATTTTAACGAGTAAAGGTGGGTGTAGATTGGAAATAAGTGGTAATTTTCCTACTTTAATCCTTTCAAACTGCTCCGGTGTAACAAATCCGATATTTAGTTGTTGTTGTTGTTGTTGTTGTTGTTGTTTTTTTTTTTTTTTTTTTTTTTTTTTTTTTCCTTCTTTTTCTTCCTTTCTTTTGTTAACGGCGCACACGCGCTCACACATCTTGTAAAAATCTTGTAAAACTGTTCAGCGAAACTGGTCGCAGATACGGGTGAGCTTCGTTTACATGGAGAATATGACCTCAGTTTGATTGCATAGCCATAAACCAACAGACAGAAGGAGAAGTGCGTCTGTGCATGCATGTCTAATGCTCGGGATTTAACAATGCAGTTATCTCCCCTCTTGCTCCAGAAAATTTGCATGCGTGATGTACGATGAGTCATAAGGGGTATGCAGTTTATTAGATGGTCCATATCCTTTCCTTTTTGTCATAACAAGCATTATGGGGAATTCAGTAATCCAATTCGATGTAGGTGTTTACTACGGCAGTCGTGACTAGCATTTATTCTGAACAAGTACAACGCATTTTCATAGTGAGATCGGGAGTTAGGTTGAACACTTTCCATTTTGAACTTTTTGAATTACATACCGGTTTTTTCCCATTACCATTCAGTCCACAGTGGGGTGAAATCCACAGGAATCGTACACCTATTCACTTTTAAATTTAGAATTTTACATGTATTTTATTTTATCCGTTTTAAGAGGTGTATTTGAATTTATTGCTTGGAATGCAGCTACAAAATCGACAAAATAACTTTATGTAACCCGGAAAATGTTTTGGGATGACCTGTACTTCACTTCAATTTTATATGCGAGTTTGTTGTGTATTTGCCAATATTTTTATATGAAAAAATCTGGAAGAAAAGTAAATGTTTTCAAACAGAATATATCGCGTCTGAAGTTCTTTTTAGTTTGTCGGGTTCGGCGACTTTGTTCACCGGAGTTAGTGAATATAGGTAAAGGCTGAGAGCGAGTTACTTCTCCAGCTAGATAACTTGAGAATCAACGGAGAGTAGTGTGTCGGCTAAATGGGCATCATTCGAAACTCGGTTAATGCTGAGTTTTAGGAATACCCTTCTCCTCTTGCTTCCCCATCGTTTTGCATTGTTTTAGAAGCACCTAAGGACTCTGGAATGGTGTATTCACTCACCTTCAGAATGTAACAATGGGCAGTAGCTAAAAATGTTTATTCCAGCAAGCCTTATATGTCACAAGATAGGTAACAATTATTGTAGGTAATTAATGTATCCGGAACAGAAATGCGGGAATTCTTGTTTCTCTGTTTATCCTCCTCTGATGGAGGACTTAAGCTTCACACGACTTACAAGTGGGCGCCTGGGGTCAGATGTCTGTAGAGGGGTCCGAGAGAGTAGTCAGGATCGATGATCACATCACGGTGGCTTGAATGGCGGGGAGGGGGAGGGGGCTGGAGAACCCCAATAAAACCGATCCAGGTGCTGCTTTGTCCACCAAATATCTACGTAAGACCCCTGGGCTCGATCCCGGGCTGCCTTGATGAGAAGCGAGTGGTCTAACCACTCAGCGATGGCGCTACGGACTGTAAAAATGCGAAATGTCGAACAATAGAAAACGCATTTCAAGGGTATCAGACATGTTTGATACAATCGACGGTACCAAGATTTGGATTATTTGCATGTGTTCTTTTTTTTTCCTTTTCTTTCATTTTTTGTGAGTTTCATTATGTATTTCAGAAACTAAAACGGTTTCAGTCGTGTAAATAGACGTGACATAAATGTGTGTTTTGGTCTCGAACTGCGGTGACGTTTTGTTTTCATGTGGTAAGGCGGAGTAAGAAAAGCGCTCGAGGAGAAACACAAGATCAACAAAGAACTTGACCCAGCGTTTCTTATTTAAACTTGCAGTTAGACGCGGAGAATCCTTGTGAACTATTTCTGGAGTAGCATCTCAACTTGACGTGTGGAAGCGTGGAAGAGGAGGCGCTTGGGATGTCGAGATAAAGCTTCCTCTATCTCAAGTGTCGTCAACCCTTAGAGCCACAATCTGGTGAAAGGGCAAAGCGATTGATGTCCATGTGCAGGAAATAACGTCATATTGGAAAACACTTTGAGCCTTGAAGCCCACTGCAGGACCGCGTGACATGCAACGATGATGAATGAAATTATTTTTGGCCCAGACGAAGGAGGCCTGTTCTTTGGCATTCGCTTTGAAGCGAGGAAAAACCCCTGTCAGTAGTATCAGGATTTGAAACTGTTGAAACTGGACTGTAAACGAGCATAAAACAGATACGGCAGCATGCATGGTATATAGTGACCTAGAAGAAATGCTAGCACACAGCTTAACTTGTTCCCTACTTAGAGACATCATACAGACTTGAATGGAACTTCCTATAGTACATATTCCATCACTTGACAAGTGAACTACTTAGTTCTAAAATTTCTCATATCTTTGTTTCTGTAAAGAGAGTTACACTTTTATTATTTGTGTAATAACACAAATAGAACAAAAAAACGTGCTTATCATTTAAGTTAGATCTACTAGTATGTTTCTCTAAGATAATATTGGCCTAACGTTCTGCTTATATCAGGTATTTGGTAAAGTAGTTTTGAACGAGAGGTTTTCTTTTTTACGTGTGTATGGACGCTCTTTTACTACTGTGGCTCTCGTCTTCCCGTTCTATATTGGGTCTGAAAGATCGCTTAATTTTGCTCAGAGGCCTCTTTATTAGGCTTGAGGTTCTTTTACATGCCGTCAGTCTACCATGCAGGACCACTGACTTTATTTCCCTTCTGAGGAAAGCCACGCCCGAAAAATTCCACACCCTGAACCCTCTGTACACTCAAGTTATCAGAGTTGCCTAACTACCCCTACGAATTAGAGGTTCACAGCCAGTGTGTTTTTGTGGCTGACGTTGGATGGAACAGCGTGAACTTGTGTTTACAAACTATGGAAAGCAGAATGAATTGTCGAATTCTAGTTGGGAATTTCTCCCTAAAACGGAAAGTTTGGCAACTACTCTGCCGTAGCTGTGCTGCGGGTGAAGTGTCTTCCCAGGCGTTCTTTGTGATTGAAACGTAACGAGAAACGAACTTATTTATAAGGTTGTCTCATAAGGTATCGACCGACTCGTGAAACTGCTACCTTTCTGTCCTCGGGAATGGTGTGGCGCGAGACCTGTGCACGTTAATGGTAATTCATAAAATCTCTAATAACTAAATGGGTATAACGTTTGCCTTTCGAGACACTCGGTACAAAAGCACGTGATGCAAGTTCTACCCGCGTCTTCCGTCTAACATTACAGTTGATTGAGCACTAAAATTAGTGCTTAAAGAACCATTATTACTACCAAACTCTCTTGGGCCTTTACGAAGCTTTACTTAGCTTTAGATTTAAACTACGTATATTTGACTGGAAGATTCGGGTTGTATTTCAAATAACGCCACTCCTTAGTAAATAGCCATTCATTGTTGGAGGACTGGTCTAGCTCCTCAGCATTCCTTTCTATAAACCTATGAGTCCTCAACGGTTTAAGTTACATTTTTTACTGAGGCCATGCCTATAATGAGTTAACTTTGATTACTGAATAATTATTTTATTCTCGTAATATGGCAGATATTGCAGTGAATTAAGCTCTGCAAATAAAGTTTCACTCTTTACTTGCTTTACGTATCATAAGAAGTATTGTATTCGACCCAAAATTTGGATGTCGAAATTTCGCCAGAATTATGTTTTTAGGCCCCCAGAATAAAAAAAATAAAAAAAAAATAAAAAAAAAAAAAAAAAAAAAAAAGAGCATTTTTAGAAAAAAAAAGGCGTGTGTCTGAACAGAATAACTCAAAAACCAAAAGTGGGTTAAAAATCGAAGTTGATATTTTAGTTTAATATCCTTCAAGAATGGGACCAAAGATTTTGAAGAAAATACCTCTACCCTAAAGTACCCTTTACATGGAAAGTTTTTCAAACGTTTTGATTTTCCCAGAAATGGCTCTGAGGATTTTGAATAAAATGCCATATGTTTGATATTCTTATGGCAAGTGAAATGGTATATTTTGACTTTTCTGACTATAGCGTATGTAGTCCTGTTTACTCTGGAAGACTTTTGCATAACTAGCAAACCGCAAGAGATAGACCAAATCTTACTATACAAAAATGTAGACCACATTAAGACCGAATTTATGTCCAAATGTATTTTTTGTGGAGTGAACCGTTTCGGTATTTGTGTAACTTTTGCAATACTTTTCTCAAATATAAGGTCCTTATTCACTTTATCTCTTCGCCGTGCAAAGAGAACGGAATTTCAAATAGCGACCAGCTTTAAAACATTTTAAGTATCGCTCAAAGTCTACTGTATTCCCCTTGCACCTACAAGAAAATTAGCAACAGGATGATTTCTGCAAATATTTACCTCCACCAACATGAAAATAGGGGAGCAAGAGTTTGTTAGAATAGTTAGTAGAGAAAGTCATGCGAGTGCAACACCTCGTGCAAATTTCATGGTAACCACTACACCACTGAGGCTACCATCTACTGCATCTACATACATTTTAATATAGTGCAGCCTTTGCTATCTTGGTTGTATTCCGTTTCTATGATAGTCGCTTCCTTTCATCAGACAATTGATATGTGAGGAAGCGCAGTTTCCTGCAAAGCGCAATATTTTCTTCTTAAAAGTGTAGTTTCAAGCAGTAAACGTAACTCTTCATACCCGATTGGTCGAGTTTAGCTTAAAGAAAGGTTCTTTCTAACAGACGCAACCGATCTAGACATATGAAAATGAGTTGCCATATCAGCAGGTGACCGGTCGACTGCATGCTGGAAAGTTCGTGGGAGAGTCGATGTCAAATATCCCTACACCGGTTATACATTGCATACACTCATCTTCGAGCATAATACCTAATGCCTTGCAAGTTTATTTTGAAAATGAAATGAGCATTATTTGCTGCTCTCTTGAAAACACAACTAGATGCGGAACACTTTCAATGCAGATGGCATGTTTTGTTCGCTGTGAGTAAGCAAGGGTATCATATCGCTTACTCCGAATAAGCTAAAGTATATAAAATTGCTAGGTGCGACAGCTGGGTTGGCTATCAGGGTCACAAGTTTTGCGCCCACTGTACTCGGTATTCACAAATTAGAAAAGGTGCTCGAATAAGGGAAGCAGAACTGGTCTCTGTGCTCTGTCCTTACTTCAGCAGGACATTAATGAAGTTTTGTAACACAACACCACTTGTTCTGAAGGAAAGGAGGTTTCCAAGGTCATGACTATCCTATGCTATTCCAAACTGCCTTTTCCCGAAAAGTGGGTGTAAAACAGAATGCTATGATGTGATTGCTCATTATAAGCAAATAGGCCAGTAACCAGCTCTATGTAGAAGAGTTTAATCAAAGTATTTACAATTTTATAAAATAAAGAACGTTCGTTTCGAAGCAACATATATTGAATTTAGCTTATATTATCATTCATTTATAAACGATCATAAGATTAATTAAATTTTAACGAAAACGAACTATGTGAAAAGCGCACGCCCGTGGGTGTGCGTGGGAGTGTCTTGTGTTTTCCCCTAGCTCGATCTTATTATTAACAAAAACAAATTTTGACAAACACAGTAGTGGTTCAGTTATAAATACGTTTGGTTGCGTTATTTTTATATTAGTAGAATCAACTTTGAGAATCTTAAAATATAAAAGTTCTTGGAAATCCATTGGAATGTGACATTTGCAGTGGTCGAACTAAACGGTTCACGTCTATTGTAACAGAAACTTGTCTTGTAAAGGAATGAGGGGCGAATCTACCTGCTACTTTTGAGGGTCACATCATGCGTACTGTTGCAGTGCAGTCTTCATACAGTAACAGCCAGTGTTTGTGTTCCGCCATGTCCAAACTAAAAACAAGCATTTCCGCGAAACTGAAAATAAAATAGAATTGGTTAAATGAGTTGCAAGAATCTAAGTCATGTGGATAAACCTGCTTTTGCTAAAATAGAAAATGTGTTGACATAGAAGTATCCCTTTGGTAATGAATAGGAGCATGTCCTGTATCCTTTGTTGATGTTGAAAGAAGCTTCTCAATGTTAAGTCCGTATTGATAATAGAAAGTCCTTTAGTTTTGAAAACTTAAAAACGCTGTTTTCAATTAATTGCAATTCTCTGTTTAGTGATAAGGTATAAGTGAAAAGTGCAAGACAATAAACAAATTAAGGTAATTTTTTCAAGTACTTCTTTGCTCTTTTTGGTCATTTTAATACATTTTAAGGTCATTCTTAATCTTGTTTAGGTCATCAAAGTCGATGAACTTATCAGCAGA
The DNA here is from genome assembly GCA_030765045.1 of Tenodera sinensis. Classification (NCBI taxonomy): domain Eukaryota; kingdom Metazoa; phylum Arthropoda; class Insecta; order Mantodea; family Mantidae; genus Tenodera; species Tenodera sinensis. Next base: position 96,072,718 of record CM060962.1, on the reverse strand, counting down.
AATCTTGGCGGCAGTGTTAGAGATGTGATATATCTCGTATATTATCTATGTACTTCAGTCAGTTTACAGACATTACTGTTGTGTAAGTATTCATCAGAGCTGGAATAATTTCTTGGAAACTTCTCTGTTAAATGGACGGAGGTTGAATGCAAGTACATAAAACCTTATTCTTGTGACAATAGCAATGCAAACTAATGGGAAACGTTCGCGGAAGTGGATAAAAGTTACTTGAAACATTAAGTTCGGTTTTTACTGCACAAGAGCTTTAATTTAAAACAACATCCGTCTCTTTATATGGAAAGTTGATTACATGATTAGAGCCAGTTTTATTGCTGAAATGCTCTATATAAGAGGAATGTGTGATTGGGCCACATTAATTCCATTCCAATCCGTCCGAATGTTATGGCGAGGTTGTGCGACAACCGGATATGCGAGGGCGGTCCTGCACACCGCTTATTTTAGGTTCAGTAATTTGCCAGGTGGAAGGATGGTCTGGTACATAGAGCAGGTTTTATCTAACCTTCCTTTATGCTTGAATGATGAACGCGGTTAGTTGTATGTTTAAGCCTTAAAACGTACACTCGAGCTCAGAACAAATTAGCTCCTCACAGCTAGAATCGATATCAACAATAAGATACCTCAACTGTCGTTTTATCGGTCTATGTGTCTAAATAATTAGCCTTTAAGTGGCATTCTGAAAACCGTAGAGCTATAGCCGGGATTAAGATGAACGTGATTTAGGTGACAGGAGTGGTGGCAGGTTCGATTCCAGTGGTCGCGCATTCTGACAGGTTTCTCCGTGGTTTCTCCATGTCACTTAGGCGATTGCTGGGGTGCATTAATCTCTTCTCCACGGATTCCTTTCCCTTCATTTCTCCTTTCCCTCCCTTGTCATCTTTCAGGTTTGGTTAGTTGCGCGATATGTTTCAGCGAACGCGGACAGATGGCACAGTAGCTTGCGCTCTGAAACCCTTTCCCTGGCCCTCGTGAAAGTTGCTGTCCGGGTCTCCTCATCGCCCTCTCCCTGTGTAGAGAAAATACTTCGGTTGTGTGCCAGGTGTCAATATTTGTAACTGTTAGGGACTGGTGTAAGTGTTTGGGCTTCGCTGGCTCCGCTCTCTGACAAGCCTACGGTCTCACTTCGCCTCATCCCTTCCCCCTAGGGGGTAGTAGCCCGTAAAAGATCAATTTCGGGGTCTCGGTGGATCGATGTGTCCCCCCTCCGTTACTACACACCCACATAACTTAAAGATCTAATTGTTAGTTGGTTTTATTAGTTTCACAGCGATTGTTTCAAATTATCACGTGGCATCGAACGTAACGGGATGAAAAAATGGCACTTAAAATGTTTCAAGGTACATCATGTTCTAAATCATGTCTATCTGCTATTATGTTTAGCTTTCTGATTTTTCCAATGTTTGGCCCTCTTTTGGTCAACATCATTCTAGAATAGGCTCTTTTGTTTATTAACATGGAAAACATCTTGTCTCTAGGAGCTAGAGGCAAAATAGGTTGCTGATAAGTCTTGTAACCATAATTTTCCTCTGTTCTGTGGCATTCGTAAATAACTAAACTCTGGACCATATTTTTCTGCAGCTTTGAAAGATCTGACAGCTGACACGGCGTGAATTAGATTATGACCTGATGGTTTTAAACATTTGACACTACTTCCGACATTGTTTCCTCGAGAGTAGTCTTAAGGGTCAGGAACATCAAATAAACCCGAAGCAATTGTGAAATTGACAAGGCCAGGTACTAAATTCGAGACCCAACTTAAAATGATTCCCTGGAAAGGCATGCTATGTTTTTAGCTGCCATAAATTATGAATTAAAGCGAACTGCTTATTGAAATAGGGCTAACATCTTTTGTATTGGAAAGTAGGAACTGTTGAGGTAGTCGGAGAGATGACTGAGAGAATTATTTGCAATATAAGCGTAATGCAAACAACGGAAACATTACGTAAGGTTGACGCAGTGGCTAACGGGTACTCTCGAGACAATGGCGGACAGGACAGCTGTATGCCGGCCAAGCAAATCTTTTGCATCTTGCCAGGTGATGAAAGGTTACGTGCCCAAGATTCCTCGAAGGCAACATATCACATTTCCTCGACATGGTCCTTCATTTGTTACAAAAGCTTGTTTTGGGAATCCTTAAATAGAATGGAATGTCGTACGTTTGGCAATACTTTAGACATTGACAGTGTTGGATTGGCTGATCGTATCTTAAAGCCGTATCATATGACCTCTTTGACGAGGAAGACGAGAAACTGGCAATTGTTGCAGAGGTGTAAGAGGTAGCTGATTTCAGTGTACTATTTCAGCGTTAAAAGTACCGCGCTATAGTCAAATGAATCGCATCAATGCAGCACCCTTGTAGATTTTTTCTTTCTCTGCTGTACATAATGGGTAGAGGAAGCGTTACATTCCAGTATATTTTAAGAGAACTGAATGTATGATTTTTTTTCTTTGAAAAGTATAATCAAGTTTGTCCTTCGGTACCCTTGAGTGCTATATCGATAGAAAATCATTATTGTTTTCCACAGCAAAGAAAGTCGCCCGGGGAATAGATGAGAAGGGGAGGGAGAATTGGCGATAGACACGGTTCCAATACCCTGCCTACCCTTGTTTGATACATAGAACATGTCAGTTACAGCCCATTTAAAACATACGGTCACCATTTGGCGCCTTCTACTTCTGTGAAGAACACCTTGGTTTTAGTATACCTAGCGAATTCAATTTGTGTTCAATTCTATTGGAGTGAGGTCTAACATGTGTAAGAAACACGAAACTGTTAACAATGAGGCGTGGCCAATGGAGTGCATGATTTTTTGAATAGTTTTACTCCTCGTGTAGCATGCATTCTCCGTCAGACTTATTCACTGTCCTTTTCGCACTGTTTCCAAACATAAGTCCAACGCATTCCTGTCAGGGACTTTCTTGCCGTAGGCGAACAGTACACAATGTGGAATTGCGAAATAAAGTGTAGGAAATGGGGAAAATGAAAGTGCGTGGAACGTTTTGAATGTTGTAATTTGCAACAAGAAACAACGGCGCAAAATTGGACTGAATTAATTTGCCTGTAATTATACAAAATGTGTGTTTAAATGCATCTCGGGTTTTAGGCACAGCGAATTGATTCAAAAATATTTGCCTAAATTTCAGTTGTGCTCTTTCCCTGGCTGTGTAGAGAACTATTGGACGTTGCTGATTCTGCCAGAGGTTTTTCCAAGCGTTCTGCTCTCCATTTACACTGTCTTCATTATTTTGCCTTCGTTCTGGTTTTATTTTTCATTTGTTTCGTATTAGTTGCGCTCATCATTGTTCCTCTCCGCTATTGTTCGCTTTTCATTTCTGAACCTAGTTCTTTCCTTGTCGTTGCCTTTCTTTTTCATCTTAATGGTGCTGGTTTTTGTGTAGAGTATCGGCGTTTGATGCGGGAAGATGCTGCGGAGCTCGTTCCTTTGTTGAGCCACCTTGTCTCTTGCAAGTAGCCTAGTTAAATAAGTCACCGTTTCGTTTCAGAGAAGTCCACTGTTGCACATTCAAACATCTAATACTGATGGCAGTGACATTTAAACTACACACTTCCTTAATTCACTCTTAATAGCTTAATTTGCAGGTGAGTCGCTCTGTAGCTCAGTGATGGGGGAGGGGGGGGCATACACTCTGCCATAGTAAAATTATATTTACGGTATTGGACGGTGTAACGAAAGAACTACTCTATCATAAAACACGATGTAAAAGCTCTATTTAAATGCATCTGAGTGGTTATGCCTAATCCTTCGAGGATCCTATTATTTGGTTGTATTTATAAGTTTTCCAGAAGAGCCAATTATTGGAATTATATTATTTCAAAATTTATCTGTAATCTCGATACAGTTTATTTTGAAAATAGAGTAACAACGACCCTTTAATCTTGTAAAGCTTAAAATGATCTCGCTAGACCAGGTTTCACTCCAGACAGTGCTATGGAGTGTTGCAACGTACAGGAAAGCAGGCACACAGTAAGTGCTCATTAGAAATGCTAGTATGAATCAAATGAGTTTCGCCTCATATTGTTTCATCTAGGATTTAAAAAATGCACATTATTGAAATATGCCCATTTTCGCGTTTATAGTCCCAATAAAAATTAAAATTCAGCAGTAAACAGACTTGAAATTTCTGGTCGATTTTGGGTATTCAGAGTGACCCTTAGATTTTGGCTGCCGTTCCTCCAGTTTTGCATCAGCAACGGCGGGTTTTTCAGCTTGACATAGCTAAGTATACTAGCCTAAAGCTGCGTGGAGAAAGGGGAAGATGATCCCGTCGTGAGCCCCATGGCTGCCAAGACGCTCGCGCCGTTGCGGCATAAAACCCAACACGGAAGTAATGTGAAGAGGGAAAGCCGATCAGCCATGGGTCAGCGAGCACTGCTGTTTGAAAATGCCAAAATCGGAATACAATACGGAATTCCGCCTGCAGGGGTATTTCGGGCTTAAGGTTTCGTACAAGTGGACTCCAAATTAATTGGATTGTAAATTACAAAAGTTTCCATTCCGGATATACTGCCTGTGAGGCAAGTGGTGCAACATTTTTGTTCTTCGTTAGGATACCGATACTAAAACATCCTCCATCGTATGGCCAGTGGAGCTTTCCTTTGCTTCTGTGAAAAAAGTGCATTTCTCTGGAGTAAGCTGTTTGTCCAGACGCTAAGTCTCGGAACTTAAGCAACCTTCTTTTCCACGGGAGTTTACTACTCTGTTACCACAAAGACATGTATTATCTTTAAAGAAACTGTGGCATCTCTTCCGCTTCCGATTATGATACAAAATTTAGCAGCTTAGAAGGGTTTCTAAATCTTCATGATATACAACGTCCACATTTCAGTACATGATCGGAGGACAGTTAGCTGCAGATGTCCAACCGGTCTTGTTCTTAAGATGCAGATAAAGCAACATGAAGGTAATTATAAATATAGCAAAATTGCGTCCAATGATATTCAAGACCACTCGGTTCCCGAGTATGTCAAATATATGAATATTCTGCTTTACACGTTTGCGGGAAAACTTCCAAAACCCTGATTGCTAAATGAGTAATAAACAGCCCCGTACTAAGAAATACAGGTATGTCACCCTAATAAGGAACATTATATAGAATTATAGAGTAAAACATTAACTATATGATAGATTAAAAATCGACAAATTTCAAATTCTTGATCCAAAGCCTAAGTGGAACCCATATCTTAAAGAACACTGGTTTTAAAATCTGCACACATTTTTTAGAGAATGCTTGCGATTTTACAGCACACGTTTCTGGCAACCTATTCAGTTTTGAACACTTGTTTACATGTTTGCTTCACCCATGAAGTTATTTTTCATATACCTCTGAGTACTGTAAGTTTTTTTTTTTATTATTTTTGTTCATACGAAGGCGAATTTCTAACGCATAGTAAATTTTTAACCTACTCAAGAAAAATTAAAAACCATGAGATGTGTTGACATCAGCACCTGCTTGACATTACCCCTATCGAGAAGCCTTCGAGGAAGGGGAGGGGGAAGCAAAGATGGAGCACTTTGATGTGATGTCTTCGGGAAAAGCTTTGCAGAAGTACGGGAGCTGCGGCTAAAATAGATACCAGAGTGGATTAACTTGGCAAGAAGGAGGGGGAGTCTCTCACGTGATCGTGTTGAAGCCTACTTCGCTAATTTTACTGTGACATGAGTCATCCGTTAAAAGAATCACGACATATTTCAACATAAATCCCTCACGTCCCGCTGCGTGTGTAAATTAACAGTTCGTGTAAAGTTTCATGGAGGGCGAACCCCATCGTTTTCTGGACCGACACCAATTTGTGTCAAAAAAAAAAAAAAAAAAAAAAAAGGGGGGGGGGGGAAGAGAAGAAAAAAGCTAGGTCATTTGACAGTTGTGCAGACTTAAGTGGAAAACTTACGGGGTGTTCCAAATTTTACTCGGAATGTGGTTGGCAAGGCACCTGAGTGCTAATTCCATGGGAAGTTTCAAAATTGGCTACATAGTACATATATTTGTAAGCACCGACTTGTGAGAGTTCCCTCTCAAAACAGAAGTCAGTTCTTTAAAGGATGGAAAGTGCAGAGAGTCGAATGTTGCCATGATGCAGAGTATGCACGCACCTGCGGAAGTTCCACCATCTAACTCTTGAACCCAGGGCAGAAGATTAGGTACTCTGGCTGTGAAACTACAGTCGCTCATGTCACGGTGGCGGTCACAGACTAGTGCTTAAAGAAAGGACGAAGGAGAAGTATAACTAAAGGGTACAAGTTATTATTTCTCTACTACCTGAGCAGTATCCTGGTTTAGGCAGTAACGAGATGGTCGGCTATCAGCTGACAGTTGAAGGTAGGGCCTACCTGCTGCTGTAACGTATTCAAGTGTAAATAGTTGTCTAACGGTTATTCCTGGTCACTTCCTCTTGAAAAGAATGCAGATGCGAAGATCAAATAATTGTTTTGACTAGAGCTATGCACATGAATTCCAACTGGTACATAATTTATAGCTGGTGCTAAGAACTTGTAGGAACAAATGTCCTTCAGAGTTATTCACAAAGACGATGCTGATCCCCTCAGAATACTATGGGATTGTGTGGGTTTGACTCGTGTTGTTTTAATTAAAAATGCACCAAAGAGGTCCTCAGTGAAGTACTATTTTTATAATGGATTAGTCATGCATTATTATATCAAACGACTTGCCCTCAGATTCTAGGTTTATTGGCGCTAGAAGTACAACATTGATTTATTTTGGAATGTTAATTTTTTAAACTCCAACCTTCTTTGATTATTTTATTTTAAAAAAGAAAAAGTTTCTAGTGGTAAATGGATAGTCAATAGCAGAGATGAATTTCCAGTCATAGCCCAATAAATTACCAGATATCCGTATTTGAAATGCGAGTGGAAAACTCCACCCATGTCCCAATCAGGAATCGTGAGCGTGCTCGCAGGATGAAAGGCAAGCAATAATTTCCGTGGTGGAAGCGCTATTTTTGTAGGTTATTGGAAGCTTAGTTCTCTCTTCGGTCATTGCCATTCTTTCTGCACTCGTTTGCGGCGTTACAGAACACATGATTCCACCCAAGTGCAGTTTAACGACTTGGTGAATGAACGGCTTATAAATGTTATATTCTTCGCTCAAAGGGACGCAAATGGAGGAAGGGCATCTATATATGTAACAGTAGTATAATGCCTTATGTTCCGGCCAAGTACTTTAACAGGCCTATAAACTTGACACCTAGGAGCAAAGAGCGTTTCGGAGAACAATCCCCCGACATAAACGCCCGCCTTTGTGTTCTGTTGTCAATGAAGTGCTTATTTTGGGAGTACACGGATAAGTGACTGGATCTGAATGACCTCAAACTCTTGCATGCTGGTGAGTGCATTACAACTGCCATCTATAGAATTTTGTAATTACTTAGACATTAATGATGTTCATCATCGAAACTTTTAAAATCTATATCTTCAGTTCGATTCGTTGGAATTTTTATACAGCAGTCAGGGTTTAATGTATAATAAGCACACCAGCATATGCATTTAAATCAGTTTTAGAGCTGTTACTGTGTTTTTTGTGTTGAAAAATTGTTCCATGCGATGTAATGATTTTTTTTTGAAAAAACTGCTTTAATAATTATATATTATTATATTAGTAAATTACAGAGATGAAATGTATAATTATTAGCTTAGGGGATACTAAATGTTAAATATGAGACTTGAATGTTTTACTTAGAAACGTACACAATAAGAGTAGCCATTATTGTTTAATATCACAACCGAGTAAGTTAACAAAATTTTATTACATCATTTCTTATCTTGTTTTGAGAAGATATATAAAATGGCATTCATTTATACCGAGAAGTACGTATATTATGTGGAACAATTTGAAAGCAAAAATGTCCTCAAATAAAAACCCGAGAAAAGACGGTTTTAAAATACACTCTTTCTGGCTTTAGTGCAGGTAATTTAGTATTTGAAGGTTCCTGAAACCTCTCTTGAGCAGCTTCTTCACTTAAATGTTAGAAAAACGTATCCCTTTTGCCATAATTTTATAGGTAGCTAAACTTCCGGATAGACATTTAAATCGCTGATAATAGTTGTTCTTTGACACAAGCCTTCTGTAGGCAAGGTTGAAAAGTTAGAATCAAACTGAACAATTCCATGGCAATGACGCCTACATGTCGTTTAAACCACAGGAAAACTTAATTTGTGATGTAAAAATTGAGGCGTCACTGAGGGAGTTGAGTAAAAGCGTTGCTCGTTCCTGCCTGACAATTTTTGTCATCCTTCAGATCAAAAGACTTAAAGCGTAATTTGCTCTAATAAAGGTTTGTAAAAATATTTTGTAACCACCAAACACAAACCATTTGATAATTGCTAACTTACAGAACATAAACTGTAATATTGTTATTCTTTCTGCATTTTAAACATGAACAATTTTATATTCTCAATTTGGTTGTTGGAATTTATTATAGAAACTGGAAATGAATATCTACTTTAGTCGCTGTGCGTCGTGTATTCAGCGTTGCAGACACAGGGGGCATATGTTTTGTACGGAATTTTAGCTTTATAATGTATTGCTTTAAGTTAAAACATGAAAAGTAGAAAGACATAGTAGCATATTCCACACGACAGTTGGCCGTTCCTTTAGATGAGCATATTTTCCATATTTGTCTGCCAAACGTGCAACTGGTAACAACATTAGTGCAACCGATGCTGAGAGACTAGGCAGTGAACCGTCATTAACCTAGGCCGGTCAGGTAGCAGAAAAATGGTCATGTTTCTAGTTAAACCTCACATTATCGCTTTATGGAAAAGGTGCTGCATAATCGCGTAGTGTCAGGCTTGTGGGCAGGAAGAGACCCACGCCATGCGGTGGGCTAACCTGCCATGTCCTATTCACGCCACTCTCTAACATCTGCTTTGCAGAAGTAGAGAGACCAGCATGTTCTTACAGGGCGCGAAGCTGGATTCAAAGAATTTCTATTTTGCAAATACGTAAAATTGCTGAAAAGATCATACAAGTTTTGCTTTAACGAATTTTCATCCGAAATGTTAGTTTAAATTTAGCTGTTTAATAGTCCTAGCATCAGACTAACTAATTTACATTCCAGTATTTCGTTGTGACAATTCAAGGGAAAGCGATAGAAATTAAATTTGTCAAATGGGTAAATCCTGGAGTTACATTTGTAATAGTTATGCGCTATATTTAAAGCAATTTCAAGTAACTTGTCCTCATTAAACATTACTAAAAACATTATTTCTAACACCTAGAATAATCAATCATGGTACATTGCTACAATATTCTAAATAAAATCATGTATTCCTATGCCGGAAAAGTACTACTGAAAAGTGATTACAAGAATTTTTGCACATTTTTTCGGGAAAAGATGAAAATGAAATGAAATTTAATATTAATACATTTGACTTGAATGTGAAGCTAGAATAAAATATTTTCTATGATTTATTAATATTGCTTTGTGCTTGTGGTTTAGGAAACGGTATGCTGATTGACAAACGTTTGTTGGACATGGTCCACATTCTTGCGTCCCGGGTTCACTCCCCGGTATCCCGCCAGAAGAAGCATTGCTGCCAGAAGACCCCAATTAACCCGAAGACAAATAATTGGCATCGCCTTAACATTCTTAGAACCTCAAAAACGCTTTCATGCACGTACAAAGAACTTTGCTCCTCTCCACGCCGAAAGATGCATTGTAGACTAGGAGCTTGGTTATGAATCTCGGAGACAATGTGAACATTTGTTGCATATGTCGTGTAATCGGAAAGCATATTGTTGCGTGAATGTACCTACATTTGTGTTGCCTATATTACCAGTCTCCCTTTACAACGATTTAAGTCTCGTCGATATCGGGTCTTAACTTCTCAGCAACCTTAAGTGAATAGCCGGGACTTAGGTGTTGGGAAACCCACACATACATAATAGTAATAAGTTTGATAATAGCTATTATCATTGTTATTTCTATAAAAAGACAATGAAATCATGTTTCTTCAATTTTTCTATATTTAATTGTAAGCGTTGGTTGGGATTTTCATTAATCCATCTTTACAGTAAATAAAAACAGCTAATTAAGGTCACCAGTTTTCTTTAAGAGAAAAGGCAGGTTTTCCGGTTTGATTAATTCTCCATTCACGCTTGGTTTGATTATACGATTACATAAAGGTACAAACTCAACTAAGCGTTTGTTTATATTTGATTCTTTTGTCTTGCTTCTTGCATTGAAGTTGCTGATAGTGCGTGTAAACCTTTTCTCGTTCACTTCTCTATAGTTCTTTTTCATTAAGGAACTTTAATACCTTTACTTTCAACTATGATAGGAAGAAGGAAATGAAAATGTATAAATGCTTTTGGGTCGCTGCGTTAGATATTTCCTGCTAAATTAGTTCAGCCCACTGTGGTTCCAGCTGATGCCAACGATTTAAAATTAAATCACTGGCTGAATAAGGTCAGGACATATTTTTATTCTTCATATAGGCGAAAACATGAGAAAATGGAAACTAGTTGCCACGTGTAAAATATTTCAAGGTGCCACGTGTAAAATATTTCAAGTTGCCTCGTGTAAAATATTTCAAGTTGCCAGGTGTAAAATGAATTATTTCTTTCATAGTTTTGTTATTTGAAAGGAAAATGAAGACCAAGAAAAGTATTACTGGTGGCACAGAAAAACAAAAAACGGCATCGTGATGTGAAAAGCTTTAGTTCTGGCAGAGTTAAGGGTCACTGTGGAGCTGCTAGATGTTTACAGAGAATCTGTAGCAATACTATGTGGCGACGGGAACCGAATGTATCTACCTGAGACGTAAGTTGGAGTATTTGGAGCTGGCGTTTGCCGCGTGACACTGACTCGTGGGAAGTGAACGAGAACTGACAACGCTGCAGACGCTAGCCGGGCCTTCATATGTTCCAATTAAGGGCTTCCTTCCGCCAGGCAAGAAACTTGGCTTTCTCACTGCACTTGATAATGAAACCGTTGTGACAGGGAGGAAGTCAGGCTAACGCTCCGATTTCGCTGAATATTGTTAACATAGGGATAAGGTCAGAATGTGACGCAAAAACCATCATCATTGCGCTCTTCAACAGCGTCCCGTTCTATATTGGGCCTGAACGAACGCTTAATTTTGTTCAGAGGCCTCTTTATAAGACTTGGTTCTTTTACGTGCCGTAAATCTACGTCACGGGGCCACCGGCTTCCCTTCCCTTCCCTTCCGAAGGGAGCCATGCTAAGGATTTTTTACACCCAAGAAAACCGAACGCCCTCCGCCGGGTTTGAACCGCGACCTTCGGAACCGGAGGCTAGCTGCGAGCACGTTACCCCTAGATCACGGAGGACGACTATACGTATTTTGTTCTTTATTGCTTTCACTATAGCGATGGGATGATATCACTATCTCTCGATACTCAATGCCGAGTACTAAGCCATATTGTATACCCAGTTTGTACTTACAGGAACAAGAGATCGAATGCAGTAGATTCCTTAGAGTTAGAGGATATCCTTCTCAGTTTTTATGGATAACTATTCATAGCCCATTTTGTCACATTCAGCTGTTGCCGTTTTAAGTTATACAACAGACATCAACCTTTTTAATTTGAATAGACTATTATTGTTATTAGTTACTATTATTAAAGATTTTCCACCGTTTATTTCTATTAGAATAGTTATAGCAATAATTTATTTTCCTTTTGTAATCCTTACACTGATCTGAAACCTTTTTAATTGCATTGTCTTAACAGTACAAAAAAACAAACGCTAATAATAGTACGTAATTTTACTCCATAACCTGGATCCTTCGAATTAAGTTATTTTACGACACTTCTGGCATCCAAACAGCAGATAAAACCTATCTACCCTTACACGTTGTATTTTTCTGTTTAGTTATGGGAAATTAAACATAAAACAGACAGAAGATATTTAATCTAACAAAGGCGCTTGAATTTTTTCATTCGTTTTTAGCATGACCTAACCTGACACACAATAGCTGTCGATAATGGTCTAGAATACAAATAGGCAGATTAAAAGGTTACAAGTAAGCGTGTCAAAAAGTTGTCTCCAAGGGTTCGTCATACTTCTGTAGCATGGAATTTTGAAATATACAAATACTATCGTTAATTCTCAGAAAATGTTATATAATGTATCAAGGACTAATTAAATTGTTATTTATAAGATATTGTAATATCAATAACGTATCACGGTGAATGGGTTTTTATTTTTTACTCATAAGGGTGCCTCCAACGCCCTACAAATACTTCGCACCTCCCATTTTGGAAGCCACAATTTTAGGATATTTCTATGCTCTTGAAAGTGTGTGATATGTAGCCATATTTGAATGATATAAGCGAAACGGCTGACGTTTGTAAACAATAAATTCACAATGTATGTATAAACTATAAAAGTTAAAACGATGCCTATTGGAATGGGTGCTCGTAAAACCGAGCTAGCCATTTTATCAGAAAAAAGTGAACCTTTGCAATTTTTTTTTATTTTATTTTTATTTTTATTTTTATTTTTTTTTTTTTTTATTTGCTGCCACCATTCATTTTCAATCTCAGCAAGGAAACAGGAAATGTGCTTGCCTTCGTTCACAAATAGAGTACATCTGTTAGATAAAATTTAGTCTTTGAACATTGGATGTAGTTAGGGATTTAAAATTGTTTGTTTACTATAATTAATACTATGATAATTATACTGTAAGGCAGAGGCCCTTCTCTGTTTACTAATATCTTAGTGTTATCTCTTATCCCCTAATTTTGAACAATATGTTAGTTTACATAAACTACATTTAAATGAATGTAGCAGTTTAGCCTAATGTTGTAAGCGTTTGTTTAACGTGACGTAATGTCTGTTGTTGCAGGACAAAGTTTGGGTTATGGATTCGTCAACTATCACCGGCCAGAAGATGCAGAGAAAGCCATCAACACGCTGAACGGCCTTAGATTACAGAACAAGACGATAAAGGTGAGTAATGGCTACGGCCTTCTCATATGTCAATTCTTGTTTATAACGTTTATTTAAATATTCCGAATACAAATGCTTTAATACTATAAAAAAAAAAAAAAAATTAAATGATCCTTCTTGGACGTGGATTTCGGATTAATTTGGTTGAAATTACTTTATCAATGTTCTGTTTAGTTTATCTACCACTTATCTATGATCTATGAATACAGGAAACATTGCAAGTATTCCGCCCAACATTTTGACATCGAGAAAACAAAGTCTGCTAAACACCAAATTTCGTGCTTGAATCGGACGTGTAGGTGTCTCCTTAGCGCTGCTGCTTACCAAGCGAAAGACCCGGGTTCGAATCCTTGTACCATGTGGGAATGTTCTTTCATTGGGAGATCTGGTCCGGGGTGCACTCAGCCTCGTTAGGTCCCTGAGGGGCCAATTGAGGAGCTACTTGATGGAAAAAGTAGCGACCCTGAATGCGTAGACCGCATAATATGCCGGGAGGGATCGGCGTGCTGACCATGTACCAACCTTGAGTACTGCACCCCCTTCATGAAGCCTGTGGTGGACAGAGGTGGCGGACGCAGCGGATGGACGGTAGCTCTTGGTCTGGAAAGGGTTGCTGCGCCTTGGGTTATTATCGGACGTTGAACGATGTGAGGTGAAAAGTATTCAAGACGAACTCCTCCTCGTATACATTGATTTTCCTTTAGATTGTGTACTTACAGACACACACACACACACACACACACACACACACACACACACACACACACACACACACACACACACACACACACACACACACACACACACACACACACACACACACACACACACACACACACACACACACACACACGAACACGCGTTCACACTTTCAAACTGGAGAAGTTAGTGGATAATCTTTATTAGAGAAAAAATGTCCACCCCGTCAGCCGAGAATCGAACCAGGGACCTCTTGCACAGCAGACAGGGACTGTGCCGACTGAGCTACTAGGCCACCAACCTGTTATTGTTGTTTAATTTAGCAAACTTGCAAGGCCTGTATCGTAGTTGAATCTTTGGTTGGAATACAGTACTCCCTCTATTTACTATAGGTAACTAATAGAGAAAGTAAAAGAAAGAAATTTATCACTTGAACGTTTTTGTGCTTGTTAAAATTGGGAATGGGAAATTGTTAAATTGTTGAGTTGCGCAGCGTTGACTTTGTTGGAGAGCCACCGTGGACTGCAATTAACTACAAAACCGGTATACATAATGAGATTGCAAGGTTGCAGGGATGGCTTCATAAACGCGCATGCTGCGGAATGAGAGATGCTCAGCAGACGGCAAGGTCGTAAAAGTTTCTCTCTTCATGCTGCATTTACGAGCACATTTTATGCAGGCAGGCAGCCAGGCTTCGACAGATTGAAAGGGAAGGTATAGGGAGCCGTAAGAACACGGATGTATTCAAGCCATTAACATCGTTTTTCTCTGCATATTAACAATTGCGGCAACAGTCTAGACGTCTCAAGCTCGAAGCTATTATTTCCCCTGTACGTACTCTACAGTCGAACTCTACACGGTTTTATCCATAACTCTGCCGTGACAATTCAAGCGTATGTGCGGCTGCGCTTTACAATGCAGGGGAAATATTCCATCCTCTAAAAACTTGCTAATCATATTTAATTGGAAGTGTATGCTCTGGAGTCTCCTTTATACATCAGAACATAAGTGCAGATAGATATTTTGATAATTGGTATGTACCTCGGTATGTATCCATGTCGATGTGTTTTTCTCTTCGTGTAAGTTTTCCCACAAACCAATCACCAAGTGTACTACCTGGTGCTTCTTTGCATGATCGTAATAATTTTTGCAATTATTGTGGCGGGAAATGAACAATGCTGTTTTGCTTCCATTAGTTTGCATCTCAGTGCGTGACTTGCTGGCCTAGGTAGTGTGACGTCATTGGTCTTGCAGAAAGCACGGGCATTCGAGTTTGGATACAGCAAGCGTTATAGCGACGATGCCCAACGCTGTTCCCCACTCCACTGTTTCAGTCGGAGGGTGAATCGGCTCTTGCTTGTGACGTGTGGAAACACAACCAGACAGTCAGTATCTAGTGACGGACACAGATGGGCGATTCCATGGCAGTTTCTAACTCGCACTTGAATTTTCTGATGTCCTCAGAAGACCTCTTCATTCTGGATGACGTTTGCAAAAATGGTAAACAGTAAGAGACACAGTCATACTAAATAAAAAGTGTGGATATGGTAAAAATACAATTTATGTGAAATACCGTTTTTAGTGAACCATTTCCAAGATACTCTTTATTTGTGGCAAAGCCCGTGTCTCGTGGAAGGAGGTAAATCCAACCTCCCATTTTTCGCAAACGTTGGACATCGCTGGCGTATAGCGTTCGTTCCGCCCAGTCTGCGTCATATTTTCTGTGGTAGGTCTACTTGAAGGTACTAACCAACGTGAAAACATTGTACTTTTAACAAGTAAAATTGTAAGTCCGCAAATTTAATAAATATTGCTGCAACATTGTTACCCCATCATTAATTAGCAGTACAAATGTCTGCACTAAGAGACTGAATACCTGTCACATCCTTCTTGCTCTCAACTGCTCTGCGTTCGCCAATAACTTTCCCGTCAAGTCGGGGGCCTTTGCGATGAGGGACTAGGGATTTGACACAGGAGAAGCTTCGCCCCTTAACCATGGCCGAAATTTAAAATATGTTCACATCCGCACACAAGGACATACGAGTAGGAACTGAAAAATAGAGCTTGCTATAAAATTGCTGAATGTGACATACGCGCTTGGTGAAGTCTAGCGGTGTTTGGCACCAGGAAGGCCGAAACCCTTCTCCTGCGTAAAAGGGTCGTTATGTTCTGTCCACAACATGTAAATACAAAATAAGCAATTAAATCCAGCTCCTTAGGAGAAACCCTTCAGCAATACTATTTCCTCTAAAATAGCTTGACGAGTTTGATTAAACCAGCCTGCGCGACTCGCGGAGTAGCTTGAGCGACCTAAATGTTTTTACGTACTAAAGTGCATTTGCTTTCAGTTGAAACATGGAAAGTAGAGAGAGATAGCACTACATTCCACGCGCTAGTTGGTAATCCATAACTGACTAATCTCGAAAACCTTTACTATTGAAACTTACTTTTTAGAATTTGAATTGCAAAAGTTGTTCTCGTTTCCTAACATCCGCGTGCAACAATAGGAAAGCCAGCGGTGCAAAGAAGCTAAATATATCAGGTTATTTTCCATGTTTCACTGACGAAGCGCAACTGGTCAAGACAATATTATTAGTACTGAGAGATTAGGCAGTGAAGGTTGACTGCGACAGAATTCTCTGACCGTCATTAACGCACCCCAAAAGGCCATGTTTCAAGTTAAAGCTCGCACACTATTAGGCTTCGGACGCGGTTGCTGCGTGGCGTTCACTCTGAGCGCTCGCCTGTAAACAACATACCTAAATGCATGTCCGAGGCCTACACATTATAAACGTAGTTATCAACGCAACGCCGTAAGCGGGCTGTGCTCAGAGAGCACCAGTTGCCTAGGCCTGGATTAGATGTATGTAAGTGTAATATAATCTGAAGAAAGACACAAATTCCCCATGACTATCGTTTCAGCAGTATTGCTATTACAGATATAAGTTAACTTATTTTTACACGAAGTTTTGTTTGTGAAAGCATTATTCCCGACTTCACTATGCCAATATCCAGCACAGTTTGGATTCCGTGCTCGATTATCTTAACCCTCGGACAGTACAAATTACCTGTAATTCGCTAGCTGTGAGTGGGGAAACATCTTTTAGTTTAATCAGTAGAGTTCTGTATAGAGTAAAGTTAGTATTTAAAAAATGCAAATAGATATTTAGTATCTGTACACCTTTTTGTTATAATTTGTAGGAATTGATATAGCATTAGAAGATGAGTGTTGCCATTTCGGTTGCTATTTAGTTAGAAGATGAATGTACGTTTTTACGAAGAAACCATTGATTTGAGGTTGGAGTGGAACTTGTAGGTTGGCAACGCTGTGTCCACTACCGGCCCAGTTTTCTGAGCAGTCGCAGAGCAAGGCTGGAATGCGGGAGGTCACTGCCAAGTGGTTACCAGAGGTGAACTCTTGTGGACACTGCGCTTACTTGCAAAGAATGAACCTGTGCTCTGCCAAAGTATCGTTGGTGTTTTCACTGCAAGTGTTTTGTTGAAGCCCGTGTCTATCAAAACAATTCATTGTGTAGTTCTTAACTGAAGAATTTAAGAATTATGTTTCTCCTAGGTAAACCGATTAGCAATGCCCAAGCTGTTTTGTAGCAGAGTTTGAAAGCCGCAAAACTTGAACAGCAAGCCCCTCTTTTTGAAACATAACTTAGTTTCTTGAGAGTTATGGATATTTAATTATACGTTATCTTTTCAGTGTAGTTCTCAAAAATTAAAATGTGTTGCTATAGGCTGGCCAGCATGCTTTACATTGATATTAAGAAATTATGCTCCTTATCTCTGTTTACATGTTAATATTTAGCACAGTTGTGACCCAATAACATTCTAGCTCAACGCTTACGGGCAAAAGTAGTCTTAGTTACCAAAAAACATAAACATTGAGTTGTGATGAACATACGTTTGAGAATAAACTACTAAGTCCAGTACTGTTTCTAAAAGGTAAACGAATCCTGAAAGAATTCGTTTCCACCATAACAAAGAGGAACGAAAATGATTGACTTAATGGCAATTTGCGGAGGGGGACTTAGCACATCGACCGAAAGGCAATCTTTCGGGCCTATGCCCCTGACGGGGCACCCACCGGGAGGACGGATGAGGTGACTGGATCCGAAGGGCGGCCGAAACGTTTCCACGACAGAACAGAAGGCAGGGTCCTGGCGTGGAAACCAGAAGACTCGCCTTCCATTTCGGAGGACGAGATTTCCAGAGCGTATTTGTTCCCTCTACCCTGCTGCTGCCGCCGCGACGCTGTAATTCTGTGCTGCCCAATCCTGTAAGAAACCTAACGGGATGAAGGGTGAAGGGCGAAATGAAGCATTGAAAAAGTCAAAACAATAACGGTTATCTCGAAAGTGGTTGCCGGAAGTTATGTGAAATAAATTCTCTTCATTAAGGAGATCCACATTTTTTAACGTAAAATGTCCAAAAGTGAGCCTTGATCATGGTGATTTAAGTTGGGGGATTTTATAAAAATATGTTTCATGTTTGGAAGATAAGTGGGCCTAAATACAAAGCTCGATATTTATCTGACATTTCCCTGTTCAAAAACTCTCTTCCTCCTCCAGTGTCCCCCCCCCCCCCCTCACACATGCACACGCGCGCGCGCCAACTTTTTTTCTAAAAATTATTTTCTTTTTGTTCGGGGGGATTCAAAGCATACCTAAGTCTGGTGAAATGTCGATATCGACTTTTTGGATGGAATGCAATAGTTTTAACTACTCGGTGCATGATAGTCAACGAAATGAAGTAAAATTACAATTTTGAATACGCAGAAAGAATTCAAGCCATTAGAGTTTGTGTGTTGTGGATTTTGTCAAGAATTTTCATGTGATTAGTTCTATAATGTTTGGAAAAACCCGCCTATTTTCTCAACTTATTCGTGTGTGGTACTCACAATATTATTTTACATGAATTTAACCTGCTATGTTAAACTTACGGGTTTTGAAGAAGGACAAAACGCCAAAATCGTTTCGATATCGCCTTAGTTTTTACGCTTCCCCAAATGCATTTCTCTGAGAGTTTAAACCGCAATATGTTTGTGACATTGTCTGTTATGCGTAAAAATATCTACCAGATGTGTACATAAGTTTATAAACGCCACATAAGTAACAATTAAAAAATCATTGCAAGTTTTAGAACCTACAAAACTAAAAACATTTTAAAAAGTTGGAAAGTTGGAGAAATAAAAAAAAAAAATTAAAAAAAAAATAAATAAAAAAAATCCGCTGCGAAGTTCAGAACTGTAGAGAAGAAAAATGTCCATGGTTTCTTATCCTTCGTAATACCCCATTGGAGAATCATGATGCATAATATCTAACAATGGTTATTCTGGTGTTTTGGTTCCGTTGTGAAACCAAAGCTGGCTGTAAACAATGTTATATTATGAAGTGTTTAATGGGAGCTGACTACTATTAAACTTTTGGATTGTGTATTAGCCACTGTTACAACACAGGAAAGAGGTACCGGTTGTAATAGATCTCCTCGTTAGAAAGTGGCCCGCTGTTTTTAACAACTCTCGCAAAGATGAGACGAAGCAACCTAGAGCTTTCATTTATCGTTATGCGGATATAAACGTAAACTGGGAGCACATGAAATCCTGCATTATCATATTCAGTACGGTATACATCATTTCCCTTCATGCATTGCGTTTTAATGTAGTACCGCAAGTAAAGATGGTCACATTGTGTTCATTATGAAATTGTTGTCCTGGAAATGTGCTTCATGGCTATGCTGTGGACCTGCTGGCCCATTTCTAGAGCTTGTCATGGCAATCTCCAGCGATCTCTCTCTCTCTGTCTCTCTCTCTCTCTCTCTGTCTCTGTCTCTCTCTGTAACCCCCTTCCCCTCTCTACACTCTTGTGTCTCTTTCCAATCTCTCCCCCTTGGTCTTCACCCCGTCTCCTCTGTTTTACTCCTATTTTATTGGACGTTTTGGAAACCAATAATAAAACGTCGCTGAAAGACTTAACAGTAAGCAAATGTATGATATCTATCAGCGATGTCCAACCTTTTCTCTTTGGAGATACGTAATCAGCGGCCATTCCCCACTCCATTCTCTCAGTCGGAGGGTGAATCAGTTCGTTTGTGTGTGTGTGTGTTGTAGTGTTTAACGCCCGCTTTTACTACTACGGCACCGCAGGCGGTGACACTGATGATACATGAAGATGGAGCACCGGTGGAATGAGATGGCGGGGGAAACCGGAGCACCCGGAGAAAACCCGCCCTGACGCCGCTTCGTCCACCACGAATACCACATGCGGGTCCCTGGGATCGAACCCGGGCCGCCTAGGTGGTAGGCGAGCGCGCTAACCGCTCGGCCACGGCGCCGCCTAGTTCGTTTGTGACGGACACATAGCAGTTCTAAGTCATAACTTGAATTTTCTGGGAATGTCCCCACAAGACATCTACATTCTGGATCACTTTTGTACAAATGGTAAACAGTAAAAGACCAAGTCTCACTAAATAAAATATGCGGATCTGGTTAAAACTTTCATTATTTATGCGAAAATGCCAATACCTATGCTTTTCTCAAATAGGAATATGTTATTCGTTTCTTATCTCTTGTCCTTGCAAACAATTTCAAAGACCTCGCACAGTAACCAGCAAAACATTTTACTGTCCCTTAAAGCCTACTGTATTTCCATATTCCCCTTACACCTACAAGAAAATTAGCAATAAGATACTTTCTGAAAATGCTTATGTTGATAAAAATGAAGTAAATAGTGAACTAAGAATTTGCAAGAATAGTTTGTATAAGAGTTAGTATAGCTATGCATATATCTGCGGACAGAGTTTCTCCATATTGAACTACACGAGAATAGTGTATTGCAATAGGTTACTTGTTGGATCTTCTAAGGCTATGCATTTCGACTTTGTCGCCAAACATTGGCGCTGCTTAACATGTCTACACTAATGAACACATGTTTATCGCATGCGACGTACATGCAACAAGACACGCCTGAGTAGGAAAGTCCGCTATTGTGGAAGGAGGTAAATTCAACCTCCCCTCTTTCGCAAACGTTGGACATTACTCATTCATATGCTTCCAATACGATGGGAACTACAGCGATTATCGTGGTAACCGATTTACGTACATGTATAATGGTAACTAAATGTTGTTGTAGCGTTTTAAATATTCAATCAGTTGAAGTTTGTTTGAACTTGTAATTATGCTAAGAAACCCTTTTGTAGGTAAAATACTTGATCGAAATATTTCTATTTTACTTTGCGCCCCATTAGAAACACTCCCCCCTTTGACCACTAATTAAAATGTCATGTAACTCAGCGATTCTCAAAATGTGAGGCGCGTGTCCTTGGGGTCCGCATTAGCTTGATAGCGATTTGTGTGGATTAAATGGACAAGAAAATATTACCAAATGGATTTTACATTATCGCGTTTTGGCTATCACTTATCTTTCTTGCTATGTAATATTTTGCAGGGGGCGTAGAATATCCAAAGTAAAATAATTGAAGCGCTTAGGTACATAGCATGAAGTTCAGAACTGTAGAGAAGAAAAATGTCCATGGTTTCTTATCCTTCGTAATACCCCATTGGAGAATCATGATGCATAATATCTAACAATGGTTATTCTGGTGTTTTGGTTCCGTTGTGAAACCAAAGCTGGCTGTAAACAATGTTATATTATAAGCGTATAAGCGAACAACGGGATATAGGGAGGGAGGAGGGGGGGGGGGTAGAATTGCGGGCGGTTGAAGATCAACGCTTTGTGATTCTTCAATGTATTACATTTTATAACGTTTCTCTTTCTCCCTCCCAAAATCATGGCCTGTCTAAACCCGATTTTATATTGAATTATTTTATTTTAAGAGAAACATTAAAAACATAAAAAGATTAAAGTTTTATTTTTTTTATTCACAGGCTTTAACACTGATTTTCTGTTCGGGAGCATAGAACTGGAAACGAAACTACAAAGTAATGTTAATTAAGCACTAAGTCAATTGTGTGGGTGAACCAGAGGTAAGAAGATTTTGGAAATTATTGTCCTCCGACAATGCCAGGGACCTTCGTTCGAACGTGTCACAATGAAACAGCAGCGTAAAGAAGCGCAAGCGCAAGTGTTTTGTTTTCGTTTACAAGTACGGTCATAGACCCCTCCCGAGTTCTTGGAAGGAGGGATTGTGGTAGCGGACAGTTCATAAAGATATCTGGTGTTAAAGCTGCCGGTTTTTAGTTATGAAAACATAGCTAATAAGCGAAGCGTTGATAATGTTCCCCTCTGCTGGTTTACATGGGAGAGACGGAAATTAATACTGAAATCAGCAAGGACAAGGGGAACCATCTGGCGGTTAGGGCTGGAACTGCGTTGTGGAGGACGAAGCTGCCTCGCTTGCGAGCCGGTAAGTGAAGCGTCAGTATGTCTGCAAATTAATTGGAATCTATCGTCCTTGTTGCTAAATTTTAATTAGCAATGCTTTGTGTCCCACGGCCTTACTGGAAGCTCAATGTTGCCTGTCATTTGGAAGCGCCATTTATTAGCAGTTTCGCGGGTAGTGTAATTTTATGTTTTAGAAGACTCTCCTAGTCTTAAGCTGAGGGAGATAGTTTCTCTTTACTTCTGTATGGCGATCACTGTCTCTGTGTCTTGCAACTTATCTAGCTGGCAACTAAACTATGCTATATGTAAAGTTTCATAAACATTTCTCGGCCATTGCTGCTTGAAAAGGCTACAAACCCATATACATATAAATTTAAAAAAAAAAAAAAAAAAAAAAAAAAAAAAAAAAAAAAAAAAACAACTTTTGGTTAACTTAGCCCATCATACACATCAGAATCAACGATTCTTCTAAATTAGAAAAAAAAAATTGTCTGTGAAATTTGGGTGGGTTTTGTTGTATGCAGACATCCATTAAAATAAATTCTCCAAATATTTCTGGAAATTGCTTTACCAGTGGTAAAACTGGTTTCAATTCAAGTTAATTTTATTCCATGTCACACTACCCAGCCCCGTGGTTTGGGGATAGCATTTCAGCTTCATATTCCAAAGGACCCTAGTCCGATATCGTTTGGAGTTGCTGGGGCAGAGTTTATTCCAGACGAAAATCGGGTACTTCTCACCCCAGAGGACCATGGCTTACTTAGGAATTCATTTCATTACATTCATTCAGTGTCCGTTAGACCCTCACGATTGGCACACTAATTGGATGACCTTTCTTTAATATAGATATGGCTCAAACACAACTTGCGGAAGGGGACTTGGCACCTTGACCGAAAGGCGATCTTTTGTGCCTATGCCCCTGACGCCCCCTCCCCGGGGGTGTGATGGATGAGGCGACCTAAGGGCGCCCGGAACATTGCCACGACAGAGCAGGTGACAGGGTCCCTACATTTTCCCAGTTCAAGCACCCCAGTGGAGGCTGGGTTAGCTCCTCCCCCCCCTCCCCCCGGGGCTTGTACCATCCCATGGAGGTCCAGAAACCAGTAGTTTGCCTTCCGATCCGAGGGACGAGATTTCCAGAGCGGTTTTGTTCTCCCGGCCATGCTGCTGACGCGACGCTCGCCGACGTTTCCAACCCTGAAAGAAACCTTACGATGAAGGGTGAAATGAAATGATTAATTTGACGAAATAGAGCGACAGGAAATTCGTAGGATATGGAAATCCTTCCCTGCATTCGCCTGGCGACTCGGGGAAACCTCGTAATCTATAAAAATCATGTATGTTGGTATATTATGTTCTCCATCTTTCTCTATTATGTGGCTGATGGCAAACACACAAGCAGCATAAGATCTCTCTTCTAAATCCTTTTTGACCTTATAACATGTATTGAAAATACTTGATCAGATCTGTAACACAGTAATCGTGTCAACGTCAACGTTATTTCAGAGAGCATACATATCGAATACTTGTCCCAGTGGTTGAAAATGCTAGAATGGTGCACTTAACATGTAATTTCTTCGACGTATTTGTAGCTGCGAATGACGGCGCCATTCAAAAAAAGCGAATTATGTGGCTTCGTGTTTTGGTTTTATTGACTCATTTCACCGCCATTGTCGCTCTGAAAGGCATGCGAGAGTTGGAGATTACGGGCTTTACATTTGTCACGCTGAATGGATGAGCAGGGGTTGTGCGATTTTACAGTTTCGATTGTTAAGAGCGCCCTTGAGCGCGCAAAAAGCGGCAATAAAAACCGTCCATTACGAAGCCGGGAGAAGAGAATAAACGCAGTGCTGTAGTTCTGTCATTATGTAGGTATGTACCTATTATCATGTCTCAGCGAGGGCATATTTGACAATTAAAGCCTCTGCCAGAACCCTATGGTATAGTTATTACATCTATCAGAAATATTAGGTGTAAGCTTGGCCAATTCCCCAGACAAACAGTAATGCAGTGTATTCAAACACTCAACTGCTACTACCGGGGCAGCTAACCTCGGAGACGTTGGTTTTTGTGCTAATATTGCTGTAATTTTGCGTCATTGTTTGAGCTAAAGACGCGGTTTCGAACTTTGGGCCCGTTATCAAAAGTGTATGCGCACCTTTAAATGTCAAATCCGTTTGTTTTGCGGCAGAAATAATGTCAATTGAAATATCTATTATGGTGGCGCCGTGGCTGAGTGGTTAGACCATTCATCTACCACCTAGGCGGCCCGGGTTCGATTCCAGAGACCCGCATGTGGTACTCGTGGTGGACGAAGCGGCGTCTGGGCGGATTTTCTCCGGGTTCTCCGGCTTCCCCGCCACTCATTCCAGCAGTTGCTCCATAATCATCTTTCCATTCATCGATTTCAGCTGCATTTCATATCATCCTCTTCCTCAATATCATACCTGGTGCTGGGCTGATAATGCGCTTCCAGGTCTTCACTCCGTCCGGTCCATAGGTTCCTCTGCTCCCCGACAGGCGTCTGCCCTAGGCACTGCCTTGTAAGTCCTACATAATGGGAGAGTAATCAGATGCAGAAGATGTAAGAGTTATTATAAAGACCCTTTTAGTAGAGCCTCATTATAAGCGAACTAAATTTTGTACTGATTCTATTTCAATTTTAAACGGCGGACAAATTTTAAAACTCCTGAACTCAAATAGAGCTTCAAGTAAGTAAGTGCAGCACCTTGTCTAAAAAGTGTTATATTCAACAGGGTCTCCGTATAAATCAGCCTTAAATCTTAACGCGATTTGTATTACACCAGTTTCATTTATTTATGGAGCATAATACACTATGAAACGATACAGCACATCCCCTCCCTGCTATGCTCTTCGCTCCACATGTCTGCTAAACAAACAAGTTTTTCTTTAGATCATTGTAAAGCAATTTATTTTTAATGTTTTCCAGATGTTACTTTGAACACATGTATACATTTCCTTGTCTATCCTTTAATAATTTGAGAAAAATATTCTTCAGTTTCTTAGAGAAAGGGCTAGCTTTATATTAAAAGTTAAAATAATATAAAACTCGGGTATTAGGCACGCGTATTTAGAACAATGGCCACAGGCATGCTACAAAGCTTCCTCTAGATACGGAAATCAATTTAGGAACCCATGGATCGAGTAGTTCTCCAGCCTTTTGTTTAGAGAACGCATTTACTGACGTGTTTGAGGGTATACCTACTTGATATTCATAACGCGAGAATAAAATTCCACATTGGTGCATCCTCTTGGACGTGAGCTGCGTACAATTCATAGGATGGATACAAGAATAGGTACCTATTTCTAGTGTTCGCAGTTGCATCACAATGAGGTTAGTCTCTGGATAATTTAGATATATCTGCATATTCTTTTGGTCTTTGTGGCTGATTGGGGACCAAATGAAGCTCACTGTGCATAGATAATAGAGGGGAATACAAAATAGACAAGAATGTTGGAAGACACCTTCAATATACTCACTTTTTATACCTTTTACAGCAAAGTGATCACACTGTATTTGCTGGTTTGCGCAAAGCTTCGAAAATGTTCTTAGAGGAATTTTTTTATATATAAAATTTAAAGATTTTTTTATATTTTCTCACTTGTTTGTAATGCGTTAATGATGTTAGTAGACTGTTTAATGTTAAATTATACGTGTGGACTTGCCTGACGGTGGACTTCACGCTTGTCAGCAAAGATGGTCGTATAACGCCTAGTTCTGCCACAATTTTATTTCTGACATTTCGGTCAAGGTGAAGTTCCAGCTTTAAGAAGTAACACGATATGTGGTAAAACTGATTTGAAAATAGCTTTAGGAGATTTCAGGAATGTAATTGCACACGCTTATTGGTCCTTTAAGCTCTCCTAGTTTGCATTAAGGCGACCATTCTAGTATGCTTATAAATGTTGCAAAATGAAGTACTTTTGTTGATAGAATAACCCCTAGTGCAACAGCTCTTCGCGGGACAAGGCTGCTGCGTCACTACAGGCGTTATGTGCGAGATGCAGAACTGGAGGGTGGGACATGGTCAGCGCTCAGAGCCATCCCGGCGGGTTATGCGACCTGGTGCCTCTACTTCATTATCAAGTAACTCCTGAGTTGTCCCCTCAGGGACCTAAGTCAGGTATCGGCAAACATGTACTCAATGAGGTATCAGTATGACGTCTCAACATGCAACCCCCAATGCACATGACGTAATGTAGAACAGGGGGTGGCATTGACCTTCGCTCCACTCGCTACAGAGTACAATAAGGAATAGTACATATACTTGAATATTTTGGTCTATTCTGGTTTACGATACTTTAGGTAGGCCTAGATATTTGAGCAATATATTTAAATTCACTTCTATTGCAATGTACCATGAAAATCTAGTGATATATCACAAGTAGCCACTCTCAGGATAGCACGAAAATTATCATTATTAATCGCGGTACAAGATTTTTTTCTAGATTCAGTTTCTTTTCTCTACACATTTCTTAAATGCTTGAAATAATTGTGTCCCTGTTGTATGTTCCCTAAGTGGAATGACTTAAAGCATATATTCTTGTATCGAGAGGTTGTTAGTAACTCCACGAATGAAAATTACCAATTGCGCTGTGTCAATGTTGTTAGTGCTTTCATTCAACGCGAGAGAAACGGCTACAAATGCATGGACCTCGGTTTGTAGTCTTTTTTCGGTTAGATCTGCTATTTTATGTATCCTTCTCTGTATGGTTCGTGGTGATAATGCAATATTACTAAAAATATCATATTGCACAGAGCAAATTATGTTGGCAGCTTTACTCTCACATTTTTTTATGAAATCACCATCACTAAAATAGCTGAGTGACTGAGCAATCTCCAAAGCAACAGCATAGCTGGCGTGAAGTTGTATATCAGTTATAATATCTGAATTAATATTAGGTGTATTATCTGAATACTGCTCTTTGAGCTGTTGCAGTTGGTTAGTCCGATCTAGACCTGGAAAAAAAAATGAATAAACGATACTACGTCAGTGTTATGCTACTTTAAATCGTGGTGTAAATGTATGAATACATGCTTATCTATAATTGTATGGTGATCTTATGACGTATCATAATGCCGCTTGATGTTCCATTGATGAGTGCCTTTTTGAACTTTAGAGCACAACAAACACCTTACGCTCCTTACATGATGAGAGAAGAAATCATCAAAGTGCTATTCTATTATAGATATCAAATTTAATAGACCAGGAATAATTAGATGCACTCTAGTTCTATGAATATACTAAGACTTTAAGTTAAATAAACTAATATCCTTCAAAGCTATAAATAAAGACATTTATCTTTAAGTCTTAGTATTAAATTACACTTCGACAGACATGTTTAGAAGTACAGGTAAATACGACAGGACAGTTCGCCCGTGATCGGTGTGTGTGCAGTGCCAGTTAAGGCTGCGAGGGAGGGAGGGGGAGACAGAGTAAGCGCTGCCCCTGAAACGTCACAGTTGCGAGGCCTCATTGAGTACGTTTGCCGATGCCTGATGTAATGGAATAGGAACAAAAGGAATCTGTATCGTTGTCTTTTCTAAAAACAACTGTTTGATAATTTTACACACGAATTGAAGTTACAAACCGTAATTAAAGCGGTTGAAACAATACTCGTAAAGACATAGAATGTGCTGCACAGAAATTCCCGAGCTAAATGGATTTGGCCGGGGGGGGTGCAATTTCGTATTTGTGTGACAGGTATAAAGCATCCAGTAAATAATTTAGATGCTTTTGAAGTTTCAGAAGAAAAAAAGTACAAAGGAATACAAGAAAATTCAGACCGGCAGAGACAGAAAAGTTTCAGATTTTAAGGCTACAGAAGTTAGGCCACTAAATAGAGCAGTGTTCGATTTTGAGGACTGGAATGTCACCAAAATTTTGTTGAAGGTAATTCACCGTTAAACTCGAATTATGCTGTACGTATGCCACAAATTTGTGCTAAAACTATAAACAAAATTAATCATTTTTAAAAGCGCTATATCCAGCATGTTTTTCATAACGCCCGCTCCCAAAAGGCACTGCATGTGCATTACTTCAGCTGTATATTTAAACTTAAGGCGTAAGATTACGAAAATCGGAACAAACGTATTTCGCCGTTTAAATTATATATAGTACACGGGGGGAAAGGGAGAATGTCGGTATAAAACAAAAAATGAAGTAATACTACCAAGTTATACTTTATGAGCAGGGGAATTGTTTAAAACTATGTCCAACGAAATAAGCTAAACGTCACTGAAATAGAAGTCTTGTACAATTGATGAAAGGGAAATGTGAACTTGTTATGTGGCACCACTATAACACATTTAACATCCATTTGGATATTCTCGCACTTACTGAACATTTTCATACAGCCACTTCCAAGAAATATGTTGATAGGGAAGCAATAGCAATAGTTTTCCAAAAGAATTTACACATGCCTACATCTTCCACTAACGAAGTGTATTAGTGCAGGCAGCTTGCACTGTACATGTGAACACTCGCTATTGTATACCTATATACCCAGAGGCAGCAGTTGCTCATAAAGCAGCAGATGAGATATGTATGTATGTTACATCATCTCATATAAAACAATCTCCTGTGATCCTGCATGTGGACAGAGCTGTAGTACATGATGCCAAATGCCTAGATTCTGCGAAAATAGTCTCCAATTTGTGAGCACTAGTACTCAGAGTGCGATAGAAACAAGGCACTAATTAACCAGAAATTTGCAGCTGAAACGCCAGAAGGCTGGGCGGGGCATTTTAGGAGTGTGAAAAATAAGCCCTTCCTTTTCCATGTAAGCGAAGCTGATCAACTAATGATTCCTCAATGGATCAATTTTTACTGATCTACAAGTCCTTAGGACATTTTGTGGATCAGAGGGAAGATCCTTCATTGATACACTTCCGCACTGTTAGTTGAGAGATGTTAGAATGCTATTTGTTATAGTTAAAAGTGACATTCCTCTTTGTTTCCATGTTGATTACACTGGTTTTCCCCTTTATTTGCGTGACAAATGTGTATTTACTTCATTTTCCATGTTTTAAAATTATAAACCTTAATTCTATATTTTCATTATCTATGTACAATAACAATATATGGCTAGCCTTAATATAGTTTATATACATGCATTATAGACAACATTAAAGGTTGAAACTTCCAAATTGAATTATCCCAGTTTGTTAAAAATGCTACATTCCCCCCATTTTCCCGTGTACCCTTCATATTCTAACACATTGTTATTTAACACATAAAACCCTATCGTTCGGGCGCATCGCCATCTGCGCATAGCCGATGTAGTATTTTCAGGCACACTTAAGCTCAGACTGCCAGAAGCATTTTTATTGGAGGTAACTGTTGACAAATTTCTGGAACATTTCCAACACAAAATGCAGTTTTCTTCAACAATTGTATCCTTGAGTCGTTGTATTTTCTGAAGTGCATGAAATGAACGTAATAGTATTCGAGTAGGAGTTGGCTTGGAACTTCCCTATGGAGAATGCCATACACAAACTTCAGGTGGTCTGAAAACAACATTCACGGTCATTTGTGTTCTTGGAGGCCTGCCGTGCAACCAAGTTGTATGTGCAATTTACCACACACAGGTGGTGTGGTGTAGTGTAGTGCCGCGTGTAACTTAACACGTTGGAAGGCAGGCTCTACCAAGGTTGTTCTGCGCTTGACGATACCCAATTTGTTTTCCTAAATACATATGTGCAGATTTTTCTCAACTCCGCTTTTTGGCATTACTAGCCCGTTGCTTTGTCCTTCGCAATTTAACTTTTTCCTTCTTTACTGTTCCGTTTATATCCCGTCTTTAACTACAGTGTTTATATCCGCTTGTTACCTTTGGAACATATTGGGTTTGTAAATTGCTTTTCTTTGGGTTTTGTTGTTAGATCAAACCCTATTCGCACTCACCTATACCTCCAGGCTCTGGTGAGGATAGGGAATAGGCACCCCTCGCACAACAGGAAGATTCTTTACCGACTGAGTTATGAGGCCACACTTACATTTCAACATATTTCACTATCAAACACATGGAGAATCCTGTACATGACACTGTTCGGCGTGGCTTTTCTATTTGATACCCTAAATTTTTAAAGTAAATCCACTGCTAATTGGGGTATAGGTAGCACAACTTGTTTATATATGTACAGAGACACAGAAAGAAAGACCGAGAGCGAACATAGAGCTACCCTCCTCTTAGAGGCCATTGTCTTGTAGCAGGGATGTTAGCCGGAGCACATATGTAGCTGGAGGGAAGGAGTGCACGAAAGACAACTGACAGTAACCATGAACGCAGCAAAGGATTACAGCGCTATTGAAGTACACGTAATGGATGTAATTGCTTTTTACAAATCTGTGAGCAGTGTGCAATATCGGAATATTCGCAAATTTTCAGCGCCAATTATAACAACGTTTGCAGCACCTTCATATGTGAATAGATTAAGGGCTAAACGCCCAATAAGAATATATGTAGCTAAATTGGTATGGGGAAAAAACATTCTACAGGTGAATGTGACGACATTGCAATTTGAGATTTACTGCGCTACAATATTATTTCTATTACAGCCAGATTAATCTGTAATTTAGTGTTTTAATAAGTATATGTTCTGGCTTCATAACTTACTAGTGAAGATTACAGTATCCAAGTTATATTTTGTTGTGTTATGGCGAAAGCTGAAAATTGTTGCCCTGTGATAGCATAACCCATTTTCATTTATTAAAGTTATCCATACATAATATTAAAGTTTTGTCCACCACTGGTCCCTGTTCACTCCTATGCATGGATCAGTATGCTCCAGTCCCAGTAGCCTGCGAAGACACATAGCCAAACGGTGTTCACACATCTCAATCTGTGCAGAGATGAGGCTCAGCTCTGTATTGAGCAATTAAATAAATTCAAAATGTAACAATAAAATTATTTATTATTGAGTGTGCTAGATTTTTAAAGTAGATTTTCAATATAACGTTACTTTAAACAGCGTTAAACTTTTGAGGATTTCGAAAATGCACCCCAAAATTTTTAGGTCATGCTTATCGTCATATTTTCTAATTTTTTTGTTCATAAGTGCTTGCATATTTGTAACCTTTTTAGGTCATTAATATCCGGACCCTGATTATAACTGCGCATTATTGACTTCCCTCACCCGCGTTAGTTCTCACAAAGTACATAGCCGAGACCCGGGAGCAAGAAGAAACTTGCTCGCTGACGTCACAGGGGTTTAGTTGGCTGACAATGGCTGTATTTTGGAAAAAAGCATGTGAAAATCCACGCGCGCTTTAGGTTTTCCATGTTTTCTAACGTGGGATTTAAAGACGGAGAAGATATAAGGTTATACCATTTTGATAGAGAATAAGCTGAATGTAAAATTTAAAATTGCCTACAGT
The DNA here is from genome assembly GCA_030765045.1 of Tenodera sinensis. Taxonomy (NCBI): domain Eukaryota; kingdom Metazoa; phylum Arthropoda; class Insecta; order Mantodea; family Mantidae; genus Tenodera; species Tenodera sinensis. The sequence continues at coordinate 96,041,294 of CM060962.1, read as the reverse complement.
TTCAGTCATAGGTGTCCCTAAATCTTCTCAAACAGAAATTACTGTTTGTCTTGGGCAATTCTGTTTGTATCTCCAGTATCTAGGTTACTCGCCTCTCCCAACATTTACCTGCATTAGGTTTCTAATCTGCTACTTTCAGGGTCGTATTTAAATTAATGTATATAGGCGTGTTTTAACAAAATTGTTCCCGATTCCTGCTGTTGCTTGTTTGCAAGTTTATTTGGCAGGCCTGAGTGAGCCACCCAGGTAATGGCTACCGTTGATTACTAGGCTGAGAGATGGGCCTTAATGGCAGTTGGCCAAACGAATGTGCAGCTATGCATACTCCGTCCAACATATGCATCACTTGGCTATCTTCCGGCTTGACGTAGTTACTCCGCATTATTTATACTCATGGTATTCTTGACGCATTGTCCGATACAGGTGTGAAACAATAGGATTGACAAATGAAGATTTACTGGCGAAAATCTCCTTATCCTCTCGTAGCGGATGTGTGGCCGTCGGCAGGTGCTAGGTTTTGGGTGTGAAACAACGGTTGTAAGAATATTTAATGGCGAGAAGTCCAGTCTTATTCACTCTTTAAGCTACGGTTTACTGCAGATGATGAGTTCTACACAATCCGTTAAATGCAATCTCATAAATACTACGGATCTTCGGCTTTCCATGCCGTTGCTCTAACCAACAGATCTACCATGGCAACATGCCCGCACGATACTTAACTTCTCTAAATGACTCGCATTTTCCCAGTTTCCGAAGAAATAGATCACATGACATGTTTTCTCATGACCTGTGCACTACTAAACCTCCTGGAGGAATGGATAAAGCGAGAGAGAGAACGAAGGGAGGTGAAATTCAGTTGTGTTCCGAACACTCCAGATTGAACAATCCCGATTGCTCCCTCTATGCAGCCTCTTCTATCCACGCGGCAGACTCCATTTTAGAGAAGGAACCAGTTCTCTCGGTGCACCTCCGTCCACCACTTCTGGCCCTGAAACCCTGAAAGACGAAGAGGGAAAAGATGAGATGAAATGGAGGGGCAGGAAACTTCGTGTTGGTACGTATGCCACCCCATTAATCGCCTGCCGACCCGATAAAACTACGAAAAACCATAGCGCATAATGACGGGTACAATGGAAATCGTTCGCGAGATCACTCGAGTTTCAAAGCCATGCCGCTCGGTTAGCGTGAATCCAAAACAAAGGGGGGGGGGGGAATATAACACTTAATTGTTAAACGGATTGTAGCAAGATAAAAGAATTTAGTTTTCATAGCTAATAAGAAATAGTGCGCCGAGTTTACATTTCAGTCGTATCCACGGCAGTGTAACCAAAGCACCTTTAATCCACTTTTTTTCTTTGAGTTTACTTACTTAGATGGCCACATCAGATTGTAAACGAGTGAGATAAATGCCAAAATTATCTGGGGCCCTTGTTAGGCCTGAAGGAAAACTTAAATATAAACTGCAAAGAAGCTTGAACCAAACACGGATGATAACCCATCCATATAGCTTGAGGGGCAGGGATAAGTTGGTTACTTTGGTTTAAATAGTCATTTGCAGGAAACAGCTTATTCGGACACCCCCATTATGGCGCGGTCTTGTTATATTTGGTGATATTCCATCTGTTAGGTTGCATCAGTACAGTCAATTGTTCGAAAAATAGAACCATGGTTGGTGTTATTGCATCCATTGTGTTGCCAAAGAAGCCCTTATTTTTGAACGAGTTGCAGAGAGCCCAACCGATAGATTATAAAACAAGATTCTGTTAGGCGTCGTATTAATTAATGTGGAAGCCATTGTATTGCTCGTGTTTGCGTGATTTTGTCTTGCATTCTTTTAGAGCACTAAATGCAGTTATAGTTACTGTTATTTTTGTATTCGCTACACAGTAGTGCTTAAATATATATTGCGATATTTTACGTTCGGAAGTGATTTCACCCAAAAGTGTTATTGCGGAACAAAATTTGCCGAAGGTGACTACGTTCTTTGTTGTGTGGTAACGATGTTAAAGCATTATCATTTGAAAGCATGTTACTTTAACCTTGTGATATTTGAGGTTAGAAATGCTTTTATTACGTACGTTAGCAGTACTGCTTTTTGGGGTACTGTCGTCTGCAGTTTAGTGTAATGTCGGCCATGTTGAACTCTTAGGAAGTGCCGATAAGCTGTGTCCCCTGTGCATTCCAACTTTCATCAGTATCTTGAGCGTCCTATCGAGAAATCTCAACTGGCAGCAATGCAGTTGCAATGGGCGGTTTTATCGGAAAAAAAAAGGGGGGGGGGGAACAACTTAATATTGCATATTTTAGAAAACGATGAACTTGAATACCAAGTTGGACAGTTATCCGTCGTTAAGTTTTTGAGTTATGCTGTTCACCAGCACGGTCTCTCTCTCTCTCTCTCTCTCTCTCTCTCTCACACACACACACACACACACACACACACACACACACACACACACACACACACACAGCGCGCGGGTGTTTTTCCGAAAATGCTTTTCTTTTGGATTCAGGAACCTTTAAACATATATTTCCGGTATAAATATTTGTGTACAATTCAATGCTTCCTCTGACGTGACCGAGAACAACTATGCGAATGAAAATTATTTACAGAGTTATACAATTTTGACGACGCAGACGGCACTGAATCAGAGCATTGGTGTGAAAACACAGATAATGAATTGTATTTACTGTTCTTGAATTAATTTGTTTATTACAGACAAAATACTGTTTAATGTGAAGAAAGTGCGCATTTCACGATTTTGTGCCTCAAAATGTTGGGTAAGTTCCTGTTTACCCCCATGCTAATTCGCAGGGTGGAATTGCCTGCGCAATAGTTCGCAACACATCATGCCAGGTAGTGGAAGCATTATTCCACCCAAATGTTGAGAGTCGAGGTTCCTAAATGAGACCATGCAATAAAAAAATTAAATGGTTTTTCCTAACCAAATTACTACTCCTTTTACCACATACTACTCCCATTATATCTAAGTAATTCCCAAATGTTTAAACAAATGCATCAAGTAGTTTTGAGAAAAAAAATCGCTTTGCGTCGAAATTTTCAAGTTTTTGTAATAAAACTTCAGATTTACATTCCATGAATACCAGATTAAAAAGTTATCAGATGATTTGTAAATCGAGTAAATATTGGTGTAGAAAATTAAGTGATTTTACTTATTCTTACTCTTTACTGTGAGATAAAACGGTTTTGTTAATATAATTGTATAAACAATTTTACTAGCTTAAATAATTCACGGGTAATGAGTATTTTGATATTAAGGATCTCTGGTGCAAACATATGATTGGTTGAAATTTGCCGCACAATGAGTATTTTGAACATTGTTATGCGTTGGAAATGTGCAACAAGAGAAATAGGACTTAGTGTTTGAGGTATGAAATTTTATCCCTAAAACTACACTTACTTGATCGCATGACCAGTTGAAAATAACGTCGCAATATTAATCTAAAAGTACCAAAATTCATTAATGTGTAAAAATCACCAAATCGCTATTTCAGATGCTGGGTTTCAAAGTTTGATCTCCTTAAAACCAAAATGGACTTTCAGAAAAAGGTGTGTGGTAAACGAGAAGTCGAATAAATGCCAAATTAGGTAATTAAATTCATAATTTCCAAACATGCTACAGGACGATTTTTAAGGGGATTCCTCGAACCCAAATTAACCTTTACATTCATTTTTTATTTTCTGTTTATCAAGAATGGTTAACGTGTTAAATTAAAATACCATATATTTGAAATAATTACATTATGAATAAGGTGTACCTGGTGTTTATTCTGAAATAATTGTGTATGATTTAGTATAACAACAAAGCATAAGCGATAGATACAAACTTGACACACGCACAATGCATATCTCATTAAAACAATTTATGTGAAATAACTTCATTTGCATTAACACATAGAGCATTTTTTAAAATTACTATATCCGGAGTTGTCTCTCATTCCAGGACTATTTTGGGTATTCGTATACAGCAATAATTTAGTCCTTATAGACCTAATATGTTATGTAGAACGTGGAACTCACCCAAGACAAACTCGTTGTTATATGTAGGTACTTGAAGTTGAATCGTGAAAATGATTTATGACCCTGTGAAGTTAGAGCAAGAGATATAGACCTCGCTGTAAACAAACGTGTGACACTGAAATGACTACTACTGACCTAGGCTTCATTGTTATTCATTTTTAATGCGATTCATTAATAAAACAGTACCTTGTCGTTGAATTCCAATAACAAAACGCAGCAATTATTAAATTCCATTTGAGAAAAGAATACGTGAAGCAATTATCGAAGCAGCACAACGGAAATTTCCGGTCTAGATACTGAACAGAAAGAAAGGCATTATGTATGTCTTTCCATGAAACATAAAAGTGGAAACAAAACGCGCTGCAGACCTACGACTGCGGAAAACTGTTCCAAGGTTTACATTTTGCGCTGTGGAGTTCGGAGCTTTTAATAGACTGGAAGGGATTTTTTTTTATGAAAGAAACAAAGAACATAAATTGGGTTTCCCTGAAACGGCTCTTGGTCCAGATTCCTTCGGGCACTCCTGTTTCCGTGTCTGTGTCATTCCGTCAATTGCTACAGCATTAGGAAGCAATGTGTAACGCAGTTCGGGTGCATCAGTTGGAAGAGGGCTACAAATGCTGCTCTCTAGCCTCCTTCTTGATCTACAGAGAGTTGATGATGATGATGATGATGATGATGATGATAATAATAATAATAATAATAATAATAATAATAATAATAATAATAATAATAATAATAATAATAATAATAATAATAATAATAATAATAATAATAATAATAATAATAATAATAATAACTATAGATCACGTTCTAATCAGATTAAATTTCTATTTGTAGTGAATAATTCTCAGTTAAAGTTTAAAGAAAAGCCACAAAAATGTGATAAGACTTGCATTACGTTTTCTCTGGTGAGCATCGTTTACTTCTCAAAAGTTCTTTTCTACAAGATGAGCCAATGAAATGGCCGATTTTCATATTCGTGTCTCTTCAGCATTTGTAAGGCGTTCTTCTATTCATTCTAGCATTTGTTTATAAAGGGTCGTAAGTAGGGTGAACAAATAGCTCTTTTGCTATGAAGGTAAATTACAAGAATGATGATAATTTCAAGGGATATTTCATTATGTCATTACAATATGTAAGGTAATTATCCGGTAGCATCAGGCCATGTAATAAGTGTGTGTGTGTGTGTGTGTGTGTGTGTGTGTGTGTGTGTGTGTGTGTGTGTGCGTGCGTGCGTGCGCGTGCGTCTGCGTGTGTGCGCAGGACTTTGAAGTAAATAGTTCTGTGTTAAAGTGGTATTACGTATCCAGGAAAGCAAAGATCTACGCACTGCGGAAGACCACACAATCCTGAACGTCATGCAATTTCATTTGGTTCGTCCAACATAGTGTGCGAAGAAGTCTCCATAACGTCTTACATATGTATCCATACAACATTCAAGTTGAGCAGACATTAACAGATGTTGATAAAACCGCATGACCTCTGCCAACAATTATTGGATCTCATAAATGTTAACGAAGACTGGAATGTTAATGAGCGATGAAGTTCATTTCGATTTCTCTGGATACGTCAACAAACAAAACTTTTGACGTTGGTGACAAAGTAACTCGCACGAGTATTAAATGGATTAAAAGCCATTGCACAATGTGAATTTTTTTTTTAATTAACGTCCTCCAACATTGTGTCATATTGGACGAAACAATGTGAAAGTCGCAGATTGGTGTGCAATAGTGTCATATGGAAGCATCCCTTTTATTCCTCTGAGGATGATAATGGGACATATGTTACTGTACCATCATCACAACGACATGTCCGGATGATTGAAGTTTTGTCCCCACAAATTGCCACTAATTCTCTCGTCAATCGAGACACGTGGTTTCAGAAGGATGGTGCGACAGTCGCAAGGCTACGCACTCCTTGGATGTATTCAGAAGTCCATTTCCAAACCACGTTGTCTCCAGTTATGGAGACCCTTCAAGTCCAGTTGTTTTAGCGTTCAATGTTTCTTAAGTGGATATTGAAGAGTTATGGTGTTCAGAAATCCACCTTCACAGAACATAGAAAGTTCAGAGAAAAGTTTTGCCAAGCATTTCGCGTTTCTCCACAAATATATTTACTTTAAACGTTTCGTTTCTGGCCCGTTTCATTAGCTCGCCCTGTATATATGTTCCTTAATTTGGAGAAACTAAATGGCGTTATGTATGGCAAAATTGCGACTTAGGAGCTTGAAGCTATGGCCATAGTTTTAGAACGCTATTCGATATGTGCTCGATACTTTCTCCAACATCGCGAGAGATGAAAGAGATCACTTCGAGAAGGTATAAGTATTGGAAAGTGGGAACTAATAACACCGAATATTTCGGAACTGGTTAATGCCACAAGAACGGGCATAGTAAGTCTTGTATTTTAACGAGTTCTACATCTTTCGTGTAGTGTCAGTCGCAAACGAGAACGATCCTGTTGTAAACATGTGGGAGACGGGATATATATATATATATATATATATATTTATTATTATTATTATTATTATTATTATTATTATTATTATTATTATTATTATTATTATTATTATTATTACTATTATTATTATTATTATTATTACTATTATTATTATTATTATTACTATTATTATTATTATTATTATTATTATTATTATTATTATTAATTATTATTATTTATTATTATTTATTATTATTTATTATTATTTATTATTGGTCGTGGTGGTAAGCAATGCGAAGCCTAACTTTCTATTATCAATAAAGCAGTTGTATAATCAGTTTAACTCCTATACCATATCGCTTGGTCAGACCATTGTAGGTGTCGAGCTTAGTGCTGATTTAGATATTGCTTATCGATCGGAGTTGCTTCTGATATTTGACACTATTTCTTGTGTATTACCTCGCATACTTCAAAAGCCCAGAACACTTGTATGCAGTTTAAAAGCAGTCCGTTAATCATCATTGGGTAGACTTATGCTTCTTCCGAAGTAAAACGCAACTGAGGCAAACCTTAAAATGTGGCTAAGAGGCAACTATTCTGAAACGCATAGATTTAATATGTTAATGGCAATTTGTTACCCAATTAGAGATACTACATCTAATGTTGCAGAATATGTCTGCACACAGTGTTAGTACATTCCTCGTTGTTTACAACAGGACCGCATTCGTCTCAGATATAGTAGGTTTTCTATTTGTCTTTTATTGTTTACCTCATTCAGAAGTAGTATTTTAGTCAAAATCGGTTACCATTTTTAAGAAACTCCAAGATAGCTAAATAAATGTGGCTGCTGAATTTTCGGGCTGCATCATTGGAAGATGTTGAACCGAAATATCGAGTAGGGTGTTTATGTATCCTTGCAAATTTGAATTATTTGTTCAAATACAAACACGAGCGCACATTTTTATTTTTCAGAGAACCTCAAAACTTAAAATGTCGAATTCTCTCACAGACTGCCGTACTACCCCTACCTTCAATAAGCAGCTGGTAGAGAAAGTAAACAACGAAAGAGAGGAACTTTTCAACAAATTAGGAGACACTGTCATGTTATATTAAACTATGAAAGTTTAATTAAAATGTTAGACATAAAAGGACTTGCTACTAAGTTAGTGAAACTATCCAAACTGTGCCTTGAATCCTCCGAATTAGCCTGATTTAAATAGCGAAAAGCCTATAGTACTTTACTTTTTTGACTTTATGGATATAAAACTTGAATGTCGAATGTGCGTGGTTGCTGAAACGGAAAATAGCGAAAAGACTGGTAATGTTTTATTGCTGCACTCGTGAAATCACGTTTTGATTTATTGCATAATGCGATGGTTGTCTCCGGGCTTGTTTTGATAGGGAATATATCTCGGTGGTGCCAGATGGAAGTGATGTGAACTGGGTCGAAAAGGAGTCTGTGATGTTGGCGGGACGGGGGTGGAGGTCACGTGTTCTGGCTCGACGCCAGTTGGCACCGTCACTGGACTCTGCTGGTCGTGTCCGGATGTTGAAGCTTGTCAGCTTCCGTGAGAGATTCCCCAACTCACGAGATTCTATTTCTGTTGAGTCACGATGGTTTTGATGAAGGTGCTAATAAACACACGATTTGCAGCGGCGACAGAAGTGCGCTCAAAATGCTGCAGTCTTTTTTATACCTACCTACCGCATGTTTTGCAAACATAAACTAGATGGCATAGTATTTTTGGGGCTTTATTTTCGGACGTGCTAATTTGAGGAGGAGGGGGCACATGCATCAGTTAGGCCTTTACCTGCTAACGAGCTACTTCCTTCTCTTCTTCCTTCGGGAGGCGTATTCTTTCATGGTTGTAGTTTGCGAACCACTTGTGACAACTTATTTCTAGGATATATGACCCACTTTTGGCTTTTATTTATTTTTTGTGCACATATGATTTTGGAAATCGTTATTTTCACTACAATGGGCTAATATGACTGCTCTGAGTGAAGTTTGCTAAAGTATGTTAGCTCTGCTGAAGGTTACAGTAACCCTAAATACAGGACCGTGCACCGTGAAACATGACCATTGTGCTGCTTCCTGGCGATTCTAGGAGGTGGCTTCACTGTCTAGCCTCTCAGAATCAGTTATGCTTCAGAAATGTGGAAGATATCCTAATATGTTTAGCCGTCCTTGATTCGCTGATTTTCGTGTTGATAGAAGCAGGTGTAGGGAAATACTCGTACATTTAAATATTGAACTAGTAAGTTTCAGTAGTAAAGGCTTTGAGATTAGGCAGTTCAGGATTACCAACCTCTGTGTGGAATGTAGTGCTATCTCTATTTTCCATGTTTCAATTTAAACCTCACGCACTCTACAGTCGTAGCGCTTAATCGACTTTCCTAAGTGCAGGTATTGCAGAGTTATTTTGGGTAGCCGTTGTGTTATTAGTTGAAATCACATGTTAGGCGAAAGTTGTCTAGTTTCATGTTGTAGATATCTTTAAAATAGGTCGTTTTAATTGAAGTTAATATGATTTTAGGGTTGTGTGCCACATAGACAATTTGCCTGTTTTTGCCTATCTTCATGTTAAATGCCTAACTTAAAACATTTTCTTTGCTTTAGATTAAACAAATGATGCACGTATTGCCTGAATGCGCTGTACCTTACCATAACAACGTGCCATAAAAATTCCATTTGGTATTTTCCCAGCTTTCGACGACCCAAAACTTGTTCCTGGAAGGGTGTTTATGGTAATGGAAGGCTAGCCTGTTCTGCGAATGATGGGAGAGGATTTACGGACCAAACATGGTCATTCACCAGTTTATTCAACTTAAAACAAGCAACGCCATTAATGCACGCATCCCTTTCTTAAGCTGTGATGTAATTGTAAACACAGTGTATTGTTAGGTGATTTCTTCTTAACATTTACTGGGTAGTTGTTTCACCATGCCAAAAGCATCAGTAAGTTTAAAAACAAAGCTGAAAAGCTTGTGAAGGAACCTTCGGCAGATTGCACATCATATTTTATGTCTGTGAAACGTCGGTAATCTGTGCTAAAAAGTGCCACGTTACTCAACATGTGCCAACCTTGAAACGTGAATCTCTGTGTCGAACGAACGACAAAAGCAGTTGAACCGAAAGCGAATCTGATCACCTCGTAAGCAATTTTCCAACGCCTATCACAGTTTTCATTTGATCTCTGTAAGGCTTTTATTGACGTCGGCATTTCGTCATGTGTGCTCAAGTATACTCGCTGAATGAAGCGTTATTTAATGTACATTTCATTTGGTACCAAGTAATATGTAAAATATGTTCCATATACACTGCAAAAGGGAACTAATCCTTTGAAAGGACTACACTGATTAAAACGTTCCTATTTTGGTGCCTATTTGCACGATTTTAGTGCCGTTTTGCTTGCCTTTGTTGAATTCTTTATTCCCTAACATCTGGTCTCTATGTAATTAATGTTCCTCCACAACAGCCCTGTGTAGGACAGGATTGGAAACGGTAGAGTCAGACTGAAAAATCCCGGTCATAGCATGGCATTTTTTAGTCTCTCTACCCTTTCCAATCTGGGCTCTAATTATCAGTGCTTCTCTATAGTTTTCACAGTGTAAACACTGGCCACCTTCTCAGGAATGGCATGGGTGCTCACTTGTAATCAGAAGATTGAACATAACAATAGGGCTGTTATTTATTTATTTACTTCGCGAGTGGTCTTTAATTTACATTGTGAAGCGTTGAAATTTTTGTCCAGAATGCAAACATATTTCCTAAGGGGCCGATCGTTCAGTAGGGGTAGCGTTTTAATGTTGTAATCTTATATTTTGACCAAGTCCTCTTGCTGAAGTTCACAAATGTGTATCCTGATTGGCTAAACATTTCCAGGTACTATTTAAAGAAAATCAAATTTGGGTAGTTTTTAGAAACTTAACCTATGTTTGTTGCCAGGTTACATAGTATAGTCATACAATTTTGTCACAATCGTACTAAAGTAGGTCTTGATAACAAAGTTCAGCGAAATTAATGGTACATTTGGTGATACGAACGCGATATGCAATTTTTCCCTCGAATAACTCAATTTTAAACTGTTTCAATCCTCGCTATTAATCCCCTTGGGCTGAAAGACGTTAAAATGCTATGTTCGCAACAATGTATCAAAAATATCCTCTGATATTCATGTTCATGGCAATCAAAATATATCTACACAAAGATAACATTGCACGAAAGCGTGTGAACTCCCATCACTAAGGGAGATCGTAATTAAGGGTAAAGCGAAATTGAAGGAACCAATATTCGACATTTAACAGAAATAAAATTTCAGTTCACCTTAGTAGATGTATTAAACTAGCAGTTTACTGAAAAGCTACCAGAAATGTTTGGATATAGCAGGACATTTCCAAAATCCTATGTGATAATACAGTGCTTAATTTTGGTTTGATACCTAGATGCGAAAAAAGTCAGTTTCAAACTTCATAAACGTGACTTCGTGTCATTAAACACTACCACAGAGTCCGTGTCTTAACAACCTCGGCTACACGTGTCGGTGCATACAACATTAAGTTTTGATCGCTGTGTACATCCATGGAAAAATGATTTAGTGCATTAGCAGAGAAGAATATTTTTAAGTTCCACGTCGTATGGCAGCGCAGTTTACACAAGTCGATATTTCAACATGCAGTTGTGTTTATTGATAGTCTCTGTCGGACACTCAAACAGCCTGTCTTTTTTAATTTGCCTTTATTATCGATCAGCGCTGCAGCGCTATACAGACAAGTGAGAATTACAGGGAAATACTGAATACAAAAACACAAAAAACTAACTAAATAAGAACGTGAGTCTGAACAAGAATGAGGTCGACCTCTATAGGCCCCTCAGGGACAAGCACATGGTGAGAACGGTGTAGATCTCAGTCCTCTTCTGCGGTGTCTGACGGGTTGTCAGGTGGTAGCAGCAGATCTTGCGGCAGACGACTGCGGATGCGGTTTGGAGGCTTCGACCTATGGCCCAGGGAGAACAAAACCGCACCTGGGACCTGGTGAAGACGACCATAGAAGCGATGAGCCTGAAGGCGGATGAAGTCCACTATGGAGGAAATTCCAAGTTCACGGTGTAACTGAGTGTTGCGAACAAACCAGGGAGCGTGAAGAGCGAGGCGTAAAACATGCCTGTGTCTTGAATCACCACTCGCATTTGTATATGTACTGGCAAATAAAATACGAGTCGCGATTTAACACACAGACTGTCTGAATGGTCAATAGACGATAAAATATGGATCAGAGGCTATCAGCAAAGTCAACTGCATATTGGAATATCCACTAGTGTAAACTGCGCTGCAACACGACGTGGAACTTAAAACATTCTTCTCTCCTAGTGCACTCAATTATTTTTTTTTCAATGGCTGTACAACTTTCAAATGAATCGAACTGAAATTGTGGTTTATGCTTAATGGCAGGAACATAAACCCGCGTTCGCGGATATTACATCCAGTTCATCGGAACTACTGACCAACCAGCTGGTGTGAAAATATGGGTGGAGCACAATGCTTCATAAAATAGACAAAATATGGACCTAAAACGTCAAGCATATTTTCTAATTTTATTTTAAGTTTGAGAACCGAGAAACAATATTTTGGGAACTGAGTTGATTTATTGCAGTAACATACGTAAAGAAAATCTTAAAATAGAAATGTAGCTGACGTTGTTCGAAAGTGGGTGTCCGCTTTGTGTGTGGAAGGCGTTAAACTTGGAATTCTTTGACTCTTAGAGGGCAGGTTAAAGTGGTAAACATCTGGCCGCGCAAAAATAAGCGGAAAGTTGTACTCTCACTTCAAGAAGCTGCATTCAAAACTGGATAAATAAGTTGATTGCAGAAACTTGAGGTTTTCTAACCAGATTTGCAGACTGAAGATAGCAGAAGCTGTCTAGACATTCATGTTGTGTTATGATAAATATACATCAGCATTAGGTCACAGAGGTCGGACATAAAGTGTACCGCAGCTTCTGTAGGTAAGGCTAATGACTCTGTAGCCAATATCAGGCATGTCTTGCCTGGTTCCCCGCCCCAGATGAGAGCAAACTGCAGCATTTTTCACGACCGTCAACACTGTCTAGACTTGGTGTCTTTCCTTTCCCCGTTTCACATGCGTTCATGTACTTAGCCATTCATCATATTTCCATTGCACTTCTTCACAGACAGGAGAATAATCAGTGTATATAAATTTACCTTCCGACTGGTGGATTTTGCGCACTTAAACTTACTTAGCTTGCGAAATGTACAGTGCTACTTTACGAGTTTCTTGTCATATAGGTACTTCGATGTCTGCATAATCAAAATAAATACAAAAATCCACAGCATTTAAGAAATAAGAACTGAAAAGTTCATTTTAGTTTGTCCCAACTGTTTAATCAGTGTGATGTAAATAGTAAAATCCGCGCTGTCATGTGACCCAAATGGCTGATCGGCCACAAAATCGCCCAGATAGTATATCACTTTTCAGTTCCAAATTTAAAATAACTCGCACGTTATTCGATTTATTAGCTGGAAATTTAAAGTGCAGTTTTATCATATACTGTAATATATCAAAATACCCCTTATATTTCTTAATATAGAAAATATTACTTGTTAAACATACGCAGAGACCTTTCATTGAATTGAAAATGTAAACATTTTTAAAATTAAAATATCCATAATTTAGAAAATGTAACTGAATTTTAGGGTGTTTATAAATCACTAGATATTTCTATTTTGAGATTGGTAGCAAGTATCTTCAAAGCAAAATTCAGCGCAGTCGCCGCTACGCTACTTGGCAACCCAGAAATGTGGGAAGTTTGTTGGGCAGACTATTCGCTGTCCGCTTGGATGTTTCTGACTCGGAGGACTACTGGTTCAAATCTCGCCTCGGACTCTAGCATAAGGTCAAACGTGAGGAAAGTAGATAAACACAATGGTACAGTGCTTACGCAATTGGTCACCTAGCTTATCCACCTGTAAGATGAATTTAAGTGCTTATATTTTGTTCCTTAGCGATAATAAATATTATAATAGTTGAGAAAAAAACAGAAACAAACAACATGAAGTTCCTTAGTATTTAATCATCTACCGAAAACGAGGGACACTTGTATGTATATTTTCTGGCACTTGTCAAAGAGTTAATCCTAGGATACGTAACCTTACACCCAATTTTCTCATTAAGTTTCATGGTTATAAAAATTCCATCTGAAAAGCTCAAACTATATGTGATGCAGTGATTGCAGTCGGTAAAACAATATTAGTAAGAAAATGGCTACGTTGTGGTAAAACCTAGAATGTACCAACTCCTTGTGCTGTCACAAAGTGTAGTCAGCTGTTTATAATACGGTACTGCAGTTAGTGTTATTGCCTCAACGGTTACAGACGTAATGGTCACTTATTTTTTTTTTTTTTTTTTTGTAAATATTTATTTAAGGTCGTTTTGACAGCACGGTCTTATCACGACCATACATAGTAATACATTGTGGATATTAACTTACAATTATACATACAAACATTACATTATGTTGACATTTACAGTAAATTTGAAAGTTTTATGTTCTTCATAAACTGTAGAGTCTTGCTGATCATATTCGGTGCATTGACTGCATGATGAAGACTGGAAATGCCGGCTTGCTGTCTATATCTACTGTATTGTGGGCAATCTATAAGGATGTGGTGGATGGTTAGAGGAATATCACAGTTGGCACAATTTGGAGGTTGGTCCTTGGTGAGGAGATGACTGTGTGTTAGTTTGGAGTGTCCAATTCTAAGCCGAGTGATGTTAACTTGATCTCTTCTTTTCAGTCTTTGGAGATGCAGAAAAGGTTTTGTACAGCCTGAGCGAGCTTCATGGAGTTTACTGCTAACTGATGACCATGTCTGTATCCATTTTTGCATGTACATATGTTTAGTACCGTTGATGATGTCTTGATGTGGAGAAGCGATCGAGGCATCACTGACGGGATGTTTAGCTGCCTCTTTTGCAGCTTCATCTGCAGTTTCATTGCCTGTTATGCCAACGTGAGAGGGAGTCCATACAAAGGATACCTTTTTATCGGTCTTATTTATATTGTGACACAAAAGTCGAATTTCATGGATTAGTGCATGGTTTGGCTCGGAGTTTTGTATGGCAAGTAGTACACTTAAGGAATCAGTGAATATGGTACAGTGACTTTTAACGGATGAATTGGTTATATATAGAAGCGCTTCCTTAATAGCGAATGCTTCACAGGAGAAAATGCTAAACAGGCGAGGTAAACTGTAGAGCATTGTTTGATCAGGATACACAATTGCACATCCTCTTCCCTCTTTAGATGCTGATCCATCAGTGAAAATTTTCGTGTTAGAGTTATGTTCATCCAGTAAAGAACTCCACGTTTGTTTAAGTATACAAGAAGGAGTTTGAAGCTTCAAATGAGATGAAAGACTGGTATCAATTGGTGGACTTTGTATCTGCCAGTAGGGTGTGGAGCAATTAATATAGCTGGGTTGGATCATAGAAATTGTTAAATCTATTTCTTTCAAGTATTGGAGAATTCTAATGTGAAATGGACTTCTGTGTCGTTCTGTTTGCATCTGACAAGCTTTTTGTAGTGGAAAAACATAGTTATGCATTTTATGACATGGATGTGAGGCAATCTTTATGGCATATGTTACACTTAATAATTTTCTGCGAATATTTAGAGGCGGCTCATTTGCTTCCATTTGAAGGCTTAAGATTGGACTGGTGACAAATGCCCCTAATGCCAACCTTAGGGCTGTAGACTGAATGGAGTTCAGGGTTTTGAGAGTTGAACGGTTTGCGGAGTTGTAAACAATAGCACCATAGTCTAGTTTGGATCTAATAAGAGCCTTGTAGGTTTTGAGAAGTGTGAATAAATCAGCACCCCAATTTCTTGCGGCAAGAGTTTTGATAATGTTGAGTCGATTTGTGCAAGCTTCTTTTAAGGCTTTAACATGGGGCTTCCATGAAAGTTTTTGATCGAAAATGACACCCAGAATTTTTGTGGTCGTAACTACGTTGAGTTTCTCTTCGTTGATATATAGTTCAAGGTCCTGTTCAGGAACTTGTCTTTTTGTGAAGGTGATACATTTAGTTTTGGTGCTGGAGAATTTGAAACCAGTAGTAGACGACCATTCTTGGAGATCATCTAAGGCTGACTGAAGTAGTTTTTCAGTGGTGATTATGTTTTTACCTTGGCAAAAAATTATGAGGTCGTCAGCATAAAGACACGCCTTAACTGGTGGGTGAATATATGTTGCAATGTTGTTTATGGCTATAAGGAAAAGGGTCACGCTGATCACGGAGCCCTGAGGAACTCCATTTTTAATTTTAATTTCTTTGGAGAATATGCCGTTGGCTTTTACCCTGATGCTGCGATTATGAAGAAAATTGTAAATAAATGCTATCATTCTTCCTCTGATGTTGAAATCCAGCAGTGTCTTAATAATGTGCGGTTTATATGCCATGTCATATGCTTTTTCTACGTCTAAATGTATCATGGAAAGATGCTGTGATTTTGAGAATGCATTTAGGATTTCTGTTTCGAGTGTAATTAGGGTATCGGTGGTCGAATGGTGACGGCGAAAGCCGCTTTGAATTTTGGTGAAGAATTTCTCTTGTTCCAACGTGTATTTTAATCTTCGAGTAATGATTTTCTCCATTAGTTTGCACATTGTATTTGTGAGAGCAATAGGTCTGAAGTTTTGTGGAAAGTAAAGGTCCTTGTTGGGTTTAGGTATCGGAACAACTGTTGCCAGGCGCCACTGATTAGGGAATGTTTTATTCGTCCAGATAAAGTTGTATATTTCATTAAGATATGTAAGTCCTTCTAGAGGAAGTTGCTTTAACAGTTCATATGGTATGTTGTCAGGCCCTGAACTTTTTGATGTGCATAGCTGTAGTTCGTTCGTTAGTTCGTGGATATTTAATTCTTCGTTGTAGCAATCTTCATAGTCCTCAGATAGTGCAGCCAACCCTGATTCTGGTTTAGATGTTTTGTATTGACAAAACTTTTCGTTGTAGTTAGAGTCGCTTGATATACTTGCGAAGGTATCTGCGAAAATATTTGCGATGTCGGTAGAAGAACTAGAATTTTTATTTTCATCAGCATTCCAGATACTAGTTATATGAGGAGATCTGTATACACCACTTATTTTTTTAATTCTGTCCCAAACAACAGAGGAGGGAGTATTGTGGTTTAAAGAAGATAGAAATGTTGACCAGCTTAGTTTTTTACTTTCCTTTATAACTTTGCGTGCTTTTGATCTAAGCTTCAGAAAATTAATTTTATTTTCCAAGGATGGGTGTCTCTTATATTTGTAAAATGCTCTATGCTTATTCTTAAGAGCAATTTTACAAGATTCATTCCACCATGGTACACATCTATTAATATTAGATGCTGTGGTTTGGGGGACGCTAGTTTCTGCAGATGTAACAATTAATGTTGTGATTTCAGCAATAATAGTATCGATTTCACCGGAAGAGCGATCAGCGAGGGGAGGATTTTGCCGGATGCCTTCTCTAATAAGATGTTGATACAGCGGCCAATTGGCTTTTTGAAATTTCCACTTAGTACTGAAGGTGTATGTGCTTTTGGAACTATTCAAAGAAATTGTTATTGGTGAATGGTCACTGCCCAATAAACATGAATAGACAGACCAATTAAGTAATTCATAAATTTCAGGTGAACAAATTGTTAAATCGATACTGCTTGATGTTCCATGAGCTAAGTCATAACGGGTTGGTTCTTTGGAATTGAGCATAATTAAGTCAAAATCGTGTAGTAATCGTTCTATTATCTTTCCTCTTCTGTCGGTATAACGGCTTCCCCATAAGTTGTTGTGGCTATTGAAATCTCCCAATAATATGAAGGGTTTTGGTAGTTGATGGATTAAGTCAATTAAAACATCACTGTGGAGTGCATAGCTGTTTGGAATGTAGACATTACAGATGCAGATTGGCGAGGGCAGATTTACTACAATGGCTACTGCTTCCAAGTCTGTGATTAGTGGGATTTCTCTGGTAGTGAGGTTATGTTTTACGTACGTTGCCACACCTCCACTTGCATGAAGGGCGGTTGTACGATTTTTGTAGTATACTTTAAATTGTTTTAAATTGGAAACAAAAGTATTTTTAAAGTTTGTTTCTTGAAGGCAAATGACATCAGGCAGGTGGCGGTTTATTAGAAGTTGTAAGTATTCGATTTGTGGTTGAAAACCGTTAATATTCCACTGAATTATTGATGAGGCCATAGAGAAGAACAAGGGAAAAAAAAATTACAAGAAGCTTTATGATCATTATTGTGTAAGATATGAAGATTCATCGCTTGAATATTCCGTTGTTCTGTTTGCAGCCTTAAGTAGTTTTTTTACAATGCGCGTGCTTCTGTTTTTTATGCCACTATTAGGTAAGTGAGGGTGTAGTTTTTGAATCGCACGAGCTAAGCCTTCTAGGTCGTTTGTATAGTAAGCTGCAACTGAGGATACGTCGGTAACTCCTATTGTGTTCTCAAAGAAACTTAGTAGTTGTAAATAATTGATTGGAAAGGAACTTGGTTCGGCTTCCATTACCTGTTTTACTGGTTGAAGTACTGCGTCTAATGACGTCTGTGTTTCCTTTTTAGGCCTCTTGGTTCGGCTAGGTTTAGATGTAGAAATCTGTTTATTTGCACCAGATTGAATTGGAAGGTTTCGTTGCTCATCAGTCCCGGTAGTTTCATTGCTGGTTACTGAAATTGGTCTTTTAGATCTGTGAGGTTGGGTTTCCATGTGAACAGGAGTTTTGGAGCTCTCTATCTGTGCAGAGAGACTAGATTCTGTGTTTGTTTCAGAGAGGTTAGGAGTAACTTGAATTTCATCTGGTCTGTCCACAGGATTTGTATCTTGGGTGCATCGGGAGGTGTTTTCCCTTACTGGAGATGAAGGTATGGATATGTTCTCGTCATCTATAGATTTTGATTTTGGTAATTTTTTGTTAAGAATGGGAAATTCAGAAGAATTTAGATTTCCATCAGATGTGCTATGGGAGAGATCAGAAGGAGCACTTTCATGTATTTGGTTGGTTTTAGGGCAGAACTTTGCTAAATGTCCCTCACTTTTACAAAGAAAGCAGGAAGGAATGTCAGACGAAAGGTAAATAAAGTAATTGGTCCCATCATATTGAATTTGAAGAATTTCGGGAAGCTTGTCAAAGTCTTCATTGTGGACGAACATCTGTCTTCGAAAGCTTAATATGTGAGAAAATCCTGGGATTGATAAACCAGCTCTGATTGGCGATATTTTTGACATTACTCTTATGCCTAGTTTGCTTAATTCTTCTTCTATAGTGTAATTAGGGATAACTGGGCATACGTTGGACAGAATTACTCTTTTGTTCTTTGTTAGTAGGGGTCTGATTTCTAATAAGACATTATTGATGAGAATTTTGGAGTGCTTTGTGGTAATTTCTTCTACATATTTTTCACTGGATAGGAAAACACATATTCTTCCGTTTGATATACGGGAAACATAGCGTATATTGCTAGGGTTAATAAGTTTCCCTAGCGCAAGCATGTAGTCTTTTATGGTAATGCCCTCATGAGATTCAATTACTATTGCCTGTTCTTTTGAAGGGGTTGACATAGTTATGTCGGAGTAGCTTGGTTTTGTAGCTGGCACAATTTCATTAGTGGGAGATTTCTTTACTTCATTTGGATTTCCGTGAGTTTGGTTATTAGGAGTATCATTATCAGTGTTCAATGATGTCATCTTTACGTTGTTAGAACTATTAGTATAGGTATCGTTGTTACATTCAGTATTGGTTACATTCAGGGTAGGACAGTCGATGTTAGCTGCATTTTCTTTCGTTAGGTTGGTATGCCTACCTCTGTTAGAGGCGGCCATGCAAGCGATTCGCTTCTGTTTCTGTTATTTAGGAACACTAAAAAGCAACAGAGTTGATTTTACAACTAAAATAAAATGAAGTAGAGGTAAGCCCCACTTCTACCTTTACTCACAGTTGCTTCACATACCTTGCAGCATCATACTCAGTTGTCGTTTTCACAGACGAAGTTTTATTTTAGCTGATTACACAAAATTAAAGTGCAGAGTAATAACTTCACTCGTGGAGCTTTCCTGACCTACACTCGCATCTCCTGGTCACTTATTGTTTTGATATGGGGCTGGTAATTTCACCTCCGCTTGCATGTCAAGTAAATGCCATCTGAAGATAGGCAGTGCAGTGTTTGTCCTGAATTTTAATGGAAGCTAAGTTTCAAAAAGTGTTCTCACAAGTGTATGAAATTTTAAGGGAATAGTATGGCTAAAATTCTGAAAATTGGTACCTTTGTTTGCGTACATCTAAATGATAGGCGCAGATATGAAGATTTAAATTGAGATTCTGAAGCTGGAAATTATCCCGGATGTATTAGGTTAAACATAAAATGCAAAACGGAACACGTTTCATTTCCTGAGTAAATTAAAGCAAATTAAACAGCAAATTGCAATAAAAATCATATTGGATGCAAGTATTGAATTTCGTAATTTGGAAGAGGATCGAAAATTACGAAAAAAAAGTCGGTCGAAATGCTATCCTAGGTTTTTTATGACAAAGAATAGCGAAGTTGGGTAGAAATTGCTGGCAAAACAAGCATATTAGCACAAAAGGGTTAAACACTCCGGAATGAAGGTTGCGCGACCACGTCGCTCTGTCAGGTGCTTTGTTACTCTCGTCGCCTGTCTTTAAACTGTCACTCTGCTTGAGGAGAAAGGGAGAGGGGAGGGGTGAGGGTTCGACGAACCAGCTAGCGATTTTGGTGTCATTCCAACTCAAGAGCAGAGCTTGGGTAAAGCTTTGTTGTGGATCCTCGATTTACAGGTTTCTTTTGTTTTTCCTTCGTGGAATGCATACTGTTCAAGCTCGGCAGTTCCCAGGCGGATGGTCTTCCATGTGTTCTTATCGATTAGTGGCAAAGTTTTTTGCGTGTTGCATTACCATGTTACGTCAGCAGACTTGCTGTATGTGATCCGAATATTGCGGTGATATAACATTCAGGATTTCGCTTCACTGCCACATTTAAATGATAGTTCATACCTGAATCGAAGTAAAGTGTTCCGCCTTATTTGCAAAAGCTTGCAAAAATTATTTCTTTAGCAATATATTTTCTCATCTAGAGCAGAGGTTAACACAATATGCCTCGATTTCATCAAAAGCGACTGTTTGAGGGCCTCTGAATCCAACTGGGTAGGTATAGATCAAGAACAAAGAATGCTTCGGATGATCCTATCACCTGACTTTGTTTACAAAATATTAAACTTTATTTCTTCTAAAGGCTTTAAATACCATGAACTTGGGTATCGACTAAATGTCCTGAATTTGGATAATGGCATGACAAATTTTTTTGTAAAATGTCTCGAATTTTATACAAGCGTGTAAACTGTAAAATATAGACATAAACGTTGTATACCTCGAAGTACAGAATTTTTCAAACATTTACATAACATCTTTCGGTCAGTCAACAAACAAATCGATTGACAGGTGACAATGTGTTTATGCTAATTTATATTTGATTGCATTTTGCTTATGAACTATGTGATAGTTTCATTTGCATTCACTTGTTTTATTCCTATAATCTCTATAATTTGATTACAAAGAGAGAAAAAATGCATTTGCCAAATTGGCGGTGCAGTTATAGCTAGAGATCATTACAGTAAGTAGAAATCCTTGCCAAATATGTCCTTTATTTTAACATATATAAAACAGAATTCCAGAATATGACATGAATATTTTAAATTACTTTCGCGCCGATTTTCCAAGCTTTCCCGTCAAAGCTATCAACCCACTTTGAACACTTGAGCTTTAGGTAGAAGTATAAATTACAACCAGCTTACGACTTTCGAAAATCACCTTTTCCTTTATTTTCAACCCCATACTTATGGAAATGCACCAATGAAAAACGGGCGAGACAGCTATATGGTGTAAAGGGCAGGATTAACCATAACAAAATCTTCTACATAATTAAGCAAAAATTTATAAATTAAGGGGAGGTGAATATTATTAATTTGATATTTGGATTTAGAAAGCGTGCAACGTCTGGCTCAGTCAGCTAGTAATAACACCATTACAAAGGAATTAGCAAATTGATCACACAATTTTCTTCAGTTTCTTCTTAACGTCATTTAATCATTAAACTGGGAGAGGAAATGAAACGCTGATTATACCGGTAGCAATACGCTACAACTGGCTTTAAAATATTTTCCCGCAAAAAGTTTATTCGTCTGTAATAGTGCTGTTTGGTACGTCGAAAAGTATGATACTGCATTTAGTAATCTAATACTTTCTGGTATTTTGCTGCCCTTATCTCAAGTACCATGCCAATTTGAGAGGATAGACGATGGATTCTTTTCTGCTCAAAAAAGAAAATCGAATGTTTAGTAACAGTTCTTCCAAATGTACCTGGAACTGAAGTCAATTCTCCCCTCAGACCATCTGCATATCACACAAGAGTTCTGTTCACTGTTAATAGAAATATTAACGCAAGGAGAAAAATAGGCCCAGAATAAAGGAAGGGAAATCTATTTTAAGAAAAACAATCTTAACAAAAAAATGGCTGACACGGATAGCCCAGGTAGTTGAGACATGGACTTGTGAACGGGAGGTCGCTGCTCAAACCACGCCAGGACCGTCCTCCGTGACTGGTTTCTTTTTTCACGGTTCACGTAACTGAAAATACTGGGGAAGTACCCTAACTTAATTTGCTTCCCAGATTCCCTTTCCCAAATAATCTCTACCGCCGTATGTAAAATAGCGGGCGTTAAACACTTCTAAAAATTAAGAAATACTAATATTTCCATTGCAACGTTTGACAGGCAACTTAAACACTGTAGATCGTATAAATGTGTTCTTTTAAGATACTATTCATGGTTTAGTGTATGAAATGTCATTTTTCCTGTCTGTAGCTGTAGCCTCAAATGTTTAATTTTAGATATCTACCTGGTTCTACTTGAAACAAAAACTCTAATGAAGTCGTACCTTTTGCTAATCTTTAGGACAACTTTGAGTGAAATCGACAATTTTATGCCGAACGTTTGATATTCGGAGGTACGCATTTAACACCTACGGGTACAATATTTCGAATTTTGTTGCTCGTGCTAATCTGACTTCCGCATATGCAGACTCATATCCCCCTCCCCCTCCCAATTCCTTTTCGCATACCTCGCTTTAAAATATGACATTGATTTTTACAACGAATCTAGAGTTTATAGCTTTATACTCGCCATAGGTGTTCCATCTCTTTAAGACAAACAAAACAATGCTTCAAATGTTTGTTAGTTTAGCCCTTTTCCAGATACGTAGCAATTGTGATCAACGATTTAAAATTAAACGTTTCCTCTAATGCTTGACAGGTGACATTTGTCTTCGTAATAGTTCATTTATTAAAATATAATAGACTGTGTAAAAAAAGAAAATTACTTATTGAATTAATGTGTTTTGGGGAGAGACAGGCAGATTTACTTGTAACACAGTAGAAACCAACTTTTTTCCCGTAATTTGAAAATCATTTTTGCTTTCGCCAGCACATAGTAGCCACTCCCAAAAAGTCTATCCCGGGATTTTGCCGTAAATACATGCTTTAAGGCCCCTAAATCTAAAATATTTTTGCACATGTGTAAGAGTAACATAACTCAAAAACGAAACTTCAGATTAGTACCGAAGTGGTAACATCTGACTATCGATTTGGCATGTTACCTACGAGATGAATAATGAAACAGTTTACCTAGTTTGGTACTAATTTGAAGCATCGTTTTGCACACCCCAGTTTTGTTAAGTTCTGTAGTCACGTAGTTGCATAAGAAATATGAAGAGGTATCCCACCACGTGGCACATCTGGGACCCTTTTCTTCTGTAGTCCTTGTGTTCCACTGCGCTCTCCAGACATGTGTATCGCTTGTTTTGATAGCGAGTGCACTCCACGACATCTGGTTAATCAGGCGCCAACCCATTATCACTGCATATATAAGATCAGGCCATCTCTCCTACCACTGTTTAAGGCGGGAAAGCCGTTACGGGACTGGAGCCCAGACCCAAGTCGGAGTAATTTTCAATAACCGGGAGTGCCCTAACTTGACTAAGCTAAAGTTAGAACTAAAAGCCCTAGTTTTGAAACGTCAAAATGTTCATGAAACCTTAGCACTGAATTCGACACAGCAATTGTATGTATCATGTTGACTAGCAACTGTAAAACATGATTGTCATTTTTACTTTCTCCATCGCGTACCTAGAAAGTGGAGGGAATATTGCATGTCACAAAAATGTTCATGTGAAGTTTCACCGGAAATGTTTTGAAGCCCCCAGAATCCAAGAAAGCATCTTTAAAACGTCTGTCTGTGCGTGCGCAACTCGAAGACGAAAAATTATAAACAAGTTCTTTTTGAGATTGGATGAAGATATCTAACGAGTTTTCTTTATATCAAGTATACTTTTGGATTTAGGGCAAGCCTGGGTGACTCACGGGATACCTTAAGCGACCTTCATTTTGTTTTACCTGCTAAACATACAATTATCAGGCAAAGCCGTGAGCAGGCTGCGCTCAGTGAGCACCAGTTTCCCAGTCCTGATTGTAACAAAACGGTAACGCCCAGTCTGTTTACTTTTGTATCAGTTTGTCATCTAAAATTATATCACCTACAGTTTTCTTCTCGTCGTTAATCACTCGACGCCCGTTAGAATCTTCTTACGACGCACGCGATGTAAAACAAACACACACACACACACACACACACACACACACACACACACACACACACACACACACACACACACAGTCTCTAATAGTAAACTCATTCACTGCTCTTCCTGGCCTCATTAAATAGTGGGGATGACGTCACACGGACCTTTCTCAAACTCCAAAAAAGTGCCGCCGGTGACGTGGCTGGATTTTTCTCGAAGACTACGAGGAAAGCCCCTTTGAGTGGCCTCTTCGATTGTTAGTCACGTGCAAAAAAAACAGACGCGTGAGACAGTCTGACCTTGAATACCTTTTCCCGCTCGCCGGTCCGGTATGTGGTGTGAGGTAGCCTGGCCCCGTCCGTCCTTTATTGTGCATCGAGCCCGGCGTCACTATATTCTTGATCGCCTTTTTAGAAAATTAAATTAGGTGAAATACTGTCAATGTGACAAAGAATATAATCTTTAACTGTCGTGAATTATTTATATTTGCGGATTAATATGCAAAATCTTAATTTTTTTTTTTTGTTTTTTTTTGTTTTGTTTTTTTGTTTTTCAAATTTGCCACGACTGGGGTATCCAATATGCGACTAAGTTTTCACTTGTTTAAAGTTAGTTCTTTGGAGAGTTAAGTACAAACAACCATTTTCTTCTGTTATAAGGTTGAACAAACCTTGACTGAAATGCCTACCAAATGTGTTGTAATTTGTTGACATTAACAATTGCGGCCAGGTTTGTAACACTTCACTTATTATGAGAAGAGTTCATCAATTGAAAAGCAACACGAGAGACCAGAAAGCTCCTCGGAAATCAACAACCCACAAATTTTCGCGCCTGATTGCGTACTTGATCTGACTTTATTGATAAAGCGGGTTTCTGAGGAGGTGAGGCAGTGGAAAATGTGCATGCGTCTTTTCCGCCAGGTTCTTTCACCCAGAATAATTAAGTTTCATGCCTGGCGTATCTAAGGACAAACATGTTTGCCTCCGCCTTGATGCTTCCTTTTATATGTGCTCTATAACCAGTAGGTACACTAAATAATGTATAAGACCGCGATATGCAGTCTTCTTCTAGCGTTTCCTAATTTAGTTTGTGGTTTCAAAGCTCTTCGCTACATATTATGACAAAGACGACAAAATCTATACGGTTACTTTCCTATCACTTTGTCTTCTAGAATTTTATCACAAACACAGTTTTCTTCTCGTCGCTAACAGTCTACAGTCTTTCGGGCTATCACAACTTAGTTTTTCTTCTCATAACCTTACTCAGTCCTTTTTAGTGTCTTTCTTCACTTCCTCTGTCTCTCATGCACTAATTACTACAATGTAATCATTCGCGACGCTCGTTGAATCTTCTTACGACGCACAGCTGTCTTGCACTCATTGACACTGCGACCCGTATCTATAATTGTAAATCTCAAAACACACTCTTTGGCCTCCTTATTTACTGGGGATGATGTCACACGGATCTTTCCCGAGTTCCACACATAGGCACCGGAAAGGTCGCAGCTAGAAGTTTCGAAGGTTCTCGAAACCCCTTTGTTTCTGCCGCTTCGATTGTTGAGAGTCACGGACAAACAGCACTTTGCCCGCTCGCCAGCACGGCATGTGGTGTGAAATAGCTTGGCCCCGTCCGTCCTTTGTTGAGCGCCGAGCCTGACTTCACAATATTTATTTTATTCATAAATATTCTGTTCACTAATCCAATATCTGGTGACGCGGTTGAACTGACATTTGTTCCGTAGGCTTGAGCTTGACATTCATCGTTATTTCTATCATTTTGTGTAACATATATACTGAAAATGAATAAACAGAAGTTTAAAGATTGCTAAAATGGGCAATAAAACTCAGTACTCAATATACTTCCACACGGAGTAGAGGTATAACTACACCAACATATTTATATAGTAGAAAAACAAACCGGATTCACTGCACAATTTATAAGAATTTGTTAAAATTATCCTTTGCACAATCAGTTTGAACTTCAATATTGAGTATGTGTGAGAAGTCTACAAGATTTGTACTTTCTGTAATTAAAACTTGCCGGGATAATACTAATACGTATATAGGTTGTAAATATCGATGTTAGAAGGCGCGGTAGAAGTAGACGGGTACCATGTGATCATACTTTAAGTGCGTGTCTGGAAAATATTGGTTGCGTTCTTGAGTCTCTAATATACGAAAGAGGACGTAGGCGGAGAGCACTACGTGAGAAAGAACTAAAAATACATAAATAAAACATGCTGTAATTACTAAAATAATGCCGATAAATTCGATACTTTGTGTATACTCTAGGTATCCGATGTCGAGTTCTTTGAAAGGGATCAAACTCCTGCGTATGGCACTTTGGCGGACTCCACAGCGGTATTTGTTACTCACTAATAAAAGGCGACATCGACCTTGGAAACGTGGTGTGGACTGGGTGACGTCCGTTGAAGCATGTTGTTATCTACAGCTGAGAAACCTCTCTTGCATTCCTTCGAGCTTCCTCGTAGAGAAACATCATTTTCTTCTGCAGTTGTGCACAAGATCGTTGTTGTTCATTCACATTTGGCGCAGCCTATGCAAAATGAATACTGTTAAGTACAAAACTACTGAACGGAATAATACCGTAAACGCTACTGTTGGCTGTAAGTATGTGACGGATTGCTGTGCATCACCTAACAGCTAACAGCTCTCATTTCAGAGGCTTTAACACACAAACAAATGGGTTCCAGACATGGGTTAATAAACATGATATGATCACTGTCTACCACATATCTACTAGATAGGGGAAGTATTGCATTCGAGCCAACTATTCGAAATCGATTTAAAAAAGGAAAACAGCATTTTAGAAAAGGCGAGGGAGAAACAAAGGACCGGAGGAAAACCACACTGGATATTTATGTTCAGTATCTTATAAGGGTACGATAGAAAACTTCATCAAAAAAGAAAACAAAACTAAAAGAGTTCCACTCCTAACAGTCCTTTCATTAGAGCATCTCCACTTATTTTTTGTTCTCAAAAATAGCTCTAACCTTTTTGATAAAACCATGTATCAGCTAACTTTATGCACATGAAAACTAAAACGAGTATTTTGAATTTTTTGGGAATAGACTATGGAGTCACCTCTTTTCGGATATGGTTTTGTATTACTGGTAAATGCTAGGAGAGACAAAAACGTACTTTTAAATATATCTTTAAAACCTTGCAGTTTATTTCCACAGTCCTTTTCGTGGCATCCGCCATTTCCGAGATATTCAAGCCAATTGAAAGTAATCAATATTGGTTAAAATTCTTGACCACTTTGTGATGCTTTGAAAATACTGTAATTTCATTAAGCTATTTTGCGATATCATGGGAAGAGTTTGGCATTTCAAGACCAGCATATAGCGATCCGCTGTTAAACATTTGACTATTACTTCTGTTTCCTGTATCTATAACGAAGTGTGTTATGAATAAAGCCATAATTTTTAGTACCGCATCGTGTGTAGGAGTGTCAGTTATGCCGTGAGTGTGTTCGCCCAGACCGAGGGGCCAGCCATCAGCACTGAACGAAACAGCCCTATGCACACTGTAAGACAGGGGTGTCAAACAGCAATCACCAGGCGTGAAAAAGTTTCCCCTATTTCCCCTCCCTCCGTGATGATCAAATCGGAAAACGGGAAAAACAAAGCGAAAACCGGTTCTACTAGTGTGTGCTACTGCAGCTAAGGAGGGGTAGACCCCTCCCTTCACACCCTCGGAGTGACGTTTGACATGCCTGCTGTAAGATGACTAAGAATTGTGACTTTAGTTATGAAACTACTCGTAGTTCTACAAAAGTTTATCTGGATTAACACGAAGTGGATAGAGAAATTAGTTTTTTGTAAGAATAGATTGGAGAAGCTATACAGTGATAACGGCATGCGAATGTAATACATGAGACGTTTTTAAATTCCTTATCCATCTTGCTTGTTGAGTGACTCAACGTTAACCATTGCAGAATATGCTGTTTGATCCCTTGGCCGTGGTCAACGTGATGAGAGCTGATATACTTAACGGCTTGAAAGGGCGGTTAGACGAAACCACTAATCCTTTTGATCGGTAACAAGGAGCAGATCCAACTGATAATTTTGAGCGTGCCTTTCAGCCTCCCTCTTCTCACCTGTTCTGCGTTATCAGTACCTACTGTCGCGAAGAAGTTAAATCGAGCAAAACAGGCATACGTTGAACTGCACTTCAACTTGGCTATTGAATACTGTATTCCTGCTATATATACTTTTATATATTTCAAGACCAGGATGAACTATCCCAACTGAGCAAGCCGTATTCTTTTATAAATCGGTATGTTGTAGGTAGATTTTTGGCCGATAGAAATGTCTAACTCAGTTAGCTCTTGTCCCAGTCGTGAGATATCGTGATTCCAAATTTGAATTCACAGAATGCCTCTCTTGCACGCACCTCGACTCGGGCTATAATCTGCATTCGACCGTCATGCTAAACCTGGGCATGAATGTTTCTTACGCCACATTTATTGCCTGAACATCATAATGAGTGATTTGTACACAATAGTAGATACATCTCGACTGCTGCGTTATCATATTAAGTTTTAACCCCCACCAACATACAGTGCTTAACACGGGGCCTTATTTCGAGGACATTTCGAAAAGCCCAACCTGTTTTTCAGCAGCGTTCGCACATTTGCCATGCATATATGAGCATATCTTTCAAGATTGGTGAACCGAAATGTTGGAACACAACCGCTAATAACCATAAGCACCCGAAACAGAAGTTTTGAGAAAAAATAGTGAAAATCAATGTAGGAAACCATAGATAGTGGTTTTTAATCGAGTCACAACATGCTGAATTTCCAGTGAAAAAGTAAAGGACCCACTTTATGAACTTATGAACCTCATTGTTGTTGTTGTTGTTATTATTATTATCATCATCATTATCATTGTTATTGTCATTAATGTGAATACACAAAACGATCATACATAGTTTGGTGACAATGAATGTTCACACACACACACACACACACACACACACACACACACACACACACACACACACACACACACACACACACACACACACACACACACACACACACACACACACACACACACACACACACACACACACACACACACACACACACACACACACACACACACACACACACACACACACACACACACACACACACACACACACACACACACACACACACACACACACACACACACACACACACACACACACACACACACACACACACACACACACACACACACACACACACACACACACACACACACACACACACACAGACACACACAGAGACACACAGAGACACACAGAGACACACAGAGACACACAGAGACACACAGAGACACACAGAGACACACAGAGACACACAGAGACACACAGAGACACACAGAGACACACAGAGACACACAGAGACACACAGAGACACACAGAGACACACAGAGACACACAGAGACACACAGAGACACACAGAGACACAGAGACACAGAGACACAGAGACACAGAGACACAGAGACACAGAGACACAGAGACACAGAGACACAGAGACACAGAGACACAGAGAGAGAGAGAGAGAGAGAGAGAGAGAGGGGGGGAGGTTGTAAATAACACCCCACGAATTTTACTGATAATAGACGGTTCGTAGACAATCAATTTGACATAGGGGACCTTTGGCCTAGGATCACAAATTACAGAATTATGCCTTAAAATTGCTTGGGCGTATGCACGCCACTGATCGTGTCCACTGTAACTGTAACGAAGGGAGGGCAAACAAGTGGCCGATTTTCGTAGCTCGAGTGTTTAGCGTAATGGGTATGTTGCCAGAATTACGAAGGTGCACATAAATTAAAAGCTCGGGTTCAAATCCCCGATTTTTTTATGTTTATGTTCCATTTTTTTAAGTACATCCTGAATTTAATGTGATTTACAGGGAACACCCGTGTCCTATTGTAATTTTTAATTTAACCAACGTTTAAGATCTTTGGATCAAATTCGTTTCACTATTATTTATTCTTTCATGACGTAAATAGTACTTACACATTGAACACTTCATACATGCTTAAACAGATGGTTCAAGCTTAACTAACAGCTGACAAATAAATAATTGATAAGCATTTGAAAGAGCTGCATGTGACTGAATTATCGTAAACATAAGTGGAGTTGATATAAACATCACTATACAATAGATATGAGCAGTATATGTGAGTATGCGCAGATTTCAAAGGAACTGCTCAAAACGATGACCTCTAATATCAATGCATAAGCGACATCGACACAAATGATGCACGAACCCTGTTGAACATTCCTGGTGCGTTGCGAATCTCATCACTGACTAATAATGCGGGCAGCCAGCGTCTCTTCAGACTCAATATTGAATACATCATAGTCTGAAGATCACCCCAGAAAAGAAAATCAGTAGGGTTGAGATCCGGTGAGCAAGCTGGCCAGGGCTACGGTAGGACTGCCTCTTCCGATCCAACGGTTGGGGAAGCCTCGATTAGATGCTCCCGTACGTTTGTAGCATAATGCGCAGGAGCTACATCGTGTTGGAAATGCAGTTTAGCGCGAAAATCAGGTGGCACTTCTTCCAAAAGGGCTGGCACCACATCCTACAGAAATGCTTTATAAGTGTTGCCACGCATCGAGCAGGAAGAAGCTATGGCCCAGTGACGTGATCAGAAATATTGCCAGCCTATATGTTCCTATAAACTGGTGTTTCTGGTTCTTTTGAACAGTGGCATGAAGGTTTTCGTCGCCCATATGAGACTTCTTGCAGTTTAGAATGGGCCTATCCTTGGAAATGGGCCTTAATCGGTCAACACCACCACTGAAACCGTTCCAATGGCTGCCGTAAGGCCCATTTGCAAATCACAATCCCCCTGAGTTAGGTTCCCTATTCGCAACTACTGCATTGTATTGTGCTATGCATCCTGGAATGGCTATCCGTGTGATCGCAACCTGCAGTACTCTTATACCGGAAAGGTACGGAAATGCCTCGCGCTAGTCATCAGATCCAACGCTTGTAATTTAATGGGAGTTTATAGAAAACAGCGCAAGATGCCGTTGGTATTTTATTCCTAAACTTGTTTCTTAAATCCTTGCCACGCTTTCGATTGGGGTCAAATAAGTCGTGTGCAATGCAAGGATAGGCGATAAAAGCGATATAAACTATCATAGATGAATGTGCTTTCGTCATCCTAAGAGACAGTTTTGAACGGGAAGATTCTCCCGTCTATTTGTTGATAAGAATTGCCATACGCAACTCCGTTGCGTTATATATTTAGTTCATACGGTTATTATAATGTAAATCAGACGATCGAATGTATAAAGATAATCGTGTTAAATAAGGAACAATGTTATTTGTTTTATTGGGTTTTGCAGAGGTTGACATTTCTTTGTTGTGATAAAATGGTGGTTGTGCATGTACGTACTTCGCATAGAAATACAGGCGATATAAATTAGTGGTGGTTGATAAGATGCAAGGAGTTATTACTTGTATTCCTTCGAACAGTAATGAAGAAGGTGCAATTCAGATGTGAAGCTGAAGGGCTCTGTACAGCAACATATCCCTTATCGTTATGAAGAAGAAAAACACCCTCCAATTTCAAGAAATGTGTTGTTTTCCCTCGTCATTAAACTTAAAAGAAAATGACAAAGTACTTCTAAATGTAATTTTGCTGTTGGCTTCTTATGAATCAGATTTACTTTGTTTAACACATTTCTATTGTGTAAAGTGATATAAAGTGTCTCTTGTTAAAAAAAAATCTGAAATCTCCTGAGTAAAGTTTTAAAATTGAGCCTTAGTGGCTTTTATGCATTTTTCATGAAGTTAAATGTTTTAAATGTGTTTCTTAGGCAGCTTTACGACTGTGTTTTCCTTGGCCAATATTACTCACTACTACATTGAATGCCGCAGCAGCGTCTTGTTCCTAATCCTGCCTGCTACAACCACCAAAACCGCTTGTTTCTATATGAACAGAATGCAAATGTTACTTAACAGAAGTTAATAAACTCCGCCCTGGGCTCTTCATTAACCTAACGAGGTTACGCGTTGCTATATCTGTATCGTACCTGGCTAATGCCATAAGGTCGTCGCCTTTTTCCTCTTTAGGAATTAGTACTGCATTGTAAATGGTGAGGTGGTTGTAGCAAAAACATCAAAGTCCAGTCCATTTACTTTTTTGTCGCTTTATTTTCTTCCAGAACTTTTGCACAAGTACACAGTTTCTTTTACTGCCGTTAACAATCCTCAGTCCTTCGCAATATAACAACTCACAACTGTTCTTCTCGGAACCTTGATTCACTCCTTTCTGTCTGTCTTCACTTCCTCTGTCTCAAACAGCTGACTAGGATGATACAGTCACTGGACACTCATTAACGTAAACTTTTTTACGATGCGACACACACACACACACACACACACACACACACACACACACACACACACACACACACACACACGCACACTAAAAACTGACTGAGGATGAGGTAACACTGGCCTTTCTCGAACTTCTACAAATACGCCGGCTGTCGGATACTTCTCGAATAATCTGGAAAATCCTTTGTTGCCGCCCTGATTGTCGTCACGTGTTCATAAGCAGTGGCGCGCGGCAGCCTGACCTTGAGCGGCTTTGATGCATACACTGCCAGTAGGGTGGGATCCTTATCCTGACCGTCCTTTGCTGTGCGTTGTTGCCGGTGTTGCAATATTAATACAGCTGATTATTACGCTCGTCCACGCTTGTTCTCCTTACACAGACGTACCTTATTCAATCGCAAATGAATTTATACGTATCTGGGTCGGAAAATATATATTTGAAATTATTTGAAATCTTTAGAAGCACACCTGCAACTCTTTTGCGCATGCCGTTTGCTCCAAAATCCGTTTTGAAATATTCCGTTGCCATTTCCGTTAAATTCTCTAATGAATATGTCACAAATGACAATTTCTAGCTACAAAACAACGGAATATTTGGCAAACTGAACCCTTATGAGACGTATTCATATAATGTGACTTGGTGCTGTGTTGAGATCGAGCATTTATCACAGATTAGTAACATATTAGGAACATATTTGGATGTTAGAATAATGAAGGAAACGTGTTATTTAATAACTTGCCTATTAAACTGTACTGCCCTTCTCTCCCCTAAAAATGTATAGACAGGTATCACAATATTTCAAAACATTTACAATGAATCCAAAATTGTCATTAAAGATGACGAAGAAGTAGAAGCGGAAGAAGATTTTTAAGTTGTCAGTTACGAAATACAAGAGGACGAATTTCAGGGAATGAAGGGCCTATAGCAAGCCAGTAAGCCAGTGGATACTTCGCCAAAAGTGGTCAACAAGTTATTTGTCTGATTTCTAGTTCCAAATTATGATTTTTAACAATTCAGTAGTTGTGATACGTACGAAATAATTCAGAAGTTAGTGTGCGCATGTAAGTTTATTGATACAGCTATTTTCAAATATATTTTTCTTTAATAGGCTTGTTTTAACATCTTGCAATATCCAAATTGCTTGAGGTGATCCAAATCTCAACCAATTTTTCTGAAATTCTTAGCATTGTTGGAGAACTGTTGCGCAAAGAAACGTATGTGGGCTTAATATATAATGTATATTGATGGTACAATTAAATGGTTTGCTTATATATTACTTAGTGAAAAAAAAATGAGGTAAAGCATTTATTATAGAATTTTTACAGTGAAACTAAACAGCATTCTCTCCCCACCCCCCTAAAAAAAGCAGAAGCGGGGCCCCTCATGGTACTCCCATAAGGTATGCAGGAATTAAATGTTTCGGCAGAAATCTGTAATTCATTACGGGGAGCATTTTGAAAAATTACAAAATTGGAACCTAAAGTTTCAGTAAGAAATTTCTCAATGGTTTAACTAAGAGTTTCGAAATAGCAATTTTAATTTGCTTGGTCAAGAATAGAGCATTTTAGTATTTTCATCGATAGTTTGCCTGAAACGTCTCGCGGGATGCAGCTGTTGACCCGCCTTTTTCTTGAGCTTCCTGATATTTCATCGAGAGAATTACTCCTGAATTTTTACACGGTAACTTTCATTTCTATGTTTGATTCTTGAATTACATTTTGTTGTAAAGAATGTGTAGACCTTATGTTTAATAGCAAAATGAAGTAAAACCAAATAAGTTGGTGATTTTTAAGTATTTAATACGAGGTTTAATATGTTTAGTGCCTACAGTGTTAAGTGTTTAATTTCCTTAGTTGTGTGGGAGCCTTTATAAATTGTTACTAATGGCGAAAAACTTAGCACAGCCATCAGTAATCGCAATACATATTCTTAGCTTCCGCCGCCCGCAAACTTGAAGTTATTTCCAGGCCACTGCGTATCAATGAATTAATTGAACGATACACAGTCTTTCTGGAACTACTGACCAGGTTTCATTCTCCTCCAGACGTTTGCTACTCGCACACTGGCTCAGTGAATATCTTGTGAAAGAAAATGTGTATTTGGTGATTATTAATCGGCAATTTCTTATCTGTTTACGAAATAGGACGTAAGTCCTTATTCTACGTCTTTTCTTATAGCTGCCACTCGATGAATAACGAAAGTGACGCATTTCTGGTTCGTCCACACTGTAGTTTCACTATACAGAATCAACGTGCAGTTTAAAAAACGTGATGAAGGCATTAGACGAATGTATAGATGTATCAGGTGTAATTGAGCATGAGACAAGAAAGAAATCGTGAACAGTTCTGCCGTAGTAATCTTGCCAAGTCTTCACATAATTAAATTAGACGGTAGTCCAGAATTCAAGTTGGCAGCAGGATGGGTTAAAGCATAGAGTATCTTAAAAAGTGGTTCGGAGCATGAGATACAAAATTCTATCTTGATGAGGACAGACGCCTTTCTTTGAAAACATTACGCTTGAATGTTGTCAGCAAAAGTGTTGCCATTTATTTGGAACTGTTCCGATAAACGAAGCACTGTCACTAGTGAGTAAAGGCAGTCGCGGCAGGTTATATTATGACGTTAATTAAGGGCACTAAGGCCCCTATGTATAATCGGCGATTTGTGCAATAAAAACGAATTCGGCATACATTAATGTGGCAGTAGTAATTTTCGAGGGATATTATTCCACACGTGTACAGGACACTAGGAATATTTGCATTTATTTTTAACGTTAATTTGAAAGCCACCCCCTTTGCTTTGCATTATAATACGGTGACTCGGCCCTGATTCCATGGGCTAAAGCATCTACAGCTAGCATCATTAACGTTATCAAAGAGAGTGGAAAATGCCCGAAGCAAGTTCGTCCGATCGGAAAGCGAGTCGACAAGTGCGCCGCAGTTGAGGTCATAACGTCAGAGCAGGGCTCATTAGTGATACTCGTTTGTTTCCATCAGAGTTGCTTTTCATGAAGTCAGCGCGAGACAAGCTTTATTAACTAGAACACAGCTGCTTGCTTTGATACAGCTTAGCGCAATTCCGTGATTAATTTTGTTTATATATTACCATGGAAATGTAATGATCCATAAACAAAAGCTTGTCCGCACAACTGAAAATGTCTGTGAAGATACATTGCTTTCTAAATGAAACTCGCAGTTGAAATTCGCTGTGTAGCGTTTAGGTAAAAATTTACCAATTTTTTTAAAAAGAAAGACATTTTTGTTTCTAAAGTGTAATAGCTTTCTTAGATTCCTACATTGATTTCTCCCTTTTTCTGTAAAGACGTTTCGCCATACCATCATGCGAGCATCTTAGGAAAATGCACCACTAAATTCTGCTGACTGTTTCGAAAAAATGGACTTGCAAACTTCCCTAGGTACCCTTTAACCATTAAAGAGGCAGATGAGAACCTGGTTTATATCTCTCAATAACTTTACAAATCTGAAGAATGCATGCATAGTGAAAATTTGTTTGGTTGATTGCCGTGTTTAATGAAAATGTACATTTTTATTGCTGCAGCAGTAGGATAAACAATCTATTTATATTTTTCCGTGGTAAATGAGTCAGTCTGGGAGGGAACGCCTCCCCGGATATCTGTCAAAACCTTCCGCACGACTCTTGAAGATAATTTTGTCTCATTACCTTTCTAAGGTTTATATTCCAGACACATGGTAATAAGGCTGACAGGGTTAGGAAAGGTGTAAAACATTTAATATTATAAACTGCAGGATCCCCCCCCCCTCCCCACTAGACTCAATCTATATGGCCCATTTTTGCCCCTTAAGCTTAAATCAATGCTTTAATATTTTCATTTTGTAACAAGTCGTAAATGTATGATATTAAAGTTTTAGCTACTGCAAAAATGTGAGAAATATTTTCCTTCACTGGGCCAATAAAAAACGCAGAAACGAAACATCAGAATCGAGCATTATGCTGCTAGCATTGCCTTGGAACCACTTTATTTCAGCGCTGTAAATTCAGGTATTTTACTTATGCATGCTCTTAAGTAACAGTGAAATTCGCGAAGAATAAACTGTATTTGTTAGCTTGTAGTGGGATAAATATAAAATCCTAATTTCATGTAGTTACTCGTAGTTTAGACTTGCTCATCTAGGGTTGTCTTTAATTAATGGGCCAATGCATTTTACTAAATTCTGCTTCTAAATGTACTGAAACTGGTTACTTAAATAGCTGCCCTGTCAGTTTTTTTTCAGTTTTCATCTTACTGTTTAGAGTAAATGTTGTGCGGTCTGTAATTTTACTATGAAGTCTCTTAGGTCACTTAGAATAACTCCCATCACTTTTTAATAGCGACAAAGTCACAATTTTAAGTATATTTTAGCTAACAGAAATTCATCTAAACTTGAAACTGAAAATATTTGCCTCTGTTTGATATTTTGAGAAACCAGGAATATTGAACCGTTTTTTGTATGAAGGGTAGCTCAAACTAATCTTAAAATGGATATTTTTTCGACATATTTAATTTTCTCAAAGATCGCTCTTAAGGTTTTTGATTAAAAATGTTGACACTAGAAATAAAATGTTTATCTTTTATTTTCTGGTATCTGCCTACAAGAATCGTTTCATTCGGATGGAACAACTTAAGGTTTTGTATAACCAATAAACCACACGAGACATAGAAACTTACTGCGCTGAGATGTACATCCTTTTTAAAAAACAGTTTATTTCAAATAACTTGTGGCATAAGTCATTTCAGAGACAGCGTATTGATTTGAGTTTTTCAGTACTTGTCCATGTTCTCTTTAGGTGCCGTCGTCAGTCAGCCGTTCCTGGAAATTGTATTCATTTTATACATTGGACTATCACTTCGGTTTCCTCCTTCCTCTTTGTACCTACAAGGAGGTGTGTAGTAAAAACAATTATGTAGAGGTTGTTAAGAAATAAACGATAGTGCGTAGAGAAAGTCAAGCAAGAAAGCCACATTACAACCACTTCTTAGTTTACCTTGTGATAACGGATACGAGTGTGGCTTGCAGCGTTGGGCGAAAAACTACTTGTATGAATTTTAGACACAATTTACATGTGCAATAGGAAACAAGTTAGTGTTGACATACAAAAATCTACTAAGCCATGCTTCCCAACTGTTTGGAACATTGCGAAATCGTGGCATTTATGTTATGGTAAATCTAAAACGCACAGTTTGTTTTGAAATAACATCACTTACTTGATCCTGTCTGTGAAATTGCTTTTGTTTTCTGATTTGTTTCTATTAACAAACAACATTTTTGTTCACTAACAACGTGCGTATAATATTCGGTCCCCATTCAAACTTGCGCAAGCTTCTTAGGGGAAGAAAATCTTCTTGAAAAGGTTCTAGACTGTTCCAAAAATAGCTCTCGTGTTTCTGAAGAGGAGGAAATGCTAAAAATTGGTGGATGGTTTTTGCTATTTTACGTGTATTCTGTTACTTACGCTGAAGAAGTGAACCTTGGAATAGTAACACATGCTTTTGCCTCTGTTTGCAGGTGTCATATGCCCGGCCTAGCAGTGAAGCAATAAAGGGTGCTAACCTGTATGTAAGTGGGCTACCCAAGAATATGACTCAACAGGATCTGGAGAATCTGTTCAGCCCTTACGGCCGGATCATCACTTCCAGGATCCTGTGCGACAACATAACTGGTAAGTGGCCAATTTTGTTTTTCTTTTTACCTCTTCCTAAGAATTTTCAGTAGGTTAAGG
This sequence comes from Tenodera sinensis, assembly GCA_030765045.1. NCBI lineage: Eukaryota > Metazoa > Arthropoda > Insecta > Mantodea > Mantidae > Tenodera > Tenodera sinensis. Next base: position 96,002,965 of record CM060962.1, on the reverse strand, counting down.
AAAATATCTGCCTCCGTCCCCCTCACATGCAAACGATTCGCCAGTGTGTACATGTGGATCAACAATGTTGGGTCAGTTCGAATTCCTTGTGTGTGTGTGCAATTGTATATACATTTGATTAACACTGAATATCCTCGCTTTGTTAGAATTCACACATTAAAGGTGGAGTACTGATTATCTGACGAGAAGCTGGCAACCTCCACTGAACTCCCGATTATTGCTAACTTCACCATGCGTTCTGTGAAATGTCGACGTACAAGAAAACCACTGATAGGTATCTCAAAAACTTCAAAATCTCTCAATATTTCACAACGTAGTCGTACACTGCTAAGTGCCATCTGCTCTGTTTCAAATTTGTTATTGATGTAACATTTGCAACATTAACATGCGCTAAATTTAGCCCTATCTCTTTTGGTTTGAACCAGGGTAAATTGTCAAAATGTACTCTTAGGAATGTGGCGATGTTTTTTCTCGGCTGAAACTCGTGATATATTAAGTCAAAAGCAAGGCATTCCCCACCTAAAGAGACCTAACCGGAGTACATCGAAATGAATACCCATGAATGCATATAACTAAATTATAAAATGCATTGGCTTGGAAATATTAATGTTGTAACAATCTTAATAGGTACATTACATCGAGAATGGGGTTTAAATCAGCAGTGTGTATAAAATTTAAAGTTAAGCGCCCATTCGTGTATTACTTAAGGGGAGTTTTCGTTTTGAGGTTGCTCTAAACTCAAAGTTTGTGTATATCTTTACAATTTAATTTTCCAATTAAAAGGATTTTTCTCGTTACCCCTTTTTGTGCTAAAATGACCATGTTTAAAGGCATATACAGTCTTGAACACGTGAGTAAAACTTCCGCAGAATGTTTGAAAACAGTCACAGCTTGTACTATAGCGTGGGTTGACTTCTGGTTGTTTTCACATTCAGATGTGTAGAACTTTGTCACTTGGTCACTAGATACTGAGTTCAAAAGTGTGTTTGCGGAACATAAGCAGCCAAATTTGCGATTCCTTCGCTTAGAGTAACACTAATTTTAAACCACGATCCTATTATGTTCTTTCCGTTATGTAGCCTTAATTTAAAAAGAAAAAAATACTTGGAGCACACTTCCACGAGGAAGGAAGTTAGATTTTTTTTTTTTAAATATAAGACCGATTGCACACTTGGGGGGGAAAAAAAACCGTCGGGAATATGGATTGTAATCCAGAATGTGTACTTTTGGTAAATGAAGGCTCCAGGTTGCCGCGTCTTATGTTGTGTGGCAGACTAAATGAAAAATAACATGTTGACGAGGTGGTGTATAAATAACATCGTCTGAAACCACCCTTGAAACCTCGTGAATAATGGATGTTGTGGGGAGTATGTTTCGGGAGCCCACATGTCTCAGGTAAAACAACTCGGAACATAGCATATTTTAACGCGGATGTTGGTAAATCTTCAGCGGTAGCAAAACTCTGATCGAGTCCTTTAATATAATCCATTTTACTTCCGTAAAATAAAAGTAATTTTCTGTTGAGCGTTGCAGTTAGCAGAAGTTGTGGGGAGTTCAGTGAAAGTTGAATGGTTGTGCACTCAGACACGTGTAAGTAGCTCTGACGAAATGTCGGATAATCGTACGTCTGCTAGCTGCTGGCTTTTACCCAGACTAACACTAACTGAAAAGCGGGATGGTCAGCGGCTGAGAACTGATCCAAGGATTGTTGGTTGACTTGTATTTCGTACCAGCCTCAGTGACGCAATACAAGCACTCCACTCGGCAATGTTGAATGCTCATTAACGATGTAGGGAAGGTGCTGAAAACATTCCAAGTCGGTTTCCTCCAGCATAAATTCTGTATCTCTCTCTCTATCTCTCTCTCGCAGCCAGTAACAAGCGATTTGCGATAGAACGAAAATAGATTGTTGATTGCGCACGCACGCACACACAGAATACGTCACAGTGTGAAGATCAGGTAGTCTAGTAATGAAGGTGTTTTTGAATTACCAAGTGACAGGTGTTGATGTTAATGAGCTCGGACCATTATGTTGAAGCGTCTGATTCCTTGCACTGCTAATTCACTAATTCCGAACAAGAAGCGTGTCCAAGAAATATTTTAATGACTCTGTATCATTATTAAATAAGCGAAGCCACCAGCGTCCAAGGATATTTGCAGAATGTGCTATCTTTGACCTATTTGATTTTGCAAAAATAAACTAATTACTGCTTGGCTTAAAGATACTCAGTATAGATATTCCCTCCAGAAGCAGGGAAGAATTTTCCCCCCGTTATCGGTTTGTTGTGTATCTACAGACATTCTTTAATTTAACTATGCCTTAGAGTACGGAAAAATTGTGGCCTCTTGAAGGTGGACGTTGACATGGTACCGAGATTAGAACGTGGTATCTCCAGATCACGAGTCCTCACGCTGCAAGGGGCCTACTTGAAAATGTCTTGATTAATCTCCCTATCTTGGCCAGTTACCCTAGTAAGGACTTCAGCAATTTTGTTTGTTTCTTCCCTAACGCGAGTATGAATTCGTTTTATTTTATTTATAGTGTAGTTATTTCATTTTACTCGCTTTCGAAACCCAAGCAGTTGAAATACTTAAGAGGAAAAATATGTGGAAAAAAAAAGCCTAGAAAATAGACGACGTTTGCTTATACTTTTATAATCGTAAATACATACAATCCATTTAGACGTAGTTTAACTTTAAATTCCTGTCAAGCGAATGTTTAAATCATCCTGTTCATGTACTAGTAGCGTTTTTTCTTACTGTGCCTATAAATGTTACGTTCTAAAGAATTGCTAAAATGTCTGTTTAAATTTGTTGTACATCATTAGCCTAGCAGTTATGTCAATTTTCTGTATTCGTAATTAAGTTCCATCGAATAATATTAAACATTTCTGTGACTAAGCAACTGCATAACATACTGCCTGAAATGCAAAATTGTTAGTGTAGGCAAATGAGATTAGTATTAATGGCTTCGTCATCTTAATCTCTTGTTAAGAACTTCCAATCAGTTCTTTCGTTAAAGAAGCACAATGATATCTCATTTTAATTATATTTCGGTAGAAATAGGTATTATGAATCCTTTGAGCACGGAAGGTGAGGCGACTTGAAACGTTTGCAATTGCGAAACGAGGCATTCAGGTCAGCTAGGTAAGTCCGGTTGTCCCTTTTTGGGTTCACAGAAAGCCAATAGCAGTACTATCGCCAAATTGTGAAGCATAGGGTTGCTTGGAAACACGTAGGAAATCTTTGTTGTCTTCCGGCAGGGAAGACAGCGACTTATACGAAAGTCAAGAATGAAGTAATGGACAAGTCTACGGAATTATTGATGTATAAAATCTACCTGCAAAAGATCCGTTTTTTCCACATATACAGGTTGATGCCAAATGCCGTCTTGGAAAACTAGAGATTAACGTAGTACAAACACGTAAAAACAAAGTGAGCAGCACTCTCGCCTGAGCAAGTAACTAGCATGGTTTTACGCCTCTTTAAGCTTGAATTTTAGCTCAGTGTAGCTCGAACATCCCACACTGCCAAATTTCTCTTTGGTCACCCCAAGTTGTGCAATGTACTTGCAGAATTTCCAGCCAGCTATGGCTTACAGTACAGCTGTCATAGAATTCAAACCGTCCCTTTTTTCTGTTAGCTCGTATATGGAGTGCTGTCCGTCACACTGCTTAAGGTGTTCGCGGACAACTAAAGTTCAAGTTCAGGGACAAATATTTGCTGCACATATCGTATCCTTGATGTTCTCTAGGTATTTAGTTCCAATTACTGCGCGCTCTTACTCCAATAGCATGGTGACTCCATGGGTACTATATGTACTTCATGAAGCCCTCGTCTTGAAGACGGCAGGCGCTTGGTAAACATGGACTCCAACTCGTGTGCATTAGGTAATATGATCCGATCAATGACCATTGGGGCCAAGGAACGCGGTAGTGCAGGTAGTCCAAATAACACACGTTACATCCTTTGTGCAGTGTGGTCACCAGTAACTATTGGCACTCTGTGAACTGAGAGTGCTGCGTAAATGACTTTCGATTTTTCTAAGAATGCGCTTCTCTGCGAGTATTTACAAGGCAATAAAATCAAATGAGTAATACTTTTCTGCATTTTTGTTCGAGTCATATTTAAGCGAGGTAACACCTGAAGTTAAAACGCCTCGTGTTGGATAATGAAGCCTAACTTACTCGAATTTTAAACTGCTGGAGACAAAGTCAAAACTTGTCAAAAATGTTGAGCTGAAAGGTCAAATGTGTCCCTTCATTAACTTCAATACTTGATTGGTAATACAAGCAAAATTGATGTAATATGCAAAAGTTGTACAGCTAAAAGCTGGACGTATTGTCACCGACAAATGTAGCGAAGAGGGTGAAAATGTTAGTGGACATGTATGCTCCTGCGTAATCTATAGTGTCCGAGTTCAAATCTCGGTCGTCGAGTTGCCTGGCTATTATGTTTAGTCTCGAGTGTTCCCTTAGTGTGTTTGGGCCTCGCTAATCATGATTTTTATTCTTTATCTGTACAAAATTTGTTTTAAGCGGCATTACAATGTAAAACTAAAAGTTGAAAACTATGTAAATTACAGGGCATGTTAAGGGTTCTGTACCAGCGTTTCACATAGTCCGTGCATATCAATAGCATGTACACCATTTTAACCTCAAAATTAACCTTGATGCCCCCTGTGTGCATTCTCACCAAAGCGGCCCGGGTTCGATCCCAGGCATGTGGGTTTCGTGGTGGACGAAGCGGCGCTGGGGCGGGTTTGCTCCGGGCTCTCCGGTTTGCCCCGCCACCTCATTCCACCGGTGCTCCATCTTCATTCCATGTGTCATCAGTGTCACCGCCTGCGGTGCCGTAGTAGTAAAAGCGGGCGTTAAACGTGTGTGCGCCTCAAATGACAGCGTAAATGTTAACACTACCTATGCACTTTGTTTCCAAATTAAATAATCCATTATAGGCAAAGTGCGATTATTCAGTAATAAGACCAATAATGTCACATAAGACTAGTTTGAGCTAAGAAGGAAATTAAAACGTGCGGATGTTTCTGTTAGATACGTTACGAAAGCCAAACTCTTACAATTAGCATCTTTCATAAAACCGATGCCTTTATATGCGAATGTGCCTTGAGACGCTAAATTATGAGTCTTTAACAGTTGTTATTGCCTCTCTTTGTGATCGTTTTAGGCAAACAACGTTCCCTATAGGTGCATAGAAAGTCACAGTTGTAAACTTCGCCTGTAAAAGCTACCGATCGCATTGCATCAAAAGTTGAAATAGCCTAATAGTGGGAAAGCCATTTTAGGCTTTGGTGTAATGCCAATGGTGTCCAAGAAGCGGGGCAAGACGTTGTTTGTTAATGGAAGGTATCTGCGAAAATGTGGCCTTGTTAGCCCAGAAATAGCTAACCCTCAAAGTCAATAAATAACCTCTTAGAATATTAAGGTCGCAATCATGTCCAATGCTGGTTTTCAGAGTGCCACTGAAGTCGCTTCATCAGCATCCCCACATTTGGGCGGCACAATTTAGAAATAGAAATTATTTAGGATATCTGAAAGAATTTGTTATATTAAGCACGTTGCTGTTTAGATTAGGTAGCCTGAAATTCTAACATCACTTAAAACTTTGTTCTGTAACAACAAATTGTTCCACACACGTAACGGCCTCAAGGCTTCAATAGATTGAAGGAACAAGAGTCTAGCTAGGGTATAAGTACACATTAACCCATATCTCAGGTAGTCAATATCAAATAGAGGAGAAAAGTTGATATTTTTCAGTTACGTTTCCAAAACAAAAATACGAAGTTACAAATAACTGTACCAAAATAAGTCGAATACTTCCACGAGTTTTTAGGCACAGCGTAACAAACTCGATTCATTACATACCTGACTCGTATTCTTTCGTGTGAAGTCGTGATTTTTCGCTGTCAGGAATTTTGCCAAGATGGAAGACTGTTCCTTTGAACCCCTATATTACTTTCAGTTATACCTACTTGCGCGAATTCGCAACATACTGTTAACAAAATAAACACAACATTGCATCTAATGCTTAACTCGCATTAGAAGTATTCATGTCTAATGTCAAACCAAGACGGTATGGTATCTCGGTTAAAATTGCATTTCTCAGGTGTGCTGCAAGAGCTCAGTTACATCTGATTGGCTAAACATACACACGCTCCTAATTGTTGAGTAGTAATGCAACATATTCTGGTTGTAAAAATACACCATCGCGTTAGTATAAAGTTGGAGAAATGTTATTTTGGAAGTATATCGGAACCTATCGTTACTTTTTCCTGCAGCAAGTGTCAAAAGCGCGCATTCACTGCATAACGGAAATCGAATGTGCATCGCCATGTAGTTAAGATAACTCAGCTTTACTATACATCTCCACACCTGTTTTGATTCTAACTTGCCCTAGCGCCCCCCCCCCCAAAAAAAAATGGCAAAATAAATGAGAATGTGTGCTCATTGCTTTCTTGTATCAAAATATCTACATTTTGTAATAATGGCTTTTGAAATGTTGAGCCAAAATAACAAATGAGGAGATTCTCGCTTAGAAGTTCAGTCTGGAATATTAACCACTTACAGGAACAAATATGTCAAAAATAGCAAAATCTGCGTAATCGTTGTAAAAGTGACGAACCTTCAAACCCTGTGGTCGTAAAACAAAATTAAGAAAAAACCATATTGTATTTAACGAAAACTCGGACGAAGTGATATAGAAGTTTCAGAGTGTGAAGAGGGAATTTGCCTTTATCGCAGTGTGCACTATATTTAATACGTGTTTGGCGCAGTTTGTATAAACTCGGTGGCTCACTTCACATATCTCAGTTGAGAAGAACAGGTGAATGTCGCGCTACTTTCCGTTACAGTCGTTCATATTTGTTCCGTGCAAATGTATTATATATTTTTCCGTCGCTAGAAGCATAGATTTGAGGCTAGCATGACAAAGGATTTTCAGTTTGAACTTGTGTGCCTTTCTCTTTTCATTTTGCATTTTTTTGTTGGAAACCGCACTTATGAATGAATTAATATGTAAATACATTAAAGGAATCTTATTTCATTTACTAATGGATGTTTGAGGAGTAAGTAGATGTTCATCGCTGTGAAATATTTGCAGATATAAGCGTGAACAGTAAAATACTATTTGATCTTATAATTTTTCTTGCTATTATTTCACGTCTTAGTTTTTTCTTTCTTTTTGCGAAACGTTTAGGTCGTTTCTGGACCTATATATTTTAATTTTTATACCACGCGCCTTCCGCAATGGAATGCTTGGATTATTTACAAGCCTTAAAAGCTTTTGCTAACAAACAAACAAAATTTTTTTATTATTTATTTATTTATTTTGTTTAAAAATTTACCTTGATGCAGACGATTCGAACATACAGTTCTTGTGTTTGTTGTTGCCTTTTGTATTGGAACTGCATGTTGTGGAGTTGTCTGGTTTCGGGTCCAAAATTTTTTTCGAGGTTTCAAATTTGAACGAAGTGAATTGAAAAGCAGACATTGCAATACGTGGAGGTGAAGTGTTGCTTCGGAAAGGATATCGAGGTCTGGTGTTAGCACAATATGAGCAATCAGTTTAAGTATAAGCTTTAGTTTTTTCTGCAAATCAGATTTCTTTCACTGGCAATTTATTTCACCAGAATGTCTTATATGTTTGTATCCTGATTTTAAAGCAGAATTATGAGTTTTATATATGTAATTCAGAATCATGCACATTAATTAAAACAAAAGAGCACAAAGTCCATCCATTTGAATGTTTAAAGAGATGGAAGGCAATTCTAGAATATGACAAAATTTGTTGTACTAGTGGATTTATGTATGTTTTAACATTTTTATGAGTCGCCTAGCAAGGAATATGTTGTATATTTTTGGTTTTCTCTCCCCTAGTCCGCCAATATGTCAGTGGAGCTGGAGACATTATACCCTGTACGTGAGTTCTTCATCTGTTTGTTTTTAACATTAGGATCTGCCTTCCTTTTAGAATAGTGGTCTTCATCCTAAGGGGATTAAGGTGGCTCCCGGTGCTACACTTGCCTGCCTGCTTGCCTTCACACTATTTTTTTCTTTCTTTTCTTTCTGACAAAATTAGTTTAATTGGAGACCACTGCTCTATCTTCACACTAAAGTACTATTACTAAGCTGGTTTGAATTACTTGCAGCTTAAAAAACTACATAGCGGTTTCTTAGTGCACGCATTTCCATAAACAGTGGTTTGGTTTTCTTACTTTTAACATTCTTTTGTTTTTTCTGAGTTTTTAGTAGTAGTTGAGTCTAATTTATTCCAAGTACCTACACTAAAGAAATTGGTTTTGGGGTGAAGACTGGATGTTGCTTGGGTCGCGGCTTTTTCTCTGTTTGCTAGCTCGTATGTGTGTGCGTGTATCACTTGCTTCTCGCACCATGTAAATATAATAATGGTAGTTTTCTGCTCCGCCCTTCCCACGTGCCATGGCTGCGAATGAACACCAGGCCTCGATGAGCGCGTAACGTTTCTCGCGAAACTCGTCCGCTTTTCGTGCCATGAGTGGGGGATGCGGGGCTGTGAGGAAACCGACAACACATGTTGATAATATTGCTAATGTACCTACCTGCCTTACTGTTGTTTATCTTAGTGTTCCCTAACCCATTTTAGTCGTAGATCTGCTTGAGTAGTTGATAACTTCAACATTTGCTGACTGGAGTGTTGGTCCCGGTTTACCGCCTGGTGTTCATATTCGTGGCATGTGGCAGAGCTTGGGATGGCGTAACAACCTCCAGTCCGTGCGAGTGTGTGCTTGTGTGTGTGTGTCTGTGTGTGAACGCTAACCACTGCTTGAGCTAGCCGAGCACCACTAACATGTTTTTCAACTAACACTAGCCAAGCGGTCATTTCAAACTCAAATCTGGCACTTTTCTAAGCAAAAGTACCACATTTGGGGGAGAGGCCAGTCCAGGGCCGCTTCCATAATGCCCTGGCCGGTTCCTTGCAGGTCTGTCGAAGGGCGTCGGATTCATCCGATTTGATCAGCGCATCGAGGCAGAGAGAGCCATCCAGGAGTTGAATGGAACCATTCCGAAGGGCTCAACCGAGCCGATCACCGTCAAGTTTGCAAACAACCCTAGCAACAATAACAAGGCAATTCCTCCACTGGCAGCATATCTGGCACCTCAGGCTCGACGCTTCGGCGGACCCATTCACCACCCGACGGGGCGCTTCAGGTACATTCCACTGTCACCACTCTCCAGGTACTTGACTTTCCCAGTTGCAGTTCATTTACCACTAGCTTTTCTCCTTTTGGTTCTCGTTACTTTTTCCTTTCACGAGTTTTCCATTGTTTTTCCGATTTCTTTATGTTTCACATGTTTTTTTATTTCTGTTTTCATTGTGGAACTTTCTTCGTTTTCTTTTTGTAGACTTATGTGACTTGTGTGCTTCATATCTTTCAAGTGTCCCGTTTGCGTGGAAAGGTATGACCATCTAGAAGGGCTAGCTTAATAAAAAGTCCCATAGATAGCGATATTGAAAATAGAGCACACCGGAAAAAGTTCCCAATATCCCATAGAGAGGTTAATAATTTAGGTGTAAGTTGTGGAAGTTGATTCCACGTGAATTTACACTGGCCTGCCTTTCCACCAAGCAGCCCTTATGGACCGTGGCCCGAAGCGAGAGATTGGTAAGTAGAGTTGCGCAGCATGAGTAGGATGTTTAGGGACACCGAGCCTCAAGGTAAAAGAAAAAAAGGACCAAGGACCTCAGATCTCTGCTTCTTTAGTTTCCCAGCATGTTGTAGAGCCTGAGTTCCTGGAATGACCTCTCGGCACGGTTTGCGAGAACACCACCCTTCCTGCATCTGACTCTCTCCTATTTTCACCATTTTTGTTTTCTTTTCGAACTGGGGAATTAAGACTGTGGTGTACAGATTTTTTTTTTAACTTTTAAGAATAGAGTTAAACTTAGTGAATTTGGTGTTGAAATTGTCCAAGCATTTGTGAATCAGGTGAATGGGCCATGGAGGGCCAAAATAGTTTGCTGCTTGAGGTTAGCCATGTCTCTCATTCATAAATATCCAACATCATTAATATGATTGAAAGCTATATATTTTGCCTGTTTGTGAATTAAACTTTTAGTATGGCTGCTAAACTCTGCATTTTGTATTTTTTCTTACATTTTAGGCGATTTCAAATTTTCTACATAGTTTGATCTATTCAAATTTAACCCGATATCCATAGTTATGTTTCTAGCTTTTCTTGTTCTCAGATCAGGTCTAAGTGATTTCCTGTTTAATTTAGACTTATCTTCTCAGCTTCACAATTGATCGACTTGCTGTTTAATTTTCTTATGTTTGTTTCTGTATTTTGTTTTAGCACTGGCAAGACCATGCTAGCCATAAACAAAGGCTTACAGAGGTCAGTATTATCGAGTTTTATAATCATATTACAGTATTTCTTTGGTTTGATGTTTGTTTAGCAGTTTCTATGTGACTGGAGCATGTCAACCATGTTTGGTTTTTGTATGTTAAGTTTGTTTTCTCAATGACAAAAAAATCGTCGCACCGCCCCCTAGCCATATGGGTCGCCACAGCCAGTCAGTCGGACGAAATGAATGATATCTCTTTTTGGTCCAGGTGAATGAAGTACCGTACCGAGGTCATAGGCCCTCCCACTTTGATATTCCTCACATCCTACATCCCACAGAGCATGCAGTTGAACACTGTTTATGTTTAACTTTGTTGTGTTTACCTCTGTTTTCTCTCTGTATCCTTGGTTCGAGTTTAGCATGCCCGCTGCAGCACAATTGACACTTGACATGGAAGGTACCTAACGATCTTTGCTATTTCTATGATGTTGGTTACGTTGAGGGCCGCGACGGGGATGGTGGTGCTTCACCGTCGTCCCTGTGGTTCGCAAGCTCTGTGAGGAAACTAAATGTGATGTAATTTAACATGCGTGACTCATAATTCCTTTTCCCTTATCCTTGCATCCTGACCCTAGACGAAGGTAATGTTGATGTGTTCAGTGTGAACGGTTTGACGTTATAGGTACTCCCCTCTGGCTGGAGACCTGCTGGCCAACTCGATGCTACCTGGTAATGCAATGAATGGATCCGGATGGTGCATTTTCGTCTACAACCTGGCTCCCGAAACGGAAGAGAACGTCTTGTGGCAACTCTTCGGCCCATTCGGTGCTGTGCAGAGTGTGAAGGTCATTCGTGACCTGCAGACCAACAAGTGCAAAGGGTTTGGCTTTGTTACGATGACCAACTATGACGAAGCCGTCGTCGCAATTCAGTCTCTGAACGGCTACACCCTGGGCAACCGCGTTCTGCAGGTGTCCTTCAAAACCAACAAGAGTAAAGCTACATAAAATGTTGACGGAAGAAACTGTGTTGCGAACCGCCGCCGCCATATTGGCAGGCGCGGTGCATTTTTCTGTGACCATGCTAGTCAGATGCTGAGGGATTGGTTGGAGGCTGCATTCGTAGCCGATCTGCGACTGTAGTATTACAGTCATATTCGTATTATATTATATCCCTTGCAAACTCTCTCTCGCCGTAACGGAACGAATGCAGCCTTCACAAGGTTTATTCTGGTATTCGTACCATACGTACTTTGAATGTAATTTGAATCATTATACAGCCAAACATTGAGCTAGTCAAGACTAGTGCAAGTCGGGTGTTTCCTACTCAAATGGGAATCCTCAAAATCTTCAAAAAGAAAATTCAGATGAGTTTATTTTTGAAAACTAGTCATGAGATGATGACGCAATGTCGCAGCTATTGGGCAAGCAGTAGTAAGTGTTGGGGGACTTGCTAGAACCCCCCAAATATTGATCTCGTAATATCAGTGGAGTATGCGTAGCTATTTAGATATCTAAATTATTATTACTATTATTGTCATTATTGCTCTAATATTATTAGTACTATTATTATTAAGGTTATTATTACTAATATTATTACTGGTGTACTGCACTCAATAGCTACGACGACACAATTTTTTTTCTTCTCAAATTTAGGCCTATTCATAGGCTCATGTCAGAAAATATTTTTTGGTTTCGTTTAAATTTGATTTTGAAGGTTTGAATTTTTTAAACATTTGAGTACTTTTTTTTCTTTCTTTGTGTAGTTTTCATTTACTCGTTTGACAAAAGTATGTAATTAACCTTACATTATGAGTTATTATTTTAGTGCCGCTTAATGTGGCAGTATATGTAGTTTGTTTTCCATTGATTTGATGCACTTGCATGTGATTTTTGTTGCAGACAATGAATCTTCACTTAATTTTGGCATAAATGCAACGTTTATGGAGGTATTATATAGGTTGATATGATCGAATCATTAAACTTACTTTCAGTTGGACCACTTTTTGTTTTAGTTTTTCTTGGTTGGTTTTCCACAACCCGCTACTAACACTCACATTCAGTTGTAGCAATTCCTTCCTCCTTATCCTTGGTTTATTTCTGACAGAGATCTCAGGCGTTGGGGTTATCAAGGCTTTGGGGGAACCACACGTACTTGCACGTAACAATAATTCATAATGCTTAAATAAGTAAATAATATAAATAATGAAACTAAATCAGGTAACCTATCAAATATGCTGCCCAACTTGATATGTCAACTTCCACGAAAGAAATTTATTTTTGTAAGAACACTTATCAAATTTAACAAATGCATTCCTAGTGGGCAAAAGATTTTAAATGAAAGACATGAAGAAAAGTATGCAGAAATTTAAATATCTAACGAAGAAGAATTTGTTATCTCTTCGTCTTCTTAAATTTTCTATAGTATCAGATAGTTCCCTTTTCAATAGGAGTTTCTGAACGGGCCCAGGCATGCGGGGGTACTGACTTCCCACTTCCTGTCCACCGCCCGCAAGCCTAGCCGACAAGTGGTTAGGGCACTTGAGCGATATTTATTTTTTATTAAACTGTACGGAGTTGCACCACCACCATGTGCAGCTTGTTGGTGCTAACGCAAGCAATATACTTTAAAAAAAAATACACAAAAAAATAGACGAGAGCAAAGAGTCTAGCCACTTGAAGGTTAAATGGGCGCCCGTTTGCCGACCGCATTGGAAGGAATCAGGACTCTTGCAATACGTCACGAGTTTTTGAATACAAAATTTTGATGGACTTTATCTTTCATGGTCACAATTGTAAAGATTTAAAAAAGAAAAATGTATATATATTATACTTTGCCTGAGATTAGGAAAGAGATAGAGAAACCTTTTTGATAAAAAAAACTTTATCATGCTGTTGAGGATAAGAGTTTAACTACAAAAGAGTAGATTATTAATTGAAAGTTCAGGAAACTCGATGCACTTTTTCAGTGTTAACTTGCCCCTTGATGAATCAACGAAGAAAGATGTACATTTAGTGTTACTTGTGAACATTCCTTGATAAATTTCTCACGGTTTGGCCCTTTATATAGTTAACGCCAATATAATTGCTTATGTGAGATCTATTATAGTTGCAGCTAACTATGTTAAATTTTGGAAGAAACCAAGGGCCATGTTTCTAAATGGTAATCATAGACTTGGTTTTTTTGCCCCTTTAGAGACTGCAATGCCACCCTAGATTTTAAAGTGGAATATTTTGTATGATACTCAATCGATGGTGCATACAACTGTTAAATTCTGTACAGAGAGGAGATGCAGGATCGGATGATGGTAAAGAGGTTTCGAGTATATTTTGGGTTGTGGAGACTAGTTTTGAAAACTGCTTCTGCATTTATCAAGATTGTGATTGATACCTGTTTACAATTAACAGTATAAATAACTTTTGAAGCTTTATAGAAGTTCTTCTCACCTACTTAACGGATGCAATTTTGCCAAAGTGGTATTGACTAAATGTGGAAAAAAAAAACAAAAAAAAAATAATGAGTTTGTTAACTTTGGTATTTTCCTCATTCTTGATACATAGTGGTTTGCTTGATTATACATTTAAATACTCTTTCTTAAATATTAATTATCCTTTTTAACTAGAAGCAAGGCCAGTCAAATGCAGTCTACTGTATATGCGAGATTAGTTAATTCGGCAGTAGATTAACTGCCGGGATATCGTTGCACAAACCACGAAGTTGGTTTCCAAAAGGTCCGTTGGCGTTGCAGAGCAAGGGAAACCGACTTTTTACTGGCCTAATACAAAACAGAAATGATATATTATATAGATATATATATTATAAAGAAATTCCGACTGGACTGCACTTGAAGGTTCTTGCCGTTACTCTAGGACTTGTATTGAACTTTGTGTGGTGTAGGAATAGGTTGTAAAACTTAATTTTCGAGGGCCAGACTCATGCTGTATGGATGTATCCTCATTTTCCGGCACCGGACAGTTATTCTCGGTGCGGAACTGAAAACTTTTTGTGCATTCCATAAACTTTTCTAGAAGAGACAGGGGGTTTCCAAACCTCGAACATGTCATTGATGCAATAACTTATTGAAGTTCTTAAAAGTGTAGCTTTAGATCGAGTGACGAAATCATTAGATGCACTGACAACTTGGCCTGATATGAAGCCTTCTCCAAGGCAAGCAAGGCAAGGTTTATATCAGATCACGACATGATGCACCATTTTCCTATATTTTATTCCCTGCTCACTGAGGTAACAAAACCGCAACAGAAAAGTGTTAAAGATGCTATTTCGTGAGTGTTGTTACTTCGCTCGTGAGCGGCCATTCTGGTTACACGCCCTCCCACTCCCGTATCCTTCCTATCCCGTCCTCTTCCAGTTCTACCAGAAATAAATGAGTAATAAAATAAACAAGCAAGATCAAACCGGTAGTCTAGTCCTTTTTCTCCTTGCATACATACATATATAGTAAGTACTACGTACATAATAGTACCATGGTCTGTCAGGTAATGCTTTGAGCACAAGGAAACAAATGAGAGTTTGGTTACTGGTCCAGGATAAGAATGGGGTGCCATGCCGTGCCGCTGCTGCTGCCGTCGCCGCCGCCGCCGCTTCTATCTTGCAGTGCATGTCTTTATTGCTTCTGTCTAGTGTCACATTGCATTTAGGTGTATGTATTTGATGGGTTGTATTTATCCAATGAAATGATTCACTACTTAAATGATTTTTCATATAGTTGTAGGTTTATATGGGTAGTTCAGGAATCGTTCTGAGTGTCAGGTGCCATATTTCTAGTTTGAGTAACTTAGCCAGTGACGAAGAGATGAATTGTCAGCACTAGAGCTAGTACTTTTACCTTAGTTGTCTTTGTGTTTTGCTGTAATTTATTGTATAACTTATTATAACACTGGATAATGGGTTGGACTTTGGTTATATTTAAGTTCCAGGAAAAGGAATTAAAAAAAAGAGCTAAAGGAAGATGCAAGGAAATTTGTGTTAGAAAATCAATCGGGAAAAAAGGAATAAAAAAAAAAAAAGATGGAAAGATTGCTAACTAGAATGGCCAAATTCTATCCCATTTAATTTATTGTATTTATTGTTAAGTGTAAGAAACTAGTCAGTTTGAAAAACTTTTTGTTCTTAACAGTGCTTTTGTGATTACTTGAGTTTGAAGTCCAAGTCGTAATATTTAAGCTATGCCGGTATGCAGTCATTTCATCCCAAGGATCTCCTCAAGTCAGGCGTGGTATGATGATGGCTAGAACGAATGGCAATACTGTAACCGTTCGTTCGGCTGACGGCTTTCACACAACACACATTCGTACACACACACTGTTGTTATCGTTATCCTGACATGGTTTTGGTTGTATTGCAATATTTGTACTTTTCCATGTTGAAAACCCTATAAGATAATAAATTATTGGAACGTAGTGTCTGTTCATTTTCACGGCGTGTGGGGTGGGGAACCTGTTTATCTAGTAGCTTGAAAGTGCGCCTTGGTTGGCTGTTGCTTGTTGAAACTCTTGTAAAGGGGAGGCGGCACTAGTTGTTATAACAAAGAATGGCGGTCAAACCGTCGTTAACAAGATATCCTTGGTTTGAAATGTCGCGTACGGATCGTCAGGGAAATATTGATACATAGGCCTAGGCTATGTATATCAGTTTCTTATCTTACTTTCTCTCTGTCTCTCAACTCCTTACCTGAAAATACTGTCAAATTTACTCTACAATTTTTAGACTTTATTATACTGAATGTCATGGCAGTGGCATTTCTAGTCAACTTTCTGATTCTCTATTTTTCCATGTTTACATCAATTGTTACAACTTGTTCAATTTTGTAAGCAAGGAATATATTGCCTATACGTAATGATATTTTAATAAATTAGTGTTGGACTAAACATGTAGTGTTACTTGATATAAGTGCTGCTCTCCCCTAGCCGTAGGCGACGCACTTGGTAGCAGTAGATTTAACCCGTTCCTTTTCCTTGGGGCTTGACGGCTTCTGCTGGCCAGGCTGCACTAAACGTTCAAGGAAGTTTGCTTGCAAAGCAGCGAAATGTGGGTCCACGACTGCATTTACAGTTAAGAGTGCATATATTTTTATTAGTACGTAGGTCAGAATAGTACAGTATATTGTGCTAAAACAAAGGATATGTTCTCAATCATCTCTAAAATACCCTTTTGTGACTACTGGCGTGCAGCTGTTACGTTGGACTGTTAAAAATGTGTGATATTGCAACAGGAGTTGGGATTGGGCAAACCTAGAATAAACGTTACTATAAACGTGTGTCTGAAAATAAATAACTGTTGAGAGATGAACCATTTTACTTGTGTTGAGTACTTACGCTAGACAATGGACTTCATCCAACGGATGGATTGGCCAAAGAGGTCCAGTAGTATGGCCTTCCCATTTGTCGGACCTCAATCCATTGGATTTTTGACTGTGGGGACATTTAAGGGCATTGGTGTAAGCCAAACCCTTCGACCATGTGCATACGTTACCAATGTAGATCGAAAGAGTGCGTTCTTTGAGAAGACGGGTTGAAGCATATGTAAGAATGCATGGTAACCACATGGATCATCTTCTGTAGTAGTGTCGACATAACGTGCAGATGTTACCAAATCCTGTTTGGTGTTTATGGATGTTTACCTGACAGTTGTTCCGTTAGTAAAGTATTCCTTAGAATGCACTTGTTGGATGAAGTCCATTGTCTTGAGGTAAATATTCAACACAAGTAAAATGGCTAGTATTTCGGCAGGTACTTGTTTCCGGGCATATGTTTACAGGAACATTTATTCTAGACTTAACCAATCCCAATTGCTGTTGCAATATCAGACACTTTTTTGAACGCCTATTATTTGTCCTCCTACTTACCTCATTCGCCTGCTGAATACCTCCTCCACAAACAATGACAATTTGATGTAAGGACACTCGGTACTGAAAGGGCAAATTTCTGCAAGTACATACATATATACAATTTGTGATACATAAAGCGTAAAATTTATTTTCATGTTTCTATATAGGTACCCAAATCTCCTAGAAAGTAATCGTTTTATGATGAAAATAGTCTCGTATACAAACACTCAAGTGTGATGAAAAATTGGGAAGTTTAAACTTTTAAATTTTACATATTATTGCTCGGATAATAGTTCTTTACAAACAAGAATTAAATTCTGTGTAACTCAAAAGCATTTCCTGGTAAACAAACGTGTAACGAATTTATCCAAAATACAAAATATATATATATATATATATATATATATATATGTGTGTTTTAAATTGGCGGAGCTTAAGAAAATCAAGCTTTAGCACCTTATGCGTTATTTCCGTACACCTAAAGCCGTGCATTTGAACCATTGGGACCATTCAAAAGGTCGAGAACGCAAAAACACATTTGGATCCTGATTCTAAGAAATTTGAGACATTTTCCATAAAAATATTAAACTGATACTTCCTTAGAAAATTCGGTATCGAGTGCTCTTTAAAGGCTTCTTGTGCGAACATGTACACAAATGCCCCAGGATATTCATTAGGTATCAAAACCAGTGCAATGAATATGTTCCATCACTTTTACTCGTGGTGCAACATAATTTAGCCCAGATTTACCGAAAAGAACGCTCGCAACTCCGGAACAACCGTCTGCAGATAAGAGGTATGTTGGTAGCCCGGGTTATAATATTAAGCGCTAAATCGTGTAAAGTACTTCCCATATTCCCTGTGTAGAATTTCACTAGTTTTAGAACTACGTTTGAAAGTTCCACGCGAGTCACACTTTTGGGCTTGTGACTCTGGATTAACAAAACTGTATCGGTTTGTGCCGACTGTAGAGTGGGAATTAGGGAGAGGGTAATTTATTGTTATTCCACACTAGCCATGTGTAGGACAAGGTTGGAAAGGCGACCGACTGGTATAATCTAAAAATGGCCACTTAATAGCATATTAAGTTGAATGTTTACTTTGGAATTTCTTTCTTATGCGAGTGCTGGCATAAGATTGTGTTCAGGGATTGAAACTATGATATTTTTTAAAGAAAAATTAAATATTTACCAAAAGTTCTCCTTGCGATTCAGGTTTTATTATGATTATTATTGTTAATATTATTTTAGTTATATTGTATTTATTTTTCCTTAAGATTTAATATTTGGTCATAAGTGCCTGAAGAAAGTACTCTACAATCATACAAGAAACATGTTTGATAGTATGCTTTGTTTTTTATATATTTAATCTTTTACAAGTCATATATACATACTTGGACTTAAGCTGAATGGAACATGGCATGGGTGATAGAAAAAGCTGTTAAAAAGCAGACTGCAATTGAAAAAGACGTCTAAACGTTTAAAAATGAAACCTCACTTTCAATTTGGAAGGCGGAATGCTGCACCATGATAACAGCTACCTTAATTGTCAAATGACGATAAAACTAGCTATATGAAAAATTTTCCAGGGAATTACAGTAAATATTAGCTAGAAAGGCAAACTTCACTTTTTTTAACCATTTGTTATTCTTCACCTATCGGTTGCCTTAACATCTGGAGTCCCTGGTTTGCGCCCGTGTATTACAGAGCTGTCAATTCCAGAGGTTACGAGAGTAGGATACCGTTTCTGTACCCAAGTTATGACCATTGAGGTTTAGTTATTACTTAGGTATCAGATAGAAACCAAAATAGAAATGGTATTTAGGCGTTTTATTCGGAATATCAAAGTATATGCACTCTAGTATCTGGTATCTTGTTCATATTGTCTACATGGTCAGAACTAGGCGCATTTGAGCGAGTTAAATTGGCCATAGAAACGAAACCCTCTTTACAGTTATGTACAAAAACAGCAGATTGAGAATGACTGAGCTAAGTTTGGATGCAAAATGCTGAAATGATGCTTCCTTGAATGCGAGGTGCAGTGTGGTGGTGCGCAACGCTGGGCATGTTCTTTCCACAAATGTATCTATTCTTCTTCTAGTAACTGGAAGGGATGAAAGTAACATTTGGAACAGAAATGAAAATGCAGATAATGGAAGGACTATTTATAAGTTACTGATGACAGCGAAAGCAACTTTGAATAATAAAGGTTTTGCTTTCACGATGCATCATGTATAATATACCACCCTGCCAAATTAGTTCCTTTCCTTGCTCTCCTTTATTTCACACTCCAATAGGTTTGAGAAAGTAAAGTATTTCACAAATACGTTTGGTATGACATACCAGAACGTACTTCCTCGCCCAGCTCCTTTAGATGCTCACAAACCTTCCTTTGCCTTTCCATGTAAAGTATCGTAGGGGAAAGAAAATGTTGAAGACTTCGGCAGATCGACATAAGGAGCTTCATCTCTATAGCTGCTTTCATCGTACGAGCTTTCCAGTTGAAACTTCATGGAGCTGACAACTCTTCAAGCAACAAACCGCATCTCTGAGGAAGATTTGTGCAGACTTCACTACCACCTACCCGTTTTTCCTTTCATTCCCTAACGACACTATCACTTACATGAACAATGGTTCACACGGCCTGATGAACACAAGGGAAGTATCCAGATGGGCACTCAAAAATGAAAAATAATTGCATCGCACTTTTTTCAGACTACTTAATTTACGTACTTCGGAAAAGAAAACTCGTTTTTCATAAAGCAAGAAATGATATTGGCCTTAAAATCTCTTCTGTTCACGTTAATTTTCACCAGGGGAAAATTAAGTGTAGGAATTGCGGTTTACAATGAAGTAGTCTCAGCATATTAGTGTGAATTGCCTTCCACAATTCGATGCTATTTGTGGCTTACGGCTTTCTTTGAAAACTTTTTGGCAGCTAACAAAATTACCAGCTTAAATTTTGTATTACAAATAAGTTTTAAGTTATATTCACAGCTTTAAGACATGTAATGTTTTGCTAACCATACAAATAACGCTTTGTTTTCTTATATTTAAAGTACAGTAAATGTATAGCAAACGTTTTAATTTTCAAGTGCGCATCTGGATATTGACTTTGAGACATGCACAGCTGCACACTTTCTATGTTGATATAAAGACTGCTCATGAATGATTTAGACTGTTAATTGGGAACAGCACTTGGAATGGTACAGCCATGGAAAAATGATTGAGCGCATTAGGAGAGCAGAATGAAGTCCAACGTCGTGTTGCATGGCGGTTTACACAAGTCGATATCTCCAACATGTCGCCAGGCTATTGATTGTCTGTTCCATAGTTATCGTCTGTCGGACACACAATAGGCTGTCTC
Organism: Tenodera sinensis; assembly: GCA_030765045.1. Taxonomy (NCBI): domain Eukaryota; kingdom Metazoa; phylum Arthropoda; class Insecta; order Mantodea; family Mantidae; genus Tenodera; species Tenodera sinensis. The sequence continues at coordinate 95,982,411 of CM060962.1, read as the reverse complement.
TTGAATCGCCAATCGCATTTGTATTTGTTTCTGATAAAGAAAGGGGCAGTGTAGCAAACTGCCTACTTGTGTGTCCGTCAGAAGATAAGTCAGGCGACATGTTGGAAATATCGACTTTTGTAAACCGCGCTGCAACACGACGTGGGACTTTATTTTAGTCTCCTAATGCGCTGTCATTTTTTCCATGGCTGTACATACATTAAAGATCATTGCAAAAATAAACGCAGTTTTAACCTCAAAGAAAAAATGTCAAGTTATATTAAATAAGTTCACACTAAGAAACCGGATAGACCTCCATAGTTAATTACGTCAACACGCAATAAAGTCATAGTAGCCTTTGTGTTCACAATAGAGTTTCCATGCTTTCTACACCTGTACATTCCAACATATAGGAGTAGACGATGAATGAGACAAGGAGGGCTTATGGTCCATTTTAAAGTTAGACTGACATAAACCAGGGTTTAAAAGATAAATGGTTTGAAAAAAGAAATCCCGTACTATTGCTGTTCCTTTGTATGACACATCACTCCACGTGGATAGGAGAAAAATAAGTTATTTGAGTGGAATAATGCACTCCATAGGACGAATCATGAGTGTGTCCGCTTTAAATCTGTAAGCACGGCACTCAGTGGGTTGCAGTAGACCTTTGTGGTTTGCAATAATGTGCACTTTATCACTTGTTTCGACTAGAACAATAGCTATTGTTTTCTTATTCATGTTGGGTAAAGGCTCTTTCTGCTTAGCTGTTTTAGCTTTTAGACTCTCAAGTGTGATGTCAGTCTAATTTTAATGTGAACTGCAGCCTTTAATGCAATATCCTTGAGCAAGTTGTCTCAAGTCAAACACCTCTCCCTTCCTTTCAGGACATTACCAATAAGTTATAATCCAACAATACAGGTGGTTTCCTTCGTATCTTCCAGCTTAGCCCTGTGCTATCAATATTCACAGGTAAGGAAGGTGTGAACAGATGAGTTCAATGGGCTTCTTACCCATCAAACACACTTAATTGACCTTCAGATAATTCGAACACTTCATCTGATTTAACCCCCCTCCTCCCCATGGAGGGCTTACACCCCCTAGGACTTACAAGCCTGTGTCTAAGGTAAGACGCCTGTCGGAGAGCAGACGAACCCATGGACCGGACACAGTGAGGACCAGGAAGCGTGTGATCAGCCCAGCACCAGGTATGAGAGTGAGGAAGTGGATGATACGAAATGTAGGTGAAATACATGAATGGAAAGGTTATGATGGGTCAGTTGGTGGAATGAGTGACGGGGAACCAGCAGAAAACTCACCCGGACGCTTCTTGGTCCACGAATATCTGGGATCGAACCCGGGCCGCCTAGGTGAGAGGCGAACGGTGCAACGGTGCCACCTAGATTAGAACACATGTAAAAATAAACCACCTGCTAGTTGTACGCAATCAGGAAAGCAGTGATGCACACACTCCTAGGTGGCACGCGAAATGAAGCCAAATTGGTTCTTCTGTCAATTAAATATTGTGGCTAACAATAGTTGCTAAATAGGATGGATCATAGTGCAAGTGTTTGGAAAATTGGATATTTAACGACAGAGTTGACAAATTCTGAAGTGGTTCATTGGCGCTATAAATAATGAAGTACGGAGAGTCCGAGACACAATTTAACCGCGCAAGCCTGTGTGAGGAAGCCGGCAAGCGTGAGGTACACAACACAGTTGTATTTGCCGTAATTTTCTTTCAAAACTGTGTGGACTCGTATGTCAGTGCTTAGCGCATGTTAAGGCGTTAGCAATAGAACACATTTGTACGTGCTCCATGTTACGGGTCGTTGCTTTGTTCAGTTTGGGGTATTAGAAGGCGTATTCTCCTCTGTACTTCTTTCGAATTACCTTTAAATTGCATGTGCTAGGTCTGTATTAAATTATTTACATAACTGAAATGACGGCTAAAAATGTACTCTACAATAATGAATATGTATGTACGATACTTGTGTCAAAAGATTCATACCGACCAGTGTGCAAGCAGTTTATAGACAAATTATTCCCCGGTATTCAACATCCAATTAGAGGCACAGTTAGAAAGTTTGTAAATAGATTTAAAGAAACACGTTCGCTGAACTCAAAAATTAGTAGGCCTAAACGCATTCTACCAAAAGAAAAGCTGGATGAAATTGACGCATCACTTGAATGTATTCCTAATAAATCTTTACATCGTGTACCACAAGAACTACACGCGTCTCATAAAGTTCAGTCTATGTGGCTACTAAGCTTTTAAAATTGAAACCTTATCGAGCTACTAGTGGAAGAATTAGGGCCGCGTGACAACCAAATAGGAGGAATAGGAGAGGAGGGGGTTCGGCACTGAAACCAGGCTTGTGGTACAGAAAACCAATTTAGTTAAATGCTAGGGTATCATGATTGTTTAACGAGGTGTCCGTAGCTTTCCCTCTCTTTACCTCTCTCCAATGATAGCACTTCGTGCTACTGGCTGGAGATGGTTATAATTAGACTTCGAAACTTCATACAACTATCGGAAATTAGGCGGTCAAAAGTTACCTTCCACACGGGCACGGTGTGACCCCAGAACAGTAACAAACAAAGCACAGTGCATAGTGCGTCGAATATGTTCACTAGTACCACACAGTAAAAATGCCTGCAGCAAATATTCACGTATTGCTGAACTTGTACAAGAATTTGGGAGTGAATATTTTACTGTAAATGGCGACAGCATTGAATGTAAGTTATACTACAACGTTCGTGTATCGGCTGTACCTGGTCTCCTCTGTGTTGTGATCAGTGACAGACTGAATCCCTCCCACTTGCTATAGTCCAAACTCCGCAACTTTTCCTGTTCTATATGAAGATTCGTTCCTTGGTCATAACTAGACATGGGAGAAAATCCCACATGGACGTTGCGTTGACTACACATGGACTGTAGAGTGCGGGGGATGTTGTGATTGGCATGTAAACAAAAGAGGTAGGAAGGTCACTGTCAATAACGCACCGTACCCTTCACGCCACAGTTCAACTTTGTCATTGGAAGAGACTGCACACCCTCGCATACGACCTTTCGCCCCTGTGACGTAAAAGTTCCATAGTTCAGTTATGCTTACGCAGAGATCAGTACCACTTTGAGAGTTTCCCCCATGTCTGGTTATAACTATACCTCGGACTTTTAATTCCAAAAAAATCTTAAGTTAGGTACTTAAAATAGGTTCTATCACAAGTCAAAATAGGTTCTAAAATTACAAAAATAGGTAAACAAAAATACATTTTATCTCCCATTTCAAATTAACTGAAACATTTCACAATGCCCTTATTTTACATGTCCATAGTTAGTCACAGTAAACAACTAACACCTTTTCTAAGATTTCCATTGTGAAGCTGCATACCTTGTCGGATAACACCATCTTATAAGCGTTCTACATCAACTGATATCACTGGAGTATGTTGAAATACTGATATTAGACGCAAAGGAACAGTACATTAATCTTCAGGTGTTTTGTCAGACAAGATGTCACAGCTGTGTGGAGAGCTGTCACAAGTTGATTTTTTCTATCAGCTCTTCCCTCAATCCCAGCTACGTGTAAACCGATTTGCCTGAACACTCCAGAGGGGTGGGGTGTTGTAGGTTTAAGGGCGCTCAACTTCGTGGTCATCAGCGCCCTTAAAAAAGCAGTTCATGGCAACAGACATATAAATATCAATAACAAATAAAATTACTACTAAAAAAAGAAAATATATAAATATACAAAACAGTAGCAAAGGCCAAAATTGAAACAAAGCTATAAATATGTCAAGAGCATAAAAGATTAGGCATAAAAAGCTTCAAATCCTCAAACATGTTGCACTCCCCTAAAAGCCTAAAAACTCTTTCGACCGCTGTTTTGTCGCACGCCAAGACCTCTGCAAGTTTGGCAGACAGCTGCAGAGAGTCTAGAAGGTGCGCTAAAGAGGAACACTCTAGCAGCACGTGATAGACTGACAAAAGTTTGTCGCTTAGTGGACAAAGAAGAGCAGGGTCCCTTTTAAATATGTAACCATGCGAAAAATTGCAGTGGCCTATTCGCAATCGAGCCAACCTGAATTCCTCGCGACGAGATATGCGAGAAGAGGTTACCCAGTTTATCGGAAGTGCTTTTAACTCTCTCAGATTGCAAGCCTAACCTAAAGTCTTCCGAAGTAACACGTGAGATGGTAATACGGGGTTCTGTAGTTGCCGTCTTTGCTGCCAAATCCGCTATTTCATTCTCCGGGACGGAGGCAAATATAGGTTGCAAATTGTGAACTGGATGTTTGGCTGTGGAATCGTTACGATAATTAATTGTATATCAGAGCGTACGGGTACTGATTCCATATATAGATCATCTCTGACAAGTATCATAGCGCCGCCATGTGCCGGGACACCCTCTTCTGGTGTAACATCACACAGTGCTGGGGTGTATCGTCTGAGATGGAAAGCGTCTTGTGGACGCAGCCTAGTCTCTTGCAAATATGCGACCAAAGGTTTGTTCTAATTGAGCAAAAGCTCAAGTTCTGGTCGTTGTGTTCTAATACCACGTATGTTCCATTGTAGGATAGCCATATTAATATGTGTACGGGACAGGTATTCCAGGGTAAGTTTGCATTACTTTGAAGTAGGCGGTTGGCGGATTAATTTAGCCCTTTTCTTGTGTCTTGGGCTCATATTTTTGTCCGAGGCCTTTTCTCGTCTCTTTTTCACCGGGGCTCTCCCAGTGTGGGTTAGCCTGGAAGCTCATCAAATCCACCACTTAAACTCTCACCCTTTATAGGCATGTCTTGGCAGTAGCCAATAAGGTACAGCACCAATCATGATCAGAGGTCTGCATGACAAACTGAATCCACTCACTCTCTCCTCTGTCTCTTTTAGCCAATACACTATACATTATAATTTGTACTGCACTACATGGAAAGATAATAAATTGTGATGTTCAGGCACATAAGTTTTAATTTGAAATGTACTATCAATAATAATAATAATAATAATAATAATAATAATAATAATAATAATAATAATAATAATAATAATAATAAAAAAATTAGACAAACATGTGATGTTACCTATAAAATACATGTTATTAGGACATAGATTGCTTTCATCCTCTTCTTTAGGATCAGTTTCTGAATCTAAATATCTCATTTTCAGTTTATCTTCAGAAATGGAATCATATGATTTGTCAAATAAATTGTCGTATACGGATAAGACATCATCTGCATCACAAGCTATAGGAGTTTTCGCGTTATGAAGGCACAATGACTCTTATGGAGAATCAGCGTGGCGTTGCCACGTATGTTGCGCCGCAGCGATTACCGTGGTTTTGCTAGTTGATTCCTGAATCACTGTTCAAATCTATCGCTGTCCATTTCATCGTGATAATCAGCAGAACCTTTTTTCGTCAAGAAAACAAGTTTTGCATCCCGTACAAATCGTACTATCCGCATTCAATATTACAAATCGTGGTCCGCGAGCAGTAGGTGATTTAAGACCAGTGGATAATCCGGCCAAAAGCACTTCCTATCCTTCCAAACTTTTGATACAGTGTGCCCTACATTTACCCAACTTTCATCAAGGTACACGATTTTCCTTACCTCTTTGCTGAATTGTTTTATTTTCCGTAAACAGGAATGTCGCCGCACTATAATTTGTCTCAACCATAAACGATTTATTTCCTCTCTTTTCTAAATGAAATCCCGTTTCCTCCCTAAGCTTTAAAAGGTTGAATATTTAAAATTTGGCAAGTCCTCATCCTCACTGACTTTTTTCAACACGGTCAGGGGGAGTCCTTTGAAATAGAAATTCAGGAAATTTGTGCCATATTTGCGTTCAAAATGATCATATTTTATCTTCTGCTGGTTTTGCATGTATGCCGCGGTGTTGTGATGGGACCCTCTTTACATTCTTTTCTTAATATAAAAAATGTAGGCCTACTTACACCAGTCGCCTTACGAAGCTCACTAACAATAAACGAGTCACTGTATCCGGGGTTCTTTTTCTTTCAATAATCATACACTCTAAGAATTGTTTTCCGGTCGCCACTTTTAATAACTTTGCTTTTTTTTTTCTGCGATCCATTCCGCACTGATAACTGCAATGCACACAATTACCAAAGAGCTTGTAAAACTCGCTCACGCCCCAGATTCCCAAAACCTATTGAAAACCTGCGCTGAAGTACAATGCCTTATCGGCCCTTCAACTGTCATACCACATCTGGTTTTCATCATCTCCAAGACACGAGGACCGGCTTTCGTCCGTCGCGCCGCAAACATTTGCCTTTAAATGGTGATTCATGGATACTTCGGCACTGGAGACGTTCTATATGTGTATAAAAAATAATTTCGTTATTTCCTTGACAACTTTGTCGCTGGAAGTTTTTACGTGGACTTACAGAACGAGAATTAGCCAGCGACGACATTTTCCACTGTATAAACGAAGAATCTTAACACTTTGTTTTAAACTTTATTTTTTTAGAAAAATATGTTTAGACATATTGATATAATCTAAATACCAACGTGGCTTATAAAAGCAGGCGAATAATCCAGATTTTTTTTCATTGCGATTATTTCGGTTTAAAACCATCGTTTAACGTTCGGAGCGAGAAGGATGTTAAAAAATATCCTTTCAACAAAAATTTAGCTTTTATTATTTTAAAAAATGTACAATTATATAAAAGGTTTATTGTGCATACCATAGTATTCTTCGACACGTTTCACACCGAAATGCATGTTCATACTTTATCTTAGTCACATTTGAAAACACGCACATTTGGCAACAGCGCACGTGAATCTTCCATAAGAATAGCATGGTCCATAAGAGCCCATTGTGGCTTCATGACGTGAAAATTCCTTTACATGAGCACTTCTTCCAAATTCTTGGAATTTTGTAAATCATATCTTTTACTCCTGTTTGCCAGAAGTAGTAACGTTTGCTTGCAGTATTGCACAATTACCGAGGAAAAACATGTCAGTAGCATGTTATGAGAGAGTTGCAGAGTTGGTTTGTCCCCTGCGACACATAACTGCCGATTGGTCATTCTTGGAGCTAAAGAAATAAACAGATCAGGTTGTCGTTCCACCAAAGACTCGAGTAAGGTGTAATATCTGTCCTAGTCAGGCGATTGTATAGGTGCGTTCGTTCGAAAACTAGAACGTTTAAATAAACGTAGGGGTCTCCCAGGCCCTTAGCAACCACTGGAGGATTAATCCGCACGGTTCGCGGAAGTGGGAAACATAACCTGACACCACAATGGTCTCATAAATACAAAAGTGAACTCGATCATAAACATAAGTGCTGAGGCTTTCACGGCCGGCGTTGTCAACTATGTTAAGTAGATTTTGTGGGCCGTGGTCGAGTTGGATTGCCTTCCTCCGACGTTTCGCTGAAAACTGCGTCCAGGATCTTCAGGGTGATCCAATTAGTGAACTCCGAGTCCAAATATTAGAGAGCTCTCGCAGTTTTCAGCGAAACGTCGGAGGAAGGCAATCCAACTCGACCACGGCCCACAAGCCCGGAAAATCTACTTAACATAGTCGATCATAAACCTTTGCACAATTGTCACGTCTAAAAATACTTTTGTACTCTGTACTGGTTAAAGCAGTAAACCTTCAAACCTTCCGAACAAGTGTCTACGCTGTGAATCCATATTATTAGCGGCAAGCTTTGGTTTCCTAACAGTGGTCTGACAGTGCCCTATGTTGACCAGGTATCGAATGTCAGTACTTGGCCAGTCCTGTGAGAGAGATTGCGGTAACTTGTATAGGTTGCGCGTTCGTTCTTGACGAATGACCTTGAGCAGAAATCCAATGAGTGAGCCTACCCTTAATAAACAGGTCAGCAAATGTTTATGCTACGATAACAGACACCTCTGTTTTCCTCTGTCACGTGTGTGTATACAGTCGACTGCAGAAGTTTTGTGCGGTACGGATGTATGCATACAACGAAAATAACAGCAATTCAGACAAGGAAGACGAGGGAGAAATGTCGGGAATAGAAGAAATGCAATAAAGTTAAGTGGAAACAGTTATAGAGGTATAGTGCATAATACGTGTGGCTGATATTACTGGAAGTGTGATAAATTTATTTGTAGTGTTGTACTGGTTCAGCTCAGAAGCATGCGCGTCATCTCACTGCAGACTGTACCTCCGCTCTCTTTCAATGCTAACGTTCCCGCAAAAGCTGAGTAGTGACTCGCATTCAACCTTACATATAAAATTTTCATTCGTCAAGAAGTAACGCGCGACCTATACACGTGCAGTAATTAAAATTTACCTATAATATTCATATGGTATAATAGATAACAGAAATTCTTAACAGTCAGATAAAAAATAAAAATATGTATGAAGAGGTTGTCGAGTTACACGGAGTTTCTAGTTATCGGGATTCTACTGTATTGGGAAATTCAAACAATAATAAAGAATATCTATGAAATGGTTCACTCAAACTAAATACGAAATATTTTATATAAGTTGTGTGTTTTAACGAGATCCAATTTTTATTTAGTTTTTGTCTTTCTCTTGCTGTTTATAATTTACATAAGTCATACAGAATGAAGAGGTCTTCTGAGGACATTCACACATAATTTAAAGTGATGACTTAGAAAATGCCATGGAATCGCCTGTTTGTGTCCATCACTGTATGCTGACCTTCTGGCCGTGTTTCTGCACGTTACAGGCATTGAAAGAGGAGGTGGGGTTGTAGCGGGTGATTACGTAAGCGTCCCCAAGGAGACAAGGCTGGTCATCGCTGGATTACATTATATCGTATTTTTACTTTCTCTACTGGGAAGTAGAGGAAGTATTGTATTCCACCCAAAAATTCGATGTCGAAATTTCACCGGAAATATGTTTTGCGACCCACTGAAACCAAAAAAAAAAGCATTTTTTTAGAAAAAGGTCCGTGTGTGTGTGTGTGTCTGTCGACAGCATATCTCAAAAACGAAAAGTCGGTTAAAAACCAAAGTTGGCATTTAAGTTTAATGTGTTTAAATGAGGCGACACGGAGGTTTTGAAGAAAATAGCCCCACCCTAAACTACTGTTGACATGGAAAATTTTTCGAAAATTTTCATTTTCTTGAAAATGACTAACGATTTTGATTAAAATGCCATATGTGTAAGATATTTGTATGATAAAGGAAATGTATATTTTGAATTTTCTGGCTATAGCCTATGTAGTCCTCTGGATGACTTTTGAATAACACGTAAACCGTAAGAGATAGACCAAATATTAATTTACAAAAAAAAAAATTAGATCTTGCTAAAACACACAATTTATGCCCAAATAAATTTTTTTTGTGGAGTGAACCTTTTCGGAGATATTCCTTGTTATTTCTGTCAGTTTCGTGAAATGGAGCATCGTTGTTCATTTTTTTATATGTTGAGCGTGCAAAGAGAACGGGATCTCAAAGCTTTAACAGATTTGACTATCGCTCAAAGCCTACTGGAAATAAGTAATAGCTAATTTGTTCATATGTTTATCTCAAGTAACACGAAGAAGATAGGTTTGCAAGAATGGTTAGTACAAGAGTAGAGAAAGTCATGTGAGTGCAACACATCAGATTTTTAAAATAGTCACACTTTCAGCAAAATTGGTTTTCACAACTCTATATCCATGTGCTATACTACAGTGCATGTTAATTATATTAATTATGAGAATTGACCACCTTTATCAACCTGGATTGGAGGAGTGGAAGACTCGAGTAGCGTCTGTAGGCGCATATTAGCTTCATGTTTAGGTCCTACCAGCGTGCCTCGATGCACAAAAGCTTCATTATAAATCCACATGCAGTAACCTTGTGGTTTAGCGAGGTACAAAATGCTGCTTCATTACACAACTAGACGTATTAGCGAGGCTCGAAATGAAAATTTTCATGTAATGAAACGCTCGCAATTTCAATTCGCAAAACGTTAAAAATTCTGGGGTCGCTGATGACTGATTACCAAATGAAATACTAGGAAGTCGTAAAGTTAATTATATCCGTATACACACTGAAACAGTAAAGTAACTGCAGACAGGGGTATGTTTTTAATTTTTCCTGATATGATATTCACGTAAAAATTTCAAATGGGAATCCAGGCATTCGCTGATGTCGCTACACAAGGCTTCTCCATGTTACAAAATGCTCACCCGTGTCCAACTTTTGACGCGAAAGAGCATGGTTAAAGACCAGGTTTCAGTCTACAGATAAAACAAAAGAAACACCTTTGTTAATAAGTACTGTGATTATTAGACACCTGTCAATCTCAAGGATACAAAAAGCGGTAAATGGAAGTTTTACACAAAAATCTCCGAAACTACCAATGCTTTTTTCCTCAAAGACTAATTTTTAAATAACTTTCACGCTCGTAATTCGCTTTCAGAATCGATTTAAAATACACATTATGCCCGGAAAAATTAGTTCACTAGAGGCAGTAAGTTTAACATCATATTTTATTATTGCATAGCAAATATTCAGCAGAATATAAAAGTCCTTCCATAAGCAGAGAAGTGGGAGTAGAAGTTGAAGAGCCGTGGAGGTGGGACTTCGGCCTCTGAAGCCCCTAAAAGGTGCCCGCAAGAGGGAAGGGCGTGGCGAGAGGAGACAGAGGGCGATCAGATCATAAGTGTGAAGTTGCAGCAGAGGGTAAGGTCCCTACATTTTCTCAAGTTGAAACTCTACTACACTAGCCAGTACACATGTTCCCCACCGGTTCGCGCAGAGGCCCCTTTGTGCCTCATAGGCCTCAGTGGGGACTCGAGCTGGAGCCCAATTCCTGTGTCAGGAGACGGAGTTACTCAGAGCATTTCTTCCACACCAAACTCTGAATCAGAGAGAGTAGCCAGGACTGGTGATCAGCCAGAAGACTGGTATGAGAGTGAGGTTGAAACGGATAAAACGAAAGATGTTGATGGAATGAATGACGGGGAAAACCGGAGAATCTCCAGAAAACCCACCCAGATGCCGTTTTATCCATCACAATCCCACATATGGTCCCCTAGGATTGAACCCGAGCCAGCTTGGTGAGAGGCGAGCGGTCTTACTACTCGCCCAAGGTGCTGCCAGTGTACATATGAACAAAATGAAAAATTGAATAGTTGTATATGTAAACACTAATAAAAATCTAAAATTAAATGCACAGTTTACAAATGAAAGATAACGTCCGCATCTGTCTCAAACCGAACGGAAAGCACCAAACATTTAATAAACTGAACACGATTCACTGCGGCACGTTTTCAGCTTTATTTTTTACAGATGACAGCATAAAAGATATTTAAGCAAAGGAATAAAATGGCTTCCTGACCAGAGCATATTAATATACAGTTCCTTTTATGAAGAAGGGCGGGGGAATTATTGCTAAACGGGCGCCTTATTAAGGGATTAACTACGTTTTGGGGTACGGCTAATTTCCCAGATAATTGGCACTATTGTGTGTATATATTGGGTGTTCATTTTTAATGGTTTCTTTGATGGTTGTGCATGATGTCACCACTGCTCAGCGAGCCTTTAATCTCAACAAGTTGAAGAAAATGAGTATCCAGGTCTGTGCTTTACGTTCACGAAGCTCTCCATTGAACGCCCAAGAATGGTTTCTTCCGGCGGTGTATTGGAAGACTTTACGGCCGTAAAATTGAGAAGTAAAAGACACGCCGATATATTATCGCAGCGGCTTGGTGCTCGATAAAGTTTTAAAAAGGCAGTGGATAGCTCATAGGGGAAAAAATCACAACAAAAAAGCTGTCTGAATAAAACGCATAATAAAACACTTAACAATACTGAATATTCGCACCATATGTTTGTATACCATAGTAACGGGTGATCCAAAAGACTCCGAACTGGCTGCGCTGTGTTTTACCTGTACACGTCCTCGGCGCTCGTCGCCGATTGCCACTGCTATAGATGAAACCTGTATGCGCTGTTGCAGAGTTTTGTTGAAAAAAGGCAAAATCTTGCTCACTGTCGGTTAATTCTCTAAAAAGGGGGGGGGGGGGGGGCCTTCAAAATTATATTCACGTATGTACGGGCGTCAACTGTTCACTCGAACGTATATTATTATATAACTTTAATCGTTTCATTTTTGTTTGTCGTTAATAAAAACAACTTAAGGATCTTACCATCCACACTGAACACTGTGATACTCATATTTGTTCTAGACAATGTTATTCTTTTAAAAAGGGGGGGGGGGGCCTTCAAAATTATATTCACGTATGTACGGGCGTCAACTGTTCACTCGAACGTATATTATTATATAACTTTAATCGTTTCATTTTTGTTTGTCGTTAATAAAAACAACTTAAGGATCTTACCATCCACACTGAACACTGTGATACTCATATTTGTTCTAGACAATGTTATTCTTTTTCTGTATAAACGAACATCCAGAAACAAAAGCAAAGTACTTAAACTTTTGTTAATAATGCTACGCTTTCCACCTTCCAAGAAAATTTGTTGCCATCTTAATGAGAGAATGTAGCTTAATATAACAGGAATAGAGCGGAAGCTGGACGATCCAGAAATGGCCGAAGTCGTTGCGTGGTGCGCGGGGATTGAAAGTACTGAGTGTCCGTGGTTCAAACCTCACCTCCTGCCCACTTATTTTCTGAATGGAAAATTAACCAGCGACTTTAGTTTTCCAGAGCTTTTTATCAGGAATGCAAAAGCAGAATAAAGGCACACGTCTAGAAATTGAGTGAATGGGCACATGGCAACATTGTGATTGACAGTTGAAGTAGGCGTATTACCTGTTGTCTACAGCGTTTGTAATCGATATCTTCTAAAGCTTTCAGTTCTAAAATTCCAATCGTATTTCATCAATATGTTAAGGGACACTGGGAGTGAAATTTTGGTCAAAATTGTCAAAAAGTTGAAACTTTTTTTACCTTAAAATGGTTCTGGAACACCTGTGCATTTGGATCAGCTAACATTTTTCATATCCCCCACTCCATGTGGTCATTACGGCCCTTTCATATAGTGCTCTTCCCTTAACGTACACAGCATGGTCCTATATAAAGGCCTGCTTTTCTCAAATCTACATTTCTGCACATTCTAAAAGAAGGTCGCGCCTGAGTTTTACTTCAAATCAATGAAAATTTCCAAAAGTATTCATAAATAGCAGCTAAACAAAACTATTATTCAATATTGATGTTATCATTAACGTGAATTGCAAAAACATTTTTTGTATGAAAAAAAAAATCAATAATTTTTAAGATTAAATTTTCTTTGTTATTAAAAAATATGTACAGCATAATCAGCAAACGTATTTGAAATATCTCTTCATACAATTGTTACCCATGTTTTAGAGTACCAGTTCTGCCAATATAAATGAATTTTGAAAAGTGAATAGACGCGACCTACATTTTGAAAATGTGCCTATTAAATTCATTAAATAATTTATATATCATAAACGAATTATCCAATTTTAATGAAATTTGGTGCACATCCTATTCTCATATAAATACAAACACAGTAAAAATTTCAGAAAGGTCTATCAAGAAATGTGGAACTTTCAAATTTCACTCCCAGTGTCCCTTAATATTGTACAATATTGTACCATACATATGGTAATATATTTGGCTCAGGTTATATAAATAACGATGTTCCTGTTAAAACAGAAAGGAAGGGGAGAAAAAATTTTGGGGTGGGCGGGATTCGATCCTCGTTCACGGGACCACTTTGGGTGTGCGTTAAAGTGTTTTAACGCTCTCGGCTAACACTGAGCACAGAAATTGAGTGTGGGTTATTAATCTTACTATGGCAAGCAAAGAACTCGACACTGAAATCGTTTTTAACTTCTGATCCACTATTTAATCAGAACCCATCCATCTAAAACTCCATGCTCCCCAGCGTCCAAACTGCATTTCCGGACAGGGGCTCCTGTTCGAAAACCTATCAGTTTGCCATCCCGCACAACATACCGAGCGTTGTTGCTGTTTTTTGGTACACTCTGCATATTCAACTTCCCTTTCATACATTAGTGATTTGCATTTAAAATTTAGGCAATAAAAACAGAATGCCTAGAAATGGTCAGATATTTTAAAGAAAATAGCTAACATTGACTCAATCATTACATAAAATGGCTTTTATGGCAAACATGTGGTTGTCTCTTCAAAAATGCTAGCTTTAGCCATGTGATGTAATCCTACTTATCATCAGAGGATGACTTTTGGAACTGGTTATACAAACAAGCCAATATCACGTTAGTGCAACGTTGAAGTTCTGTTGTTTTCGAACTGTAAAGCTGAACCTATAGTTTCGTAATTTTTTTCCACTTCTCATGTTTAAGCCCAAGCTGAGCCCTTCTCAGTAAAGGGGTATGGTATACACTAACCGTTTATAACAATGATACTAATGGTGACAACCTTATTTACTAGCGATTGTCAAGTAAAGTTCGAGGTAAATAACTGTAAATAACTTGCGTTACTTTATGCAGAACTAGAGTGCAAATTTCTGGCAATCTGTATATTGGAATATTGAATCTGTGACAACGTAAGTGCAATCCAGGAGAACGTATTGGCTGGGATTATTGATTTCACGATTGTTAGCTGTGCGCTCTACTTGCATTTTCACGGTTCATTGTGATTACAGGACATGATTCCTAAAGTCACCCATTAACCTATCATAAAATGAATCGCTGGGATATTAATGTTCAACTGTACACACGACACGGTGTCGTTTGTGAAGTATTATCATCTGTGCGTGAGCATCTCAAACTGCAAGCTTTACAAATAATAAACATGTCATTCAAGATTAAGTCTTTAACATGGATAGAGGGATGGCGACCTTTCGATCTTCAAAGTGTGATAACAGAAAAGCGTAATCCATTAATGTTAAGCTCGTTTTCATGATGCCTGCAGAAGAGGCTGTTTTTCGTCGTATAAAATACTATTTTTCGGTCACAAAGCTACCACGTAATGTCCAAAGAAGTAGACATATGTCAAAATATTCCATGGCATGCCATAATACATTTGAACCTAGAGAGAGGTACAGTGGGAAACGCACCGACGGGAAAGCCGAGGTCGTTAAGACACGGATTCGTGAACCTCCGTTTAAATCCCGCCAGGACTGCCTTCCCTGACGGAGGGTTCTTCGTAGTTTCCCTCAGTCCTCATAATAGGCAAATATCGGGCAAGTACTCTAAACTTGTGCCTAGAAAGCTTCCTTCTAAATGTCCTGTCCCATTTATAATTTTATTTTCGTGTGTCACCAATGTCCACCGCCGGTGGTGACACTTGCAGTAAGAACGGGTGTTTAATGCAACTAAATAAGAGTAAGAAACAGAATAGTGTGTGGTACCTATACAAGCGGAATCTGATGAGCGCACATCAGCGCTATTCACTTACAATAATACTTATTTTAAGCAACCCTTGTTCTATTAGCAGTTAGTTGTCACTTTCAAATTGGCATGCATGTCATAACCATTGCTAAGAAATGATGTCATTCCCGCCTTCTGTACCCAATTTAATACATTACTTGTAAGTAAAAGCTAAAATCCTCAGCCGCCCTGACATGACAAGCATGCAAACATTCAAATACCAGAAATGCCCAATTAAAAGACTTCATTAAGAAAGAAACCGTAGTGGTTCATTTTTATTCATATAAAACAAAACACCTCCCTGTTTTATCTACTACGTAAGCCATAGTTAAATAAGTTATTTTTATCCGTAAGTATGAAATGCCCAAAAATACACTTCTGAAAATGTTATCGACATATTGCTACTATACTGCTACGAGGGCGAATCGAAAAGGAACTTGCACTTTCAAGTTAATGGCCATTTATTAAACCACATACACATCACAGCTATGGCAACATACAATGTGAGTTCTCTTTCCCACATAGTCCCCAAGAGACTGCAAACATTTATCGGATCGGACAACCAACTTTTCGATTCCGGATGTGTGGAGATCACCTCCATTGCTGTGTAATCACCTGCTGGATACAGCTGCTTTCACCTCCTCATCGTTTCGGAATTGTCGTCCATTAAGATCCCTTTTCACCTTACTAAACACATAGTAATCGCGTGACGCTAAGTCTGAACTGTATGGGGGATGCTGTCTTACCTCCCACTTGAATCGCTGTTGCAGTTCCGACGTTTGGTGGGCTGTGTGAGGTGTTGCGGTGAAAAATAAAGAGCAGTGATTTCACAATGAATGTCCATGTAACTGAGCTGTCTAACCCACAGAAATCTGATTGTTGCACGCACCTCCAATTTGGAGTGAATATCCATTTGGCATGCCGTTGAGCCAGGCCTTCTTTGCTCACACAACACGACGGGATATCACACCTCCATACCTATCGGATGTGTCAGCAGTTACTGTAGCTTGCTACATATTGACCACCGTCACGACGCACAGTCTGCTCTTGTGGCGAGCAAGTGCAACCTACTTTTTGATTCACCCTCGTGGCGGGGCGCCACCACCGCCGCCGCCGCCACCACCACCACCACCATCATCACCACCACCGCCGCCGCCGCCACCACCACCGCCGCCGCCACCACCACCACCACCGCCGCCGCCGCCACCACCACCACCGCCTCCGCCACCACCACCACCACCGCCGCCGCCGCCACCACCACCGCCGCCACCGCCACCACCACCACCACCGCCGCCGCCGCCACCACCACCACCGCCTCCGCCACCACCACCACCACCACCGCCGCCGCCTCCGCCACCACCACCACCACCGCCTCCGCCACCACCACCACCACCACCGCCGCCGCCACCACCACCACCACCGCCTCCGCCACCACCACCACCACCGCCTCCGCCACCACCACCACCACCACCGCCTCCGCCACCACCACCACCACCACCGCCGCCGCCACCACCACCACCACCGCCGCCGCCGCCGCCACCACCACCACCACCACCACCGCCTCCGCCACCACCACCACCACCACCACCGCCGCCGCCACCACCACCACCGCCTCCGCCACCACCACCACCACCACCGCCGCCGCCGCCACCACCACCACCACCACCACCACCATCACCACCACCGCCGCCGCCACCACCACCACCACCGCCGCCGCCGCCACCACCACCACCACTACTACTATTACTACTACCTACTACTACAACTACTACTAGTACTACTATAAAAACTTTCCAGATCTGTACACACTCCTAATAAAGGCAAATAAAGGTGTTGCCATGGGGAAAAATCTTACATTCACAGGACCTTCTATACTCACTATCGTTTATTTTGGCTTCTACGAACTCCTCCTAGGGAAACTTCTTTTTTTATCTACCTAGGTACTTGATGTTAGCCGGGATAACCCTTCGCAGCAACAATTCTATTACACATTTCGTTATAACAAGAGGGACTTACATTTAAATTTAAATTTATTTTGTTGTTTAACGACGCTGTCAATTGCCAGGATCACATCAGCGTCGCCGGTGTGCCGGAATTTTGTCCCGCAGGAGTTCTTTTACATGCCAGTAAATCTACTGACATGGAGCTGTCGTTTTTAAGCACACTTAAAAACCATCGGCCTGGGCCGGATTTGAACCCGCGACCTTGGGAACAGTAGGCCAGCGTCTAACCAACTGAGCCACCCAGACCGACATAACAAGAGGGACGGAGGAAATCGAATCGAAAGTCGTATCTTTAAAAGGGACTCGCTTTATACTGGCCTTGAAGTTCCATGCTCTTTGGATGACATCGCGAGAAACTACTGAATAGGAGTAGTGCTTTAAAAATTACTTAAATGTTGACAAACTCAAACCAATAACAACGTATATGTTGGAATTTGCTTATGCAAATTATGTGGGTGTATTAAAAAGGTCTACATTGTGTGGTACGTTTTCGTATCTCTCTTATGGTTTGCCCGTTATACAAAACTATAGGAAATTCTATAGCATGAAGAGGATTTCACAGGCTATTTCTGGAAGATTCAATATGTATATATACACCCTAAGACAAACAAAATGAGCACACTCTGGAAGCGTATATTTGTCGAAGTCCATGTTGTTTCCGCTGCCGGTTTACAATGGTGTCACGGAATGCGTGTCTTTAGCGTCGTTCTGTTGTCATTTCTCATATTGAGTCTCAACAATTCAATGAGAGTGGATGGCCGAGTGGTTGGACAAATATACGCTTCCAGAGTCTGTTTTTTTTTTTTTTTTTTTTTTTTTTTTTTTTTTTTTTTTTTTTTTTTTTTTTTTTTTACACTCAGGGTGTATATTGTCATATAAATATGTTAAATGCAGGATATTTTAATCGAAGTCGTTACAGCTATTTTTCCCATAGTACAAATTTCCAAGAAAATGTTCATGTAGAGGGTTGTTTGGGGTGGAGATTATCTTGTGTATACATCTTTGTGTCATATCGTTAGAACATGGTGAACTTATAATAGCGTTTGGTTACTAACAGACTTTTTCTTTTTGTGTTATGCTGTTCACACAGACATTCGCATCTTCTAGTATCACTTTCGAAAATCTGGAAAAAAGAGGAGAGAAAAACGAAAGGAAATACACGGCCTAGAACAAAATACGAAACAACTTTAAAGAAGCGTAATGTCCATTTTAGATTTGGTTAAGTGTACATGTTACAGAAAGAAACAGTTGCAAGCTATTTTCTGTATGCTTTTTATATAGGTAGGGCAAACGAGTTGTATGTCAGGGATTGAAAATACGGATAAAGGATAAGAGTAGTGAATGATTATGAAATATTTAGACTAACTTACTAATTTTGTAAAATTCTACTCCAAGTACCAAATTCCGTCAAAATCGTCCCAAAAATACCTAATAAATTGACAACAGAATTGAGCAAAATAGGAGAGAATCATTATACGACATGATATCCAACCCCCTTGCAACAAATTAATTTTAAGAGATTTTGTATCTCCCCAATTCTCATTTCGGGCTGGGAGTCATGAAAGTGTGGTGTGCCAAGTTTTTTTCTCTAATGTGTACAACAAAACAAGAATGATATTGGGTGACATGAATATGAAAGCCTCCCATAAACGCCCCAGATTTAAAATTTTTTTATATATTTTACGGCCATGTCCGTCCAGAAGAACAGTGTTTCTCAATGCTGAAAGAGTTATCGAAACCTTTTGAGTGCATTGCAAGATCACACACACACACACACACACACACACACACACACACACACACACACACACACACACACACACACACACACACACACACACACGCGCGCGCGCGCGCGCGCCTATATATCAAAGCATTAAACGAAATTATAAATGTCAGCAATATAGAAACAATATCTTCAAAGCTGAAGGCGAAATTTGCTCTTCTTAAAGCCTCATAATTAGCTAACAAAAGGACAAAATGGAACCAATTTAACAACAATACCTTTATGTTTACAAATAACTCGTCAAACGTACCGGATGTCAAAAGTTGGTTTACAAAGTTTCATAGACCATAGAAGAGGTTTAGTTTTGCCATAGGTATGTGAGAAAACCTTCTCCGATTTGTTAATTGGACACTCCGTCGTTTTCGTAAGTGTTCTTATGATTCAGTTTTCGGAGACCTGTTGCTGGAAAGCTTTTACCATGTGAACAAATGTTTACTGGCTTACATTTAGCTGAATGTATGGCTAATTCTTCCCTACTACGTACTGACTACCTGATACGCTCAAACATGACAGGGACGTATGGAATTGTCCCTGCAGCTTTTATAAACAGCATGTGTTAGTTTAATTTGAAATGTTTTCGCTTAAACCGAAGTCGGTGGTAGGAATTTTCAATAGAAATGATGACTATATAGAGACTAACTAATTAACCGATGGCGTATAAGCACTATTCGGAGCGTTTAAAGGCGTCCTTGACATCCCAGTCCCGGCTTAATTAGGGTAGACTTAGTTTACTCCGTGATGCTAACGTACCTTAACTGTCAGAACTATATATCTTGGTATTTAACCGGATAACTATTGAAAAGGAAAGAAAACGTTTTGGGCAAAAAGTATATTACTAAATAAAAAACTTACAGAATCTACATTGAAATATTTGTCATATAAATATGGCATGACATTGTGGTAATTCTGTGATTCTCTGTTAAGTCCGCAACAGTAAACAAATGTATAAAAAATAAAAAAGTAACGAAACTCTACATACGTCTTCAAAAATATTAATATTGCTAACTGATCACTTACTAGTAATATACCAAAAGCGGCGTGTGTGCGAATAACTTGTTTCCACAGAAAAAAAATTGAAACCACCAAGCCAAAACCACCTGCTACCTGAACTGTAAAGAATTAAACTGTTTCTGAACTTTCTATTCCACCTATCTACTAATTACGGTTTAAAAATAATCGTAATAGCAATGTTAAGCGTACGTAGCCGTGAATCGCAGAAAATGCTCAGCTAAAGGTGGCTTGACAGTGGCCGCTGATCCCATTTAACCTCAGCGCGGTCTTTAAGCGCTCCGGCAGCCAATCACAGCAAACAGTTCTGTAATGCACGAGAGACAATAATTTTACAAACACACGATCTTTTATTCATTTAAATCCCGCCTACGTGTCACACCCAACGTTCCTACATAATGTTGCCAATCCTTAAAGCAGCTAATTCATATCTGAAATGCAATTTTCACCATGTGACTTTACCCTTTACCCTTTTTTCAACCTACATGGCTGACGTTCGAGATATAACTTCAAGAAGTTGACGGGAATGGAGAACCACATATATTTGCAAATATTTATAGGCACGTATATCCTGTTTCTTAAGCTACTTATTGTAATATTATGAATTTTAGAATCTTACTAATTGTTCGACATATATTTCAAATATAATGAATGTTTTCGAGGAAAAATATTCGCAATACCCGCAGAAAGGTCACACGAACTCTATTGCTAACAACCTGTGCGCTATCTCAGTTTAAAAGATGGGAATTGATAACCATTTCAATTACCTGTCTTCTTCGTTTCTTCTTCTTTTTCTTCTTCTTCTTCTTCTTCTTCTTCTTCTTCTTCTTCTTCCTCTTCTTCTTCTTCTCCTCCTCCTCCTCCTTCTTCTTCTTCTTCTTCTTCTTCTTCTTCTTCTTCTTCTTCTTCTTCTCCTTCTCCTTCTCCTTCTCCTTCTCCTCCTCCTTCTCCTTCTCCTTCTCCTTCTCCTCCTCCTCCTCCTCCTCCTCCTCCTTCTTCTTCTTCTTCTTCTTCTTCTTCTTCTTCTTCTTCTTCTTCTTCTTCTTCCGTGTACAGGTTTAGGTGTTTTTCTTTCCGTATTCGTATGCACGGTTTCACATTCCCCATTTTATTGTGGATATTTCAGGTAATTAGGCAGCCCAATGCTCTCAGATTGTGTACGTGCAGTCTAGTTACCCATTCAGTTGTTTCTTGAGTGAGCGTAGGAGGTATTTAAAGAACACATGCCAAGACCTCCCATTGAGACGGGCGAATTACTCCATTATGTCAGTTCGCACACAAGCGTTTTCAGGTCATAGGAAAATGCGTCAAAGGAAACCATCTCTGTAGAGAAGCTAACGTCTTAAAGCTTACGTCAGCATCCCTTTAAAACCTGCCTGAATACTTCAAACGAACTGAGAGTCTCTCTGGAATGTAAGGTTATACATACCTATTGGTTGTGTAAATATAGATTTTCGAACCTATTTACTGAGCAATGTGGTTTGCACCATTTGCTTCATTTATGTGCGAAATTGTGCATTACTGTGGATTTGCTGATTGTTCGTTTATCTCAGTGGTTACCAAATTGGTGGGTTACATTGTGTCCTGAAAAACACAGAAACTAAGAGTAGCTCTGAACCCTGTTTGATATTGTTAAACAATAAATAACTTTAAATTAGGCTGGAATTACATTTCATTTCTCGCGCAGTTAGCTATTCATGCCGTTTGCCCATTCCAGAATTTACTGCCGTTATATACCTAAGCAGGCTAACTCAGAAGGAATTCAGTTGCGCAGCTGATTCAATGGTAATCACAAAATTGCACAAAAAATTAATTTAACTATAACGTAAGCCTACAAAAATCAACCTTTCTTTAAATGTTCCCAGGAATACCTCAATAACTAGATTGAAAGCTAGAAGCTGTGCTTCCCTCATATTAAAACCTAAACACTTTAAAACTCATGAAAATTTTAGCCTTTTTAAAATGTCAAGTATAATACATTTTACCACTCGGCCATTTGCATTTACACCAGGCAACGGCAGGGTTTGCCGATAGAGCCTTGCTGGGGCTCGCAGCTAGCTTAGAGCCTCAGCGCGGCTCTCGGGTTACTCGGTGGCGTGCTGACTAACCATATGGCACATCAAATTAACCTGAAAGTCTATTGATAGTGAACCAATATTCTACATTTATAGCATAACAAAGTGCGTGTATGTAATTACATACATATTTATTCCAACTTGTCAGATAATTTATCATATAGAGTTCTGTGTTACTAAAGGCCGGAGGCATGTACATTTTTCCATAGGTATACTGCACATGGGCTTGACTGTTACCGCTCGGGCATGTAAACAACTGCAGGTAGGTACAGCCTGGCCATGAAAACTGCCTCACTGCAAACCTACAAACGTCATATGAACACTAAAGAACATCATCACTAAACGTCTGCAGCTCACTGAGTTGTTTGTAGTGTTTAACGCCCGCTTTTACTACTAGGGCACCGCAGGCGGTGACACTGATGATACATGGAATGAAGATGGAGCACCGGTGGAATGAGATGGCGGGGGAAACCGGAGTACCCGGAGAAAACCCGCCCTGACGCCGCGCAGCTCACTGAGAAGAAACAAAACAATCGCATTATACTACACCTTGACCTTGCGTCTGCATACACTTCACCAGTTTGTAGAGTACTACGTTCCATTGTTTTCGACTCTTGCTTTTATAGTCGCAGTTGTTTGCACATTTGATGGTTAATTGTTTAGCGATGTTATTCAAGAATCCATAACCTATATTAGTAGCGTATTTGAGGGGAAGCTGGCGCAGTTTTTTATGGGCAAGAAGGCCGCCATGCGTGATCTAAGGATTACTAGGCAAGGTGCTAGGGGAAGCACGACGTTGTAGGTGTTTGAAGCAATCTCTAGGGATAACTTTTAAGGCCTATAGCAGTGTATGTATGTTTATGAGCGTTCATGGTAGTTGAGTATATCGTTCACTAAATCGATGTAAACCGCCTAACGCAAGAGCTTCCTTATCTTGATTGAATATGATACCCTAACACATCGCCACGCTAACCTAACCTAACCTAGCTCCTACTCTTTTTACTAGACCTTTCATAATTTAACCTAACCTAAGCTGACCTAACCCAGCTCCCACTCTTTTTACTAGACCTTTCATAATTTAACCTAACTTGAGCTAACCTAACCTGGCTCCTACTCTTTTTACTCTGCTCATTCATAATTTAAGCTAACATAAGCATTATATTTGTACTGGACCTAACCTAACCTAAGCTAACCCAGCCTAGCTCCCATTCTTTTTACTCTGGCCTTTCATAATGTAACCTAGCCTAAGCCCCATACTTGTACTCGTCTAACCTAAGCTTACCTAACGTAGTTCCCACTCTTTTTACTCTGCTCTTTCATAATCTAACATAACCTATGCCCCATACGTCTACTCGTGTATCCTACCCTAACGTTACTTAACCTAAGTGAGCATAAACCTGCCTATTTATTAAGATATTTTAACCTAACTTAACCTATTTCATTCCTGGATTACTTCAGCGTTCTATTCTGCTATAACCCATTCTAACCTCCACACCGTACAGTTTCAGGCTTAGACATTTGCACTCGTTTGCAGATGTTTTTCAGCAACTTTAGATACTTTGAAGCTATTAGACCCCTGACGTGCGAACCCTAAGCAATTTCTAATAATTTCACGGTATGTTAATACTATTTAGGAGTTTGGTAGGTATTTTAGCCACTTTTGCGACATTCTAGGGATTTTTACGAATTTTTGAAGGTTTGTCCTGATTTTTCGGTGTTCTCACGTCTTTAACATGTTTGACACTTTTAATGGGCATGTAGACCCCTTTTAGCGATTCGTTATGCTTTCACGAACGAATTTCATCCTTTCGTAAATGTATGATGTTCAGCCTAGAGCATTGCTTACGGTCTTTCTAAGACTAACCTAACTTAACCACCAGCCTCTTTAGATGTATTTCTTCATCGTTATTTGACATTATTATGTTTCTTCTCCCTCCTCCCACTCTTCCTTAAACTATCATTAGAAGACGTTGTAACCTTGTTGCTCACCTAGCTATTACTTCCGTCTTTGTACACTGCTCCAGTATGCTTACATGTTAACCTCATTTAACGATTATTTTGCATAGTTCTGTATGTTCTAATGGTAACATGCCAAACGTTACCTACATTCCTTCTAAGACTATCCTAACCTAACCTAACCCAACCAACAACCATCATCATCAGCGTCACTAACCTGCACGACCACAAACATCTCCAGCACCACCTCCTTCATCACCAGCGCCACCATAACCTACATCACCATCATCACCAGCGCCAACATATCCAGCACCACCGCCATATTCTGCAGCTATTGTATATAGTATGCTCGACATTTTTTCATATCTAACCTTACCTATTATTTACAGCTTTAGTCTGCTTTGATTTTTCCCCCTCCTTTATAGGGCTTTAAACTTCCACTAGAAGATGTCCTA
This sequence comes from Tenodera sinensis, assembly GCA_030765045.1. Lineage (NCBI taxonomy): Eukaryota > Metazoa > Arthropoda > Insecta > Mantodea > Mantidae > Tenodera > Tenodera sinensis. The sequence continues at coordinate 95,957,846 of CM060962.1, read as the reverse complement.
ACCAATGATGTTGAAGTTCTTATTACAGCTATTTTGTCATCTGTTACAGAATTTTATACAGTTGTATGACTCTTTTGCTTGGTTCTATATGTTCTGGCGGTAACATCTCGAACACGACATGCAGTTTTCTAAGGCTAACCCCACCTGTTGTGATCTAACCTGCTTTTTAAGTGTTCTTTACAGCTTTATGCATCATTGTTTTTTCTGATCCTTTATAGAGCTTAACCTATCACTAAACGATGCTCTATCTGCTGATGTTGAAGTACTTATAGCTCAGTATTTTAAGAGATATTCAGCTATATTTTTGATAGTATTTTAACACAATCTTCTGTTTCTATAAATTTAATGAGGGTATACTTACTTTAAGGTAGCAGGATATACGCCTCTCCTCTTTTATCTGGGCTGGAGACCAGCACTAGAGTTAAAGTCTAGTGGCAGAGTTAACGCCTCCCTTTATAATTTCTATTTTTCTTCTTTCTTCGACAAGCATCATGGGAAGCACGGAGAAGCCAAGTGAGTAAGTTTTTTTATTCTTTCTTCTTTCTTCGTCAGACATCATTGGAGGCGTGGAGGAGTCAGTTGATTAAACTTTCATTTTCTACAGGAAACGTAACGAGAAAATAATTATCTTGAGATCTAAGTTGCATATTCTTATGCACGGCTTGCAACGTAGTAATGCCCATACGCATACGTTGATATTCCATCCTCTGCAATTGCTCTCTTGTCATCATGATGCGACAGAGCTATTTTATTAGATTCAACTGTAGAAACGTTATGACGCTGGGATAGGATTAAATTCATAGGGGTTCTTACGATTTTTGAAGTTTTAAGGCACTCCATATAGCTGTTGAAGCTGATGTGTTGCTTAATGGCGCTATGTTTTATGCCTTTGATCTTTTTTATCACAGAGCCATCAATATCGAGAGCATACATTTTAGGTCTGAGACCAACGAAACGGCGAATGATTTTACCACTCGCTTCATCTTTAAACTTTCCCAACACTTTCTTGTTTTGTGTAGAATAGCATATACGGTTAGCAGGGTAATCCGCTGTATCCAGATGTTCAAGCATGTGTAATTTATCCTGGTATATATCAGCTGTAGTCACTCGATGGATGAAGGAATCTGTATCCGTATATAACAGTTTAAGATTCTCAGCTCCATAATATGGAAGTAACACATCATATTGATATCAATACATAAGCGTCTTGGAGATGTCTAGTACGCTCATAGCAATGTATATAGGCTTGTTGAACACTATTTTACGAGAAGCCATATGAACAGCTGCAAGATTAGGCCCGTATATAGTTTGATCGATAAATGTAGGCTTGGCTATTAGTTTTTCTAATGTTTTGCTGTTTGCTACAAGACGTATATCCATACGACTACGAATATTTTCCATTGTTTTTCCAAACATCGCATTATTGAAAAGTGTACAAATCCTTCTCGAAATCGTTTCTGGCTTGCTGTCGTAGGCGATTATTGAACTCCACGTAAGGCTTCAACGAATAAGATTGACGGAATTTTAGCGCTCCATGAATCTTTACTAGTCGTAGACCATGACTAAGAGCCTGTTTCGAGGCCGTGTAATGTACCACATACTTCTTTCGGGATCCAAGATGGGCAATTAGTTTCTTTGAAGAGGATTCCCCCGGTTTCATACGCTCAGGCAGAAAGGGTAAATCATGAAGTTCGTGCAGCTCTGCAGGATATTCCACATCAACCTCCAAGATATATCCAAAGGAATCATCCCCATTCAACGAATCGAGATGTACATCCTCAGGAGAAACCCACGTAAATCCACCATAAGGAAGGGCGTGACACATGGCCCAACCGTACTGGTTATTGGCGTCTTCGTACGTAATAAAATGAGAGGGTTTACGAGGATCATACTGCTCCATATAGATGTTGTTAGCTTCCGCATACCGGTGAGAAACCTGGCATAACCCTCCTCTTAAATCAGATTCAACCATGAGTAGCTGATCGTAATCAAGAAGCAATTCCAACTCGATTTCAGTATACAGCAGCATAGCATCCCATGTATAGGTTGCGCGTTCGTTCTTGACGAATGACCTTGAGCAGAAATCCAATGAGTGAGCCTACCCTTAATAAACAGGTCAGCAAATGTTTATGCTACGATAACAGACACCTCTGTTTTCCTCTGTCACGTGTGTGTATACAGTCGGCTGCAGAAGTTTTGTGCGGTACGGATGTATGTATGCATGCAACGAAAATAGCAATTCAGACGAGGGAGAGATGTCGGGAATAGAATAAATGCAATAAAGTTAAGTGGAAACAGTTATAGAGGTATAGTGTATAATACGTGTGGCTGATATTACTGCAAGTGTCATAAATTGATTTGTAGTGTTGTACTACTTCAGCTCAGAAGCATGCGCGTCATCTCACTGCAGACTGTACCTCCTCTCTCTCGTTCCCGCAAAAGCTGAGTAGAGACTCGCATTCAACCTTTCATATAAAATTTTCATTCGTCAAGAAGTAACGCGCGACCTATAAGTCCTGGAGAGGTAACTTAATGTGCAGGATCCACTTTATGAGTTTTCAGGGTTTGGTCTCTAAATGTCTCGAAGGCATCCGGTAGGAGAAGAACATCCGAAATTAAGTACAAATCACTGTATTCGCCAAGGTTTCGGACGTTAAAGTGCTTCCACACGCTCAGAGCATGATCATAGTCCTCACTGCTGATTTTCTCGTTGTTTAACCTGTTGTAGAAGGCAAACATGTATCGTTCAGGACATCCCACGATGTTACGTAATCATAGGGAAATACCCCCTTACGAGTCATCAAGCCAATATTCTCTGCCCCAAAGTACTTCGCTGTTTCAGGATGCGTTTCAAGGTTATTTGCAAGCTTCTCCAAGCTCGTACTGAGAAAGCGGAAAGTATCGACAAACCTAAGTTTAATATCCCCAACATACTTGGAGAATGATATATAACTTTCCTCTGAATTTGGTATAACCTCTACTCTTTCACTAGTACACCCTAACTCCTTAACAACGAAATGAGAGTCATAACCGCTCAGGTTATGCATGAAGACAGGTATATAATTAGGTATTTTACAAACCAGGTTACATTTATTGTGTAAAGGTCCTCTGTACGCCCCGCTTATATGTGAGTGATCGCGAACCTTCCAATTATCTTCTGTAAATTCATGTTCACAGAGGTAGCATATTGTAGAAGCATCAAATGATTCTTGTTCTTCAGCTGTAAGATCAAGAGGTTTAGCAGATTTGTATAAGCCACTAATTTTATTTGCCAGATCCATCAGGCATTCCATAAACTTCTGTGCACCGTCAGGCCCTCGGTAAACATACGGCTCAGTAGGAAGAGTTGTTTCTAGTTGTTCAACACTGGATGATGGCTTCACATATACACAAAAGCTCATAGGAGAATGACTTTGATAGGGAGTTGTGTAGGAGGTTTCAGGGTTAGAGGAGCAGGTATGGAGAGGGGTGAGAATGCATTCAAAATCGGCGTAGATAACATAGGGCAGTTTCAACATCCTCTCAACATTCTTGAATTTAACGATAGAGTTATCCTTTGTGGGCATAACGCAGCTAGCAATGCCGTATTGTCTACATATTTCGCTGTGCTCTTGCAATTTTTCCATTCCACCTCGTCCATGTTGGTCATCAAAATGACTGAAACATCTTTTACATACATAAATTCGTTCTCTATGTTTTGTTTTCTGCCCACGAATAAGCTTCTCAAAATCCTTTATATACACACAATGATGTTTGTCAGCTGAATCACTCAACAGAAGAAGGTCGCGGTGGTCAGTTAATTCTTCATCAACCACCTTTATGGGAAACACCTCACATTTATCATCAACTCCAAACACATTTATGGACATATTATTGAGTTTTTCGAATTTAACGATTTCGCCCAAACTCGTAGGAAACGAAACACACGAGAAATCATATTTTTCTTGGAAATCCTTGTACTTCCTTACACGCTGAGCATCCTTTTGAATGAACTTTGCAAGAACACCATACACAAAGCATTTCTCGTCACTATAGTTCTGAGGGCTTATAGAGGCCTTTTTCGCGTCCAAAGATGACGGTGGAGGAATATAGCTGCTCCCTCTAAGAAGATTATACTTGTTAATACGCAGTCGAACACCATCAACATTCAGTAGAGCCCAATTACTACCTTTCAGCTTACGTTCTTCCATTTCAGCACGTAGCTTCTCGAATTTTTTTTCCAAGATGGCATCCAAGTCGCTATCTAAAAACACGGCATGATTACGCGTTTTGAAGGCTTTGTTAGTGATATCCCCCACAGCATTCACAAACTTACATGCAGCCATAATGGTAACTTTCAAACTTTTATGAACCCGCAGCTCCTTCTGAACAGCCTGAACTATGCGCTGCTTCGCCTGCTGTAGGTATGAATTTAGATCCTGACTTGCTGGGCATTGGATGAAATACGATTTCAGGCGATCCTGAAAAGCCGCTTCATATTCTACAACATCGTCTTCATCAGGAGACATTAACAATAATTTATGCTTAGTAGGTGATGTTTACGGTACTGAAAATCGAAGGGATGTACATGAAGGGCGCTGTGATAGGGCTATAGATGCTAAGAAAATCAAATTCGAACCTACTAAGCATAAATTATTGTTAATGTCTCCTGATGAAGACGATGTTGTAGAATATGAAGCGGCTTTTCAGGATCGCCTGAAATCGTATTTCATCCAATGCCCAGCAAGTCAGGATCTAAATTCATACCTACAGCAGGCGAAGCAGCGCATAGTTCAGGCTGTTCAGAAGGAGCTGCGGGTTCATAAAAGTTTGAAAGTTACCATTATGGCTGAATGTAAGTTTGTGAATGCTGTGGGGGATATCACTAACAAAGCCTTCAAAACGCGTAATCATGCCGTGTTTTTAGATAGCGACTTGGATGCCATCTTGGAAAAAAATTCGAGAAGCTACATGCTGAAATGGAAGAAAGTAAGCTGAAAGGTAGTAATTGGGCTCTACTGAATGTTGATGGTGTTCGACTGCGTATTAACAAGTATAATCTTCTTAGAGGGAGCAGCTATATTCCTCCACCGTCATCTTTGGACGCGAAAAAAGCCTCTATAAACCCTCAGAACTATAGTGACGAGAAATACTTTGTTTATGCTGTTCTTGCAAAGTTCATTCAAAAGGATGCTCAGCGTGTAAGGAAGTAGAAGGATTTCCAAGAAAAATATGATTTCTCGTGTGTTTCGTTTCCTACGAGCTTGGGCGAAATCGCTAAATTTGAAAAACTCAATAATATGTCCATAAATGTGTTTGGAGTTGATGATAAATCTGAAGTGTTTCCCATAAAGGTGGTTGATGAAGAATTAACTGACCACCGCGACCTTCTTCTGTTGTGTGATTCAGCTGACAAACATCATTATGTGTATATAAAGGATTTTGAGAAGCTTATTCGTGGGCAGAAAACAAAACATAGAGAACGAATTTATGTATGTAAAAGATGTTTCAGTCATTTTGATGACCAACATGGACGAGCTGGAATGGAACAATTGCAAGAGCACAGCGAAATATGTAGACAATACGGCATTGCTAGGTGCGTCATGCCCACAAAGGATAACTCTATCGTTAAATTCAAGAATGTTGAGAGGATGTTGAAACTGCCCTATGTTATCTACGCCGATTTTGAATGCATTCTCACCCCTCTCCATACCTGCTCCTCTAACCCTGAAACCTCCTACACAACTCCCTATCAAAGTCATTCTCCTATGAGCTTTTGTGTATATGTGAAGCCATCATCCAGTGTTGAACAACTAGAAACAACTCTTCCTACTGAGCCGTATGTTTACCGAGGGCCTGACGCTGCACAGAAGTTTATGGAATGCCTGATGGATCTGGCAAATAAAATTAGTGGCTTATACAAATCTGCTAAACCTCTTGATCTTACAGCTGAAGAACAAGAATCATTTGATGCTTCTACAATATGCTACCTCTGTGAACATGAATTTACAGAAGATAATTGGAAGGTTCGCAATCACTCACATATAAGCGGGGCGTACAGAGGACCTTTACACAATAAATGTAGCCTGGTTTGTAAAACACCTAATTATATACCTGTCTTCATGCATAACCTGAGCGGTTATGACTCTCATTTCGTTGTTAAGGAGTTAGGGTGTACTAGCGAAAGAGTAGAGGTTATACCAAATTCAGAGGAAAGTTATATATCATTCTCCAAGTAAGTTGGGGATATAAACTTAGGTTTGTGGATACTTTCCGCTTTCTCAGTACGAGCTTGGAGAAGCTTGCAAATAACTTTGAAACCCATCCTGAAACAGCGAAGTACTTTGGGGCAGAGAATATTGGCTTGATGACTCGTAAGGGGGTATTTCCCTATGATTACGTAACATCGTGGGATGTCCTGAACGATACATGTTTGCCTTCTAGGGTTGCCTTCTACAACAGGTTAAACAACGAGGAAATCAGCAGTGAGGACTATGATCATGCTCTGAGCGTGTGGAAGCACTTTAACGTCCGAAAGCTTGGCGAGTACAGTGATTTGTACTTAATTTCGGATGTTCTTCTCCTAGCGGATGTCTTCGAGACATTTAGAGAGCAAACCCTGAAAACTCATAAAGTGGATCCTGCACATTAGTTTACCTCTCCAGGACTTACATGGGATGCTATGCTGCTGTATACTGGAATCGAGTTGGAATTGCTTCTTGATTACGATCAGCTACTCATGGTTGAATCTGATATAAGAGGAGGGTTATGCCAGGTTTCTCACCGGTATGCGGAGGCTAACAACATCTATATGGAGCAGTATGATCCTCGTAAACCCTCTCATTTTATTACGTACGAAGACGCCAATAACCAGTACGGTTGGGCTATGTGTCACGCCCTTCCTTATGGTGGATTTACGTGGGTTTCTCCAGAGGATATACATCTCGATTCGTTGAATGGGGATGATTCCTTTGGATATATCTTGGAGGTTGATGTGGAATATCCTGCAGAGCTGCGTGAACGTCATAATGATTTACCCTTTCTGCCTGAGAGTATGAAACCGGGGGAATCCTCTTCAAAGAAACTAATTGCCCATCTTGGATCCCGAAAGAAGTATGTGGTACATTACATGACCTCGAAACAGGCTCTTAGTCATAGTCTACGACTAGTAAAGATTCATCGAGTGCTAAAATTCCGTCAATCTTGTTGGTTGAAGCCTTACGTCGAGTTTAATAATCGCCTACGACAGCAAGCAAGAAACGATTTCGAGAAGGATTTGTACAAACTTTTCAATAATGCGATGTTTGGAAAAACAATGGAAAATATTCGTAGTCGTATGGATATACGTCTTGTAGCAAACAGCAAAACATTAGAAAAACTAATAGCCAAGCCTACATTTATCGAACGAACTATATACGGGCCTAATCCTGCAGCTGTTCATATGGCTTCTCGTAAAATAGTGTTCAACAAGCCTATATACATTGCTATGAGCGTACTAGACATCTCCAAGACGCTTATGTATTCATATCAATATGATGTGTTACTTCCATATTATGGAGCTGAGAATCTTAAACTGTTATATACGGATACAGATTCCTTCATCCATCGAGTGACTACAGCTGATATATAATAGGATACATTACACCTGCTTGAACATCTGGATACAGCGGATTACCCTGCTAACCATATATGCTATTCTACACAAAACAAGAAAGTGTTGGGAAAGTTTAAAGATGAAGCGAGTGGTAAAATCATTCGCCGTTTCGTTGGTCTCAGACCTAAAATGTATGCTCTCGATATTGATGGCTCTGTGATAAAAAAGATCAAAGGCATAAAACATAGCGCCATTAAGCAACACATCAGCTTCAACAGCTATATGGAGTGCCTTAAAACTTCAAAAACGTAAGAACCCCTATGAATTTAATCCTATCCCAGCGTCATAACGTTTCTACAGTTGAATCTAATAAAATAGCTCTGTCGCCTCATGATGACAAGAGAGTAATTGCAGAGGATGGAATATCAACGTATGCGTATGGGCATTACAACGTTGCAAGCCGTGCATAAGAGTATGCAACTTACATCTCAAGATAATTATTTTCTCGTTACGTTTCCTGTAGAAAATGAAAGTTTAAACAACTGACTCCTCCACGCCTCCAATGATGTCTGACAAAGAAAGAAGAAAGAACAAAAAAACTTACTCACTTGGCTTCTCCGTGCTTCCCATGATGCTTGTCGAAGAAAGAAGAAAAATAGAAATTATAAAGGGAGGCGTTAACTCTGTCACTAGACTTTAACTCTAGTGCTGGTCTCCAGCCCAGATAAAAGAGGAGAGGCGTATACCCTGCTACCTTAAAGTAAGTATACCCTCATTAAATTTGTAGAAACAGAAGATTGTGTTAAAATACTATCAAAAATATTGCTGAATATCTCTTAAAATACTGAGCTATAAGTACTTCAACATCAGCAGATAGAACATCGTTTAGTGATAGGTTAAGCTCTATAAAGGATCAGAAAAAACAATGATGCATAAAGCTGTAAAGAACACTTAAAAAGCAGGTTAGATCACAACAGGTGGGGTTAGCCTTAGAAAACTGCATGTCGTGTTCGAGATGTTACCGCCAGAACATATAGAACCAAGCAAAAGAGTCATACAACTGTATAAAATTCTGTAACAGATGACAAAATAGCTGTAATAAGAACTTCAACATCATTGGTTAGGACATCTTCTAGTGGAAGTTTAAAGCCCTATAAAGGAGGGGGAAAATCAAAGCAGACTAAAGCTGTAAATAATAGGTAAGGTTAGATATGAAAAAATGTCGAACATACTATATACAATAGCTGCAGAATATGGCGGTGGTGCTGGATATGTTGGCGCTGGTGATGATGGTGATGTAGGTTATGATGGAGGTGGTGCTGGAGATGTTTGTGGTCGTGCAGGTTATAGTGACGCTGATGATGATGGTTGTTGGTTGGGTTAGGTTAGGTTAGGTTAGGATAGTCTTAGAAGGAATGTAGGTAACGTTTGACATGTTACCATTAGAACATACAGAACTATGCAAAATAATCGTTAAATGAAGTTAACATGTAAGCATACTGGAGCAGTGTACAAAGACGGAAGTAATAGCTAGCTGAGCAACAAGGTTACAACGTCTTCTAATGATAGTTTAAGAAAGAGTGGGAGGAGGGAGAAGAAACATAATAATGTCAAATAACGATGAAGAAATACATTTAAAGAGGCTGGTGGTTAAGTTAGGTTAGTCTTAGAAAGACCGTAAGCAATGCTCTAGACTGAACATCATACATTTACAAAAGGATGAAATTCGTTAGTGAAAGCATAGCGAATCGCTAAAAGGGGTCTACATGCCCATTAAAAGTATCAAACATGTTAAAGACGTGAGAACACCGAAAAATCAGGACAAACCTTCAAAAATTCGTAAAAATCCCTAGAATGGTTCAAAAGTGGCTAAAATACCTACCAAACTCCTAAATAACATTAACATACCGTCAAATGATTAGAAATTGCTTAGGGTTCGCTTGTCAGGGGTCTAATAGCTTCAAAGTATCTAAAGTTGCTGAAAAACATCTGCAAACGAATGCAAATGTCTAAGCCTGAAACTATACGGTGTGGAGGTTAGAATAGGTTATAGCAGAATAGCACGCTGAAGTAATCCAGGAATGAAATAGGTTAAGTTAGGTTAAAATATCTTAATAAATAGAAAGGTTTATGCTCATTTAGGTTAAGTAATGTTAGGGTAGGTTACACGAGTAGACGAATGGGGCATAGGTTATGTTAAATTATGAAAGAGCAGAGTAAAAAGAGTGGGAGCTACGTTAGGTGAGCTTAGGTTAGACGAGTACAAGTATGGGGCTTAGGCTAAGTTACATTATGAAAGACCTGAGTAAAAAGAGTGGGAGCTAGGCTAGGTTAGCTTAGGTTAGGTTAGGTCCAGTACAAATATAATGCTTAGGTTAGCTTAAATTATGAATGAGCAGAGTAAAAAGAGTGGGAGCCAGGTTAGGTTAGCTCAAGTTAGATTAAATTATGAAAGGTCTAGTAAAAAGAGTGGGAGCTGGGTTAGGTCAGCTTAGGTTAGGTTAAATTATGAAAGGTCTAGTAAAAAGAGTAGGAGCTAAGTTAGGTTAGGTTAGGGTGGCGATGTGGGGCGAGGTGTCATTATGTTAGGGTATCATATTCAATCAAGATAGGAAGCTCTTGCGTTAGGCGGTTTACATCGATATAGTGAACGATATACTCAACTGCCATTAACGCTCATAAACATACATACACTGTTATAGGCCTTAAAAGTTATCCCTAGAGATTGCTTCAAACACCTACAACGTCGTGCTTCCCCTAGCACCTTGCCTAGTAATCCTTAGATCACGCATGGCGGCCATCTTGCCCATAAAAAACTCCACCAGCTTCCCCTCAAATACCCTACTTATATTGTAACATGGTGATACCGGTACTGAAAGGTATGTAATTCTGGTTTTGTTTTAGGTGTAGAATTGAACAATATGGGCCGTCGTTGTAGTGTGTACGGATGTAAAACTAATTATGATATATATATATATATTGAAAGGATAAATCTACACCCCAAAACTGTTCTCGGTGACCTAAAGATGGTCACCGTATGGCCTTTTGTTAAACCATTCTGGTAACAGTTAAATGCAATGAATGTTAACATTTATCAAAAATAATCAATACATTTAGGAAACAGACTGTGGTTAGGTCATTTACATTTTTCCCACTTTCACCAATAAGGGAAAACTATTATACTTGTGTCAAATTTTGTCCCATGTCTTTACTCACATGATGGTATTGTGTAGGCAACGACACCTAGGCTAATGTGTACCTATATGAACAGGATGACAGAGTCCTGTGTTATCAAAATTTAGCCTGTGTTAGCAGAGGCAGCATCTACACCTGCCATCATTAACAATATGCAACCCTAACCTAACTTTGTAATATCATATCTCAACTCTTTTTACACGTTTACAAATGAACACGGATATAATAGCGTAGCCAATTGTTGATAATTGCTATTTTATGTGCAAATTTACCAAAGCAGCGTGGTAAATGTTGATAGGTTGAGTTTAGTTAGTATTTTGCTTCGATTTCTGGGATGCCAATCTAAAGGACAAATCTACACGCAAAAACTGTTCTCGGTGACCTAAAGATGGTCACCGTATGGGTTTTTGTTACTCAAGAGCTGTAAACTTTGTAAATATTTATAATTGTAAGTTCATGTTAATTGTAGCCTGTAAGCCGGGTCCTTTGTACCGGCACCAGGCCAAACCTCTCAATACACAAAACTGAAACTGAGAAAACTATATATGCCCCGATGATAATAAGTTTAAATTTATTGATTCCATCATTAATAAATATTATGTAAGGAAAGTGGATACGTTGGTAAGTACTTTATTCAAGCGATATTGAAAAATAAGTCTTCCGGCTTCTCCGGGGTAGGCAATATTACTATTACTATTCCTTTAATATGATTGAGTAGTTATAATAATATATCTGTCAGTCACAATGGGCCATTAAAAATCAAAATACTATCGAGAATGAAATGTTTCATTTACATGTAAATATTCAGTTTCAGTGGAATTGAGTTTGGCAATAATCACGTGCCTCATATTTAAAATTTGATAATAATAGCAACTATTGACATGGTTAGATAGTTAATCTTTATTATATTGATATGTGATTTACTATTTATGTAACGCATTATAATATTGTGCAGGTATTTTTGTTAGGTCATTATTTTCAATGAGTGACAATTCAATGGATATCACTTCCTTACGCTTTTCCTCCAAACGGTAAATTCATATTCACGTTGGCTTCGGTTCGCTTCAATCAGCAGTTCCAAAGATGACGCAATCCGACCGTAGCCTGAGTTTTGCGCAAGCCTCGTACTCTGCGTCCAGCTAACCTATATCGCATGCGATCGCATTCCTCCGGCCCTTATATGTTACAATTGCGTCAGAATACTTTCGCTCTGTTTATCTAGTTGATGCATTTCATTATTTTATACCTATACGTAGAACGACTTAATCAGCAAAACATAAAACAGAAACGGCTTTTCTACATTTAACTGATGAACCCTTAAACGTAAGAGGAACAAAATTATATTTTATAATATAAACATCCAAGACAGATAATACAGTTACACGCTTAAAGGTCTAACTGATGAGAAATTATGAGTAAGTAACTTCTATAAATTATAAAATACGGGAACATTAAATGGCAACATAAACTAAATGTTTTATTTATTCCTTTTTTATTCCTTTTGTCCACCAGTCTATGAAGATTTGGGGTTACATTTTCTGATGCCTTGATTCTAAGCACTGCATTAAGATTTTCATCAGAGAGGCTACATTGATGTCCGTGTTTTCTCAATTTTGAAACGGAGAAGAGCTGCTCACACATATAAGCAACACCGAACATACACACGATTTCAGCGGCATGACTATGCAGGCGCGGAAATCGTAAACGAGCAAAAGATTGGTAAAACCCAACCAAAATCACCTTCTTATAATAATTGTATTTCAGTTCTCTGCCACAGTTTAAGTGAATGAATGGTGTAGCAAATATATCTAATTGTGTTTATAGACCTTGCAAGTTCTGGGAAAGTGTTTCAAATTGTTTAGGGTCAACCATGTCTTCACCAAGAACGAATATACCTTTATTGCTATGCCTAACGTTGAAACCGCACTGCTAACCACTGCTGTGACGTCACCGTTCGCTGCTCGCCAGGCCCTGCCCGGCCCGGTGTCAACGAAGCTCGAGACCTGGCCCGGGCCCGGCCCAACACCGATTTTGTAATTTTATTATTCTGCAGCTATTGACATTATCACCACCACCACCGTCACCGCCACCACCGCCACCGCCACCGTCACCACCGCCACCACCACCACTGTCACCGCCACAACCACCCTCACCACCGCCACTGCCACCGTCACCCCCGCCACCGCTACCACCACCGCCATCGCCACCGCCACCGTCACCACCGCCTCCACCACCGTCACCACCACCACCACCACCGCCACCACCGTCACCACCACCACCGCCACCACCATCACCGTGACCACCGCCACCACCGCCACCGTCATCACCGTCACCACCGCCACCACCATCACCGTCACCACCGCCACCGCCACCGTCACCACCACCACCGTCACCACCACCACCGTCACCACCACCGAATAGTCGGTCTGGGTGGCTCAGTTGGTTAGACGCTGGCCTACGGATCCCAAGGTCGCGGGTTCAAACCCGGCCCAGGCCGATGGTTTTTAAGTGTGCTTAAAAACGACAGCTCCATGTCAGTAGATTTACTGACATGTAAAAGAACTCCTGCGGGACAAAATTCCGGCACACCGGTGACGCTGATGTGATCCTGGCAATTGACAGCGTCGTTAAACAAGAAAATAATTAATTTTCCACCACCGCCACCAC